>VDFB02105785.1:500754864-500821805 GCA_007258455.2 Sequoia sempervirens | reverse complement strand
GTCAAATAGAGTTGCAGATGCCTTAAGTAGAAGGAATTTTTTTTTGATAGAGATGAATATAGAGGTTGTTGGGTTCAATGAACTCAAGAGTTTGTATCCTAAAGGTCCAAAATTTGTAGAAGCTTGGAAGGCTTGTTTGGAACCTATTACAATGGATAGGACAAGATGGCTAGACTTTGTAATCCAAGATGGGATGTTATTTATAGGTATCCAATTGTACATTCCAAGGAGTTTTATGAGAGAGAACCTAATCAAGGAGAAGCATAGTGGAGGATTGGTTGGATATTTTGGTCGAGATAAGACCATTGCTCTAGTTAGTGAGAATTATTATTGGCCATAGTTACAACAAGATATGAAGAAGTTTGTACAAATTTGAAGAGTATGTCAGATGGTGAAAGGTGTTAAGCCGGAATATTGGATTGTATCAACCATTACTTGTACCTAAGAGGCCATGGGAGGATATTAGCATGGATTTTGTTCTCAGCTTCCCAAGGACCCAAAGAGGGCATGTTTCCATATTTGTGGTGGTGCATAGATTTTCAAAGATGGCACATTTCATTTTGTGCCATAAGACCAGTGATGTTGTTCATATTGCATTTTTTTTTAGAGAGGCAGTGAGACTACATGGTCTACTGAAGAGTATAGTTTCAAACAAATATACCAAATTTCTTGGTTATTTCTAGAGGACATTATGGAAGAAGTTGAAGATAGATTTGAAGTTTAGTTTTGCACACCATCTATAGATTGGTGGACAAACATAGGTGGTAAATAGGATTTTGGGTAACCTATTAAGATTATTAGTAGGAGATAAGCCCAAGGGATGGGATTTGATTATACCATAATTGGAATTCACCTACAAAAATTTTGTCAACAGGAGCACTAGAAAATCACCATTCTAGATTTTGTATGGGTGTAGTCCAAGAATTTCATTTGAATTGAGGAAGATGGATAAGGGAGAGAAGAGTAGTGTTGAGAATAAATATTTTGTTGAGCACTTAAAGAATCTACATGAAGAGGTGAAGAAACATATCAATAAGATGAACTAACAATATAAGGCTAGGGAAAATTAAAAAAAAGGAGGTATAAGAAGTTCTAGGTGGGAGATGAAGTCATGCTTCATTTGTGAAAGTAGAGATTTTAAGTTGGTTCATACAATAGGTTAAAGATGAAGAGGTTTGGACCATGCAAGATCTTGAACAAGCATGATTTAGGAAATGCATATGAGGTAGAGTTTCCTGATGAAATTCATATTTCGCATGTGTTTAACATTTTATATTTAAAAGAATACCATGAAGGAGGAATTAATGAAGAAATAATAGAATCATAGTGGAATATCACAACGCCTACTTTAGAAAAGGAGGTGATAGAAGAAATCTTGGATAGCCATGTGGGAAAAATTACAAGGAACAAATAGTATGAAGAATATACGGTTAAATGGAAAGGAAGTCCTATTGAAGATTCATCATGGTTGTCTAAGGATGAGTTTAACCATCTTGGTTTCCCTCTAACTCTTGAGAAGTGACAGGGTCACTTTTCAAATTACCTTAGGTGTCTGATGCAGGAGCATCTAGCAGTGTAGGGAAATCTTGTATCACCCAAAAAAAAATTATTTATTTTCATTAGTTGATTTGAGTCCCATGATGGAACGTAAGGGGTATAAGATAGTCAAAATTCAAAAATAGCAAAAAATGGAAACTTACTATTTTTAGTTGGCCTAAACAAGCTCGTATGGACCTAAAAATTTACCTGAAGGAGCAGAGCTGAAAAACATTTTTTAATTGTGAAATAATTTCTTCAATAACCTGAATGGTGTTGGAATAATGAAGAAGGTTTCCTATAGGTTTTTTTTCATTGATGCCAACATTGGTTGGTGTTGATGGGTGTTTTCTAACTTTCTCAATGTAGACAATGCACAAGTGCAATGCCTCTCTTGAAAGGTGAAAATCTTTAACTAAGTTTTAGACAATCACCCCAAGGTCTCTCGAGTGTTAGGTCATGACTAAGCTTGGAATTGTTCAGTTAGTTGATGTGCTTTTCTGGTAATCACAAAGGTAATTTATGGTCCCTAAGCTTGGAGGGAATCAGTTCTGCAAAAGGATTTTTGTGAAATTCTAGAAATGAAGGACAACAGCTACAAGTTTAGGGCAGTAAACTAAAACTCCACTTTACCCATCAAATTTAGCTTTGTTGTGATGATGGGAATTTGTTTTAACTTCAATTTTCAAAGAAAGGTCAAAAGGGAAAATGGATAAGAATTTTCCTAAACCTAGAACTAATGTTGAACAGTAACAATGGAGGATTCTATAGTTGACTACCCTCCTAAAACTAAGTTCCACTTAACCGAGGGCAGCCTACAATCTTATGAAACAAGTACAATATTCTAAGGTCTATAGATTTTTAGACTATTCATTCACTATTAAAGCATGAATAATAGATGAACTTTAGTTCAGCAATATAAATACAAATCCAACTAACTTTACACTATTGTTCAACATCAACAAATAGAAAAAGTATGAGCAAGGAAAATATCAACACTATAACATTATTCACCATTAAAGTATAGCATATAATAACAACTAGAGAAACTTAAAACTAGAATAGAAAAATTAAAATATAACATTGGGAGAATGAATCATGCACACATGTGAAGAAAAACACAAGAATCCCTCAAACAATGATATTCTCATTAAATTTATGTAGCATTCCATTACACAACTCAACTCTCTCCTTGAAAATGAGAGGAGACCCCTATTTATAGTTCAAAGTAAAATGAATGGACAAGATTCATTCTCATTGTGTGGATCAGATTCATTTTACATTAGGGTTTCACCTACCCCCAAATATATGACAATATAAAATACATTCTTGTCTTTTCCCTATTTTGTCCATTACTAACCCTGGCATTGTAGAAATTTTGTCTTGTAGTGGCTACCATCCTTTGTAGTTATTTTGATAGAAATTAATCATCTATGATGGGATTTCTAGCCAATTTCTAAGCATTTTCATACTTGATGAGCTTTCCAAAAACATATATAAGCTTCTTCTCCTTAGAGAGCTTGGATTTGAGGATATGGAAGGACATCCTCTTGATTCTCTCAATGATTTCTTGATAATTCTTTGTATAATTTGAGGCAACCTCCATCATTTGCTCGGTCCAGAAAAAATATCGCATAGAAATATCCATAAAGTCTAGTGATAGGGTGTCACCAACTCCTTTTTCCATTTTCTGGTGGAACAACATATTGACTCTCTCAAAATCTAGTTTGAGGGCGAGCACCTCAAAACCAATCATTAGCTTCAAATACTCTATGTTATCAACCTTGTCCTTGGTAGTCCATTGGTGATTGACCTCAAGGTTGTGTAAGATCTTATCCAAGATTTCCTTTCTATATTCTAGGTTCATCAACCAAGTCTCTACTAGCCAATGGTCTTCTTTTTGCAGTTCTAGCTCCTTTTCCTAGATATCTCATAGGAGCTTAAGGATGCACTCCAATTTAGAATAAGTGATCTTGGGAAATTGTTACAAGTATTCATCATGATTTCTATGTCTTTTCCCAAGCTTTGATACCTTTTGTACATTGTGATGACATGATCCATCCCTTTGTTTCCCATGGATACCACTTTGTTAAAAAAACTAGTCACTTTGTCCAGTTCTTTCTTTTCTCCATTTTACTGATATCCTCTTTTGATAGCAGGGAAGGTGGCACTAATGTTTTTTCTAGAGTTTTCTCTTTAGTAGATGTCCACTACTGAATATAAGTGGTGACATCTACAACCTATGCTTTCAACTCTTCATTAGTGGACTAATCCTTTCTCATTTGTTGCACAATGGTGGATACCGACTCCTGGAATTCATCTATCTTTTGTTCTCAAGTCTCCAAGCCTAGATTGATCATTGATATATTATAACTGATGCTTGTATCTTTCCCTTTCACAAGGGTGGCAATTTATATCATTCTAGATCCATAGGCATCCATCGTGATGTGAGAGCGATTCTTGGGCTTCTTCTCTTTCCTAGTTATTTTTTTAGCTTGAGACAAGATTGTGTCTAGCCTTTCTTTTAGGTCCATGACCATAGAAGTCTTATTTTTCAATTGCCTCCCAAACCAATCAGGAATCTCAGTTTGAACCTTGGTTGATTCATGATCACCTTCCTCTTTGTCTTGCTCTCTCTGAGGCCACTCCTCGTTACCTAGATCTTCTTGACCATTCTTTTCCTCTTCATCTGAGCCTTCTATTTGTATAACTTCCCCTTTTTCTGGTTTGGTAGAGGCTATATTTTCTTCAATGAGGCCTTCTTCTTGGGGTTCCTTCTCTCCTTCTTCAACCTTAATAATGTGCTCAAGCTCATATCTCTTTTTGGCACATTTTCTCCTTCTTTATATTTTTTTTCTCATCTGCAAGAGTTGCTTCTTCTTCCCAGACTAGGCCCTTGTCTTGGATAATTAGTGGAGTCTCATACAATATCTCCACATCTACATCAGTGTCAACTTTATCTTCAAAGAGGTTCCCTTCAGGATTAGCTTCATTGTATGCTTCTTTATGTTGTTGGGGAAACTCTTCATCTGGCTCCTAGTTTGATATTTCTATCACATATCACTCATTAAGAGCCTCAGCATCCTCTTCTAAAGAGTGTGACTTCTCCTCATCAGAAGCCACCTCATCCAAGTTTGCATTTAGCCTGCCTTCTGGGTGCTCAAAATAGTCATCTTGATCAAGATGTTCAGACTCCTCAACTGCATCTTTTGTGGCCTCTCTTTATTACTCTGTTTGATGCTTTTCCATCTCTTCTAATATCTACATTGTGGCTTCTATCTTCATTGGATTCATAGGTGGTGGGGGAAGAGGAAATGAAACAACAAGTTGAGCCACTAAAGCTTGAACCTTGGGGTCAAGAATTACCCTAGAGAGTTCATCAGGCACATTCTACATATATGCTATGAAAGCGTGCAACAACATAGGAGGTGGCATAGAAATTGAAGGCATAGAAGAAAATAGAGTAGAGAATGTGGACAATAGAGGTGGGAGTGAAGAAGAGGATAGTGGGGATGTAGTGGAAGAGGAAGAGTCAAGTATCATCACCAGAGTAGTTGGTGAGGTGGAGGAAATGTGGAAAAAGATGTCCATATCAGGTAGGTGGTGGGGGTGGTTGCTCAATTTCTTCTTCCTCCTCACATTGAGGATTCTCCACTATAGTGGGCATCTTGAGCATGAATGTTCTTGTTCTCCTTGCTCTTTTAAACAATTCTCCCTTTGTGGCCTTTTTGGAATACACCTTTTGTTTTGGCTTTCACTCAAATGCATCCTTTCTTTTCTTTGACCTTGTTGCTAGATGCGACTTGGGAGCTTCTTCTAATGGGATAGTGGTTGTGGCACTATTAGTTTCTCTTTCAAGGTTGTCTTTGAGCTCACCATAGGTTATCTCTACACCCTATTCCTTAATTTTGGAAATTTGTGCATCAACCCTCTCTCCTATTCTTTCTTCCATTGGTGAGGTGACTATGTCAAGGTTAGTGACCTCTTCTCCATTCTAGTCTATAACTAGAAAATTAATTTTGTTTAGGGCATAGTATCTCTCATCAAAAATATTATCTTCTTCCACTATCTAGTCTGGCATCAAGAATAGGTTTACCGACTTCACAAACTGGGCAATCATTCTCATATAGTGCCTCATTTGCACTTCTTTACCATCTTTGCAATTGGCCTAGAAGTCCTCAACATGAGGTCAGTGAGCATACTGCCTTCCAACCCACTTCTTTAATTTTTCATAGGGATCCATTCTTCCCCTATTAGTGTAGAGATCCAAGTTATACTCCACTAGCTCTTTCTTTCAATACTCTACGCATTGAACTGTGGGACAAGAGTACATTCCCTATCCAAAGGTTAGGGGATATGGAATCCTAGCTCTATGCTTTTCACTTAACAGTGTGTAGGAATTTTGTAGCTACCAAGAAACTTCCAACAAGATGACGTGATCTTTTGGATAGTGAGGTAACTAGTAGGGTTTCTTTGAGAACCATTATGCTCTAATGTATGTAAACTTTGGTAGCTATATGAATAGAAACTCAAATTGCTTGATGAAGGCCTTGCGCTATGTGATATCCTTCTCTCCAAATCTCCTCCCAAGAGTTTTATTATGTGTGTGATGAAGGAATCATTCACCCTCTAGTATTCTCTCTTGAAGTTTCTATATTGTATCTGAGGATAGAAATAGTAGACCTTAAGTTCTCCCCTCTTAGTTCCTAGTGGGCATGCATTGAATAGCCTTTTATATGGGAATTTCACCACCAGGAGGTACACTAGATATGACCTCATATAGAAGTTTGAGGTCTTCTTTATGACCATGAGTTGATTATCCAAGTTGTCACTAATCATTTTGGCCTGATGGAACTTAGTCTTTCCCCAGATGATTTCTTCAATGAAGTAGAACATCCATTCCTCAAAGAAGGAAGCAATTGGGAGGGCCATTACTCTACTTAATATAGTGACCAAATCATGATATTCTATGAAGAAGTCACTCCTAAAAAGCTCCCCAGGTACTTTTCTAGCACTATCCCTCTTTTCCTTCAACCAATGTTGATTAATTATTCTTTTGCATGTAATGGGGACCTATTTCCACATGTTCTTAGCATATTATTTCTCTATTTCTTCCATTTCATAAAATTTTGGGATGTGTAATGTTTTTCCAATAGATTTAGCAGAAAAATCTGCTAATACCCTTCCATCTTTATCAATAATCTTCCTATTAGAATGATAACATTCTTGACAGGTCATTACCAGCTCTAGGGAAATTAACACAAGAGGAAACCTAGTAGCCTTGGAAAGACCACTTGCCCTGATTTTTTCATGCATTTTCTATAGTAGGGTTAACTATCACCCTTTTCTTGAATTCATCAATATGTACATTTCCTAGGTTGGTATCTAACATTGAGTCCCATATGGACATGATCTTTGAGGTACACTCCACTCAATGAAACTAATAATTCATTTGGTCTTTTTTGTCATTTCCTCTTGGTACCTTTGCATGATTCTTTCCATTATCAACATTCTCAACATGCCCCACTAATGGACCTATAATAGGTTCCATAAATCCTATATGAAAAAGATGCAGTAAGTGCATTTTTATATAAATTGGGTCAAGTGAATAAAATATTGTAAATCGAGTATTAGATCATTAGCACATTATCAAAAGACCATAAAATTCATCATCATTCAATATTTTGGGCTCATTTGGGTCATTCAAGGAATTGTACGGCCAAGGGTGTAGGTTTCCCCTAGGAAGAAGTCATAAGAGTGAAGGTAGTTAAATAATGTCCCTGGAGCCATGAAATCTCACAAGCAGTGGCCCAAAGTAATATTTCTGCATTGTTTTTCAAGAGGGAAAATTTCTCAAAAAGTGGTTCAACACATGTGAAAATGAGTCACAAGGTACTTGGTGTTATTAGGTTATCTCTTGATGCTTTTGTGGGTTTGGTTCATTTGGGCATAGGGAGATTGAAGGATGTTTGGAGCTCAGTTATTGGATAGCAACATTTAGGGAATGAAGATTCATAAGTAGAGTCCTACATTGTGGGACCTGTGGGCATCTCAGATGTAGTGAGTTTATGCCTTGGTGTTTCAATCATTTGGGAGATGTGGAAGGGAACTATCAGGTCACCGTCAGATGTTCAAAATTATGGAATGAACTTTAAAGGATGGTGGTCCATATGGGTGGGCTCGTAGTGGGTTCTAGGTCTAAAGATTAGCATTGACAAACTTCATCAAAGTAGATGGAAACCATTTTTGTGGGGTCCATAATGCAGATGGATGCAATCGGTTAGATATTAGGGAAAGGAGACTAAGGGAGGGCTACCCACATGTGGTGATCCACACACCACTTTGATCTATTAGTTTTTCATTTGGAAAACTCTTGAAGGCAATAAGGCAACGAAGAGAGAAGAGTATGCAATGTAGGTGGACGGGATGATCTCCTCACTAAACAATAGTGATGGGATGATGGTGATCCACACATAGTGTCCCACAAGTATATTTGGACATAGAAAAACTTTCAAGTGACAAGCTTGACCCATTCGACAGTGAGGACAAAAGCGGGTCTTACAGTGCAAAAATTTGTCAAGGTTATGCCATTAAGCAACATTGATAGGAATGCATCCATCCACAAGCAGAAGTCTACATGCAAGATCCCGCACAAGGTTATGAACTTAATCATTTATTTCAAGGTTTTCAATGTTTATTGGATGATAATGGAAATGGTGCAACTCGCATGGGATTCTTCATTTTCTAAAGAACAGTGAGGGTGGGATGAGATTCTGCATGATCATTCGAACCACTATTTAGGGTATTTTGAATGTTGGGAGAAGATTTTTCATGCAAGCCTGAACGTAGTGAAGGTGGTTGGGAAATCTCAAGTTTTTATTCCAAGAATTTGACACTATTTTCAAAACCCTAACTATGAAATAACACCTCTTAAAATTTCAAACACAGGCTTACTTGAAAACAGTGCAAGAATCTGGCAGAGATAGGGCTTAAATCTAACTAGAAGTTTCATGTGGATAGGGGCTTCTATTTTTTTGTCAAAAAATTGAAAACTCAGAGTGAAAATGATAGGTTTGACCCCACCTTTTATAGGCAACATGATCATTAATGCATGCAATAAATTCTAGGTACATCGCCAGGTAGGGTACATGGGTTTGTAGAAATGCGACTTGGTGTGGCCATTGGTGAAGACCAGATGGAAAAGGGCAGTGTGGAACCCGCCATGTGGGCAGAATCCCTAGGTTAGCTACTACTAAGCAGCAAAGTAGCAATGATGACTTGCCAAGGGAGACCCACAAATACGGGTCCGTAGGGGCCAAAGGGTGCTAGGGAAAAAGACCAAGGGAAACCCACAAGGGGATTTCCACAAATTCCAAATGACTTAGAAAATTTGAAGTGGTGATTTTGACCATTTGAAATGTGATGAATTTATAGCATGTGGCCATCTTAAGTTCAAAATTAGGGGCACACAAAATGAGGGGAAGGAAAGAATGACCCAACGAAGGTGAAAAAGGAAAGAGGGGGTCCCCGGTTCGAATGCGGCATGTGTACTATAGGCACAAAAAATGGCGACTCTGCTGGGAGAATGCTCCTAAGCATTCCAAGGGTAAGGATTCATCCAGAACCCAAAATATCTAGTTCCACATACCAGAAACTAGTTCCCATAAGAAAACTAGGAACTTGGGAAAGAACGAAATCCTTGGTTGAATAAGATCATAGAACTATCTCAAAAGTGTGTGCAGTGAGTTCATTTCCCTCTCTCAGAGACCACATAAGATAGTGATCATTTAGCCAAATCAAGTTAAATAGGTTGTCCAACTGAAAAAGTAACCTGGACATTCCTTCTCTACTAGTTAGGCATCCATAGCCCCAACGGAGTTATCGTTGTGACCCCATGAACATTTATCTATTGTCAGTTAGGAATCCATAGCCCCAATAGAGTTTTCTACATGCCCACATAGTTGTTAGTTTCAACATTTTATTTTATCTTTTGGGTATGTGCAAGATCATGATGGGCCAAAAAGTGGCAATATGATGGGTATGTGGTGACTGACTTTTTTTTACCCAAATTGATGAAACAAAGAGGGTTTTTAAAGGAGATTATCAACTCCACCATATAAATTATGCTTCACTTTTAATTTAAGTAATTATTATTTATTTATATTAAAATTACAACTAAAGTCCTAATTGATAGGCTGATTGAAAACATCTATAGCTTCAAACAATATCATATTTTGAATTCAAAATATGTGCTACATTCATGCTTCACATACTATAGGATAAAAAAAAAAAATTGAATTTCATGAGCTTTGACCAAGTTAAGGTGGTCAAACATATGAGTTTTTATATTTTTAAAAGTGGTAATAAAAAATTCATAATTAATTATTTACTTGGAAAAATTACAAAGAATATGCATCACATTAGGACATGAGTCTCTAATTATATCTAAAATCTTATAAAAAATAATTATCATTTTATATGGTTAGGGTGGTTAGATAGACACCTACTTCTTTTTTCCTTGAAATTTAAGTACTATTGCATTGAAATTTCAAATTTTCACCAAATAGATTTTTATTTTTTAAAACAAACCTAGTAGTTTAGAAACTATATTCATTTTGCTACAGATTCTATTCTTACATATTTTTGAAATAATATAGATAACCTATTCAAAATTTTAAGTCAAGTTGCCTAACTCTGAAATTTCTAAATTTTTTGCCACTTAAGGGCCTATTTTTTCCATGATGATCTTGCACATACCCTTTCCTTTCTTTTCCTTTTGATATTTTCTTTGGTGTCTTTTTGCTCAACTGTATAAGCACTAAAGCTCATAGTGGGTTTGGAATCACAGTGGTCACTAGAGCAGACTTAGGATTTTTCACCTGCTGAAGCTTCATAACGACCATCATACGGTTCATCAAATTTATTTAAGATATATTTCATCTGTACTCTGAGGTAGGTGTGAGGGGATTCAAATAAGGGTTTTGTCCTAGGTCAAGTTGGAGTTCAAGTAAGGAAACCATCTAATGGAGGCGAATAGGAACTCATGATAACTGATGAAGAATTATCCATGGAACAATAGGGGAGTGAGGAGCAGAGTAGGCCCACAAGAAGACCAAGCATGGCAACCACATCAAGATTGGAAAATACCCTCAACAAAATAAAAATCTGGGAAAGCAAGAAAAAGCGAAGTAAAAGAAAAGAAGCAAAGCAAAAGAACCTACCCTAACTATTTACACCTATATACAAAGGGGTGAGCTTGGAAATATCAAGCAAGGAAATAATGGTTGAGGTATTTCCCATTGATAGGAAATGATACATCCTCTCTAGTTAGCATCTTGAGGTGAAAGGCATTATCTCCTAGAATCTCAGAAATATGAAAGGGGCCAAGCCAGAGATTGTCAACTTTGTCATGTCCCCCTTTCTTCTCATAGGCCTTGTCCCAACAAAGGACTAAGTAAGCAATCCTAAAGGCCTTTACTTTGGCTCAACGATCAACCCATCTTTTGACTACGCCCTATAGTTTGATGAAATTTTCTATTGCTTGTTCGTAGACCTCGTCTAAGTGTAGCAGCTCTACAAGGTAGGCCTCTTGACGTTCTCCCTCTTCATAGTATGTGTTAACGAATTGAAGGGTAGGGATTTTAAGGTGGAATGGGAATACCGACTCTAGGCCATAGATGATGTAGAATAGGGAATTTTCCAAGGTAGCCTTATGACATGTATGATCTGTCTGCAACAAAAAATGGGGTTGGGTGTGCCATTCTTTTCGATTTTGGTCAAGCAATTTTTGGATAATAGTCAGCAAATTTTTGTTTCTAAATTTGGCTAGGCTGTTCCCTTGGGGATAATAATTTTGGATGAGAATTTTATTGCAATCCCATAATTGGGTATGCGCAGGATCATGATGGGCCAAAAAGTGGCAATATGATGGTTATGTGTAAGGTATGTGGCTAAACACTTTTTTTTTATCCAAAATTGATGAAATGAAAAGGGTTTTAAAGGAGATTCTTAGATCTCCACCAATATAAATTATGCTTTACTTTGAAATTAAACATAATTATTATTCATTTTCTATTTGAATTATGACTAAAATCCTAATTGATAGGCTAATTGAAAACATCTATAGCTTAAATGGTATCACTTTTTGAATCCAAAACATGTGTCACATCTATGCTTTGTATACTATAGGATTAAAAAAAAGAATTTCATGAAGTTTTGACCAAGTTAAGGTGGTCACACATACGAAGTTTTATATTTTTAAAAATTTGTAATAAAAAAAAAACTCATAATTAATTATTTACTTGGAAAAAATTACAAAAAATATGCATCACATCGGGGCATGAGTTCTCTACTTATATCTAAAATATTTTAAAAAAATATTATCATTTTATTGTGGTTGGGGTGGTTAGACAGACACTACTTATTTTTGCCCTAAAATTTAAGTACTATCGCGATTGAAATTTCAAAATTTCACCAAATAGATTTTTTTATTAAATAAACCTAGTAGTTTAGAAACTACATTCAATTTTCTATAGATTCTATTCTTACATATTTTTGAAATAATATAGATAACTTATTCAAACTTTTACGTCAAGTTGCCTAACTTTGATTTTTCTAAATTTTTGCCACTTAAGGGCTTATTTTTTCCATGATGATCCTACACATACCCAATTAAAGGAGAAATTGGAAAACTCAAGGGATGAAAATGCAGGGCCATTATCACAAACTAGAGAAAATGGGAAACCAAAGAAGTTTAAAATAAAACTTTCCAGAAAATTAGTAACTACTTCAATTGTACATTTCTTACATGTTATTGCTTTAGTCTATCTAGTGCAATAATCAGAAGTGGTTAGAATGTACCTGTGGCCTGCAGAGGAGGGTTGGCTCACCAGACCGATGAAGTCAAGTCCCCACTGAGCAAAGGCCCTTACCTCCATGACTGGTTGGAGCGGGACAACAACATTCCTTCCGCAGGTAGCAGTGGTCTGACATACATGGTAGGTTCTAACATGGTTGTGTGCATCTTTTAAAAATAGTGTAGGCCAATAGTAGCTAGCTCACAAAATCTAATGAGTAGTTGAAGGGCCAAATCTGTGGTTGGTTCCAAATTTTTCATGAAACTATGTCAACACTTTAGCTGCTTCTTCTTTCCCAAGGCATATGAGATAGATTCCTTCATGATTTATCTTGTACAATATGGATCCATGTAGCATATAACTATTTCTCTTCAATCTCAAAGCATGCTTTTTTACTCCTTGCAACTGGATGGGAACTTGTTGTTCAAAAAATAATAAACAATGTCATCATACCACTCTCCTGGAGAGATGTCTTCCAACTGGTATTGTTGCACTATGAGCTCAGGTCCAGTTTCTGCTATGGTGTGAGTGATGGCCTACCCATGGACCAGCTTCATGGGATGAATCTCCATGTCGTATTCTTGTAGCAGTGTGACCCATTTTTCTCTTATCTCTCCTAACTCATTCTACACTAATAGGGTGTTGACATTTGTATTTGGGACTATGGTGAATACTTTGTTTCTCAAAATGTAATATCTAAAAATTTTAACTCCTCTAACCAAGGAATATGCCTACTTTTCAACATTTTATAACATAATTTGGCATCCATCAATGCAACACTCATAAATGCAATAGGGTGCTTTTCCTTTGTCATCCTTCTAGGTTAGCATGTTTGTGCATGAGTGGTCCAAAGAAAAAGAATAGATGTAAAATTGCTTCAAGTAGTCTAGACTGACCAACACTGGTGCATCAAAAATAGCTCTCTTGATTTCTTCAAAATCATACTTGGCTTTCGGTGTCCATTCCACTTTGGAATCTTGTTTGAGCATGGCGTTCAATGGCTTAATTATTTCAGCAAAGCCCATGATGAAATTCCTGACGAATTTGATTTTCCCAAGGAAAGACTTGATTTATTTCTTGCTACCTAGGAGTTGAATCTTCAGTATGGCTTGGATACACTTTAGGTCAATTGAAATTCCTTTCTCTAAAATCACGTGTCCTAATAGCTTTCCTTCGGTTACTCCAAAGATGCATTTCTTTAGGTTCAATGAAATGTCAAACTCTGCATTTTTGAAAGACCTTACACAAATCAACAATGTGGTCTCCTTTTTTCTTTGAGAACATGGTCAGATTGCCCATGTATATGATGATGCATTTTATGATGAGGTCTTTGAAGGCTATGTCCATTGCATGTTGAAAGGTAGCGTCAATGTTGATTAATCCAAAAGGAATTATTTTATATGCAAACATTCCCCATTGTGTGGTAAATGTTGTTTTATGCCTATCCTCACATTGCACCATAACCTGGTTGTATCATGAGCATTTGTTGAGAAATAACATCATCTGAGATCCATTGACTATTTGCAATACTTCATCTAGTGATGGCACTAGATAGTTGTCCTTCTTAAAGGCTCAATTTAGATTCTAGAAGTCCACACACAAACTGATTTCACCATTCTTTCTAATTGTAACCAAAATTTCCACCCATGTGGAGTGTTAGATTGGAAAGATGATTCTAGTTGACAACTTTTGAACTTCTTTGAAGATAATTGGCTCAAGTAGTGGATTAATTAGGTGTTGACGTTGTCAAAAAGGTCTCACATCTGGCTTGAGGGGGATGGTGTGAGTGATAATTGAAGTATCATATGTTTTCAGATCTTCATATCCCTAAGCAATAACATCATGAAAGGTGTGCAGGGCATCTACAATTCCTTCCCTCTCCTCTGGTGTGCATACTTTACCAATAAAAACATTTTTAACTTCTCAATTGTACCCATATTATGGGCATCACATTGAATATCCATTAAATCTTTCTTAGTCTATTGGTCTTGGTCCCTTATCTGATCTAGATCAAATATTATTTCCATTTGAATCATACCTCTTGGTATTTCATTAGTCTTCAAATTGATAAGTCCTTTTATGTCAAGTTCAACCTCTGGTTCCATTTAATCAATGATTTGAGTTGTAAACACATCATAACCTGTAATGAAATCAAGGATTTTCTTATCATCACCAGAAACCTGGAAGTTGGTAATATTATTAGGAAGTTCTGAAGGGGTAGAGGTGAGCTCCATAATGAACTTCTTCAGGTTGGTTAATAAGAGGGGCATAAGGGTGCTAGCTTCTTGGGCTAATGCATCGGTGGTCTAATTCTTTCCATGAGTGATTAGCTAAATAATAAATGCATCTAGGCTTTCTATAAGATCCCATACCTTATGCCTATAGTTTGCTAATCTTCTATCATGACAGGAGTATAGTTTCCTAACTTGTTTCAGAACCAGCTCAGAATCACCAAATACTAGCAATAGTTTTACCTTCTTTCTTAATTCCATTAAAATCCCATGAACCAATACTTCATATTCTGCTACATTATTTGTACAATAAAAAATGAATCAATGGGCAGCAAAATATGTCTTACCCATGGGGCTGATAAGTTCAAATCTAATCTCCCACTCCATCCTTAGATTTGGACCTATCAAAGCCTAATGTCCAAAACTTAGAAGATTCTAACTTTGGGGCTGGTTGAATGTACCTCCTTTCTTGGTTGTGTATTTGCTTCAACATCCTCAAGTGGCTACATATATTTAGCCTGACCTTGATCTGGTTGTTCTTCTTGAGGATTGCCTTTTGGAATGACCTTCCCCACTATATGCTCAACTTTTTCTTGGCATAGGCTACATTCAAATTAAGAATGAGTTGCATTGTGTACCCTACACCATGCTAATAATAGCTCTTGAAAGTCCATCTTAGCTCCTAGGATAAGTTGATTCTATACGTATTTATGCATAAACTCTTGGAATCTGTCAAGCAATTCAAGGTTACCATCTTTGTAGGATTCTTCATCTTCTGACTCAATTAGCACTTTTGTGCTATTAGGGGTGTAAGGAAAGTTGATGGGTGTACTACACAGAAGTAGGACCTCTTTCGCCATTTCCTCTTCTTGGAACCTCTCTTCACTATGATAAGCCATGGGACAATAATTCCCCAATTTCATTTCTACAAAAAACACCTGGTTTGTGTTGTTATACTCTATGATTATGAACTTCATTTGAGGTTCTCTCTCAATGTGGATCTTGTGTGGTAGTCCCTTCCATGGTAACCATAGATGAGAATAGTCTATTGTGGCATAACCATTCAAATCCTAGGTGAATTCTCATCCTAATATAATTCCATGTGTCAGGGATATCAACATCTTGGATGACAATCACCTAATGCACCCTTGGGTCAGCAACAATCTGCATGGATATTCTATTCAACTCACCAACTATGTTCACTTTCATCTTGTCCGACTGAGTCACTTTCCATTGCGAGGGAGTTGCAGTTATCCCCAATGCTTGGCATACTGCAAAGGGAATGACATTGACCAAAGCTCCTAAATCTAATAGGCAGTTGTGTAGGTTTTTTCCAAGCATTTGGATAGTCATTAGGAAGGGAGGGGTCTCCAGCTTTCCTTGAAACAATCCCATTGAGACACTGGCCTAAGCCACTTGGGTCTTTTCTTTATCACTATATTTATCCTTGGTAGGAGCTTTTTATATGGGTTGATTCTTGCTAGCTTGTTGGTTTGGGGGATGATTTGGTTTCTTTCTCAATATTTCCTAATCACAGGCTCACTACTAGGGGCGTCAAAGGAAACTGTCTTAGCATGTACCTCTTGGGTTGGCTTTGATGGGATGGTTCCATTTAGTGACCTAAAGAGGGTGTTTCAGATAGAACCTTTAATAACTCAAAGGCTGAAGAAACCAACTTTGACCTCCTTCAATTCCTTGGCCACGTACTCTACCATTTATCCAACCTCTACTTTAGAAGATTTTCTTTGGGAAGAGCTAGTGAGCTGATCTTGAGTTTTATTTAACTGCCTATTTTTGTTAAAGTACTAAGTAGGAACATGGGGTAAGTTGGATTTTTGTTAGCATTAGGATTTGAAGAAGTATTAAATTTTTTGGGAGGAGTAGAAGTGGTGAAAGTTCCACCAACCTGCCTATTCCTTAAGTTATATGTGGTTTCCCTTTGGTGGAACATTTCAACTTCATCCTCACGTGCCTCTTCCTCATCTATGGGACCATTATCTAGTGAATTGAAGAGTTGGGATAAGGCACTATCGTTACATACCTCCTTCGCCTTTTCATCATTCAGAATAGCCTCCTTCTTGGGTGAGTTGCTTTTTCCTTTTGGGAAAGAAGCTTGGTTGACCACTAGCACTGAAGAATTGAATGGCTCCAATAGAACTAAGTCTCTGCAACCCAAGCTATAACTGTATTCCGGACTTCCACTCAGAAAATTTCTACGGCAGTTTGAAATTCTAAAAATTCCAACTTTGAATGTCTATTTGTCTTGTGAGTTTAGAACTCCACTTGTTGGTTTATCAGCACCATCTCATTGACTTTGTGTAGGGATGCTTCCATTATTTGGCCTTTGTGTTCCAAGGTTCAATTTTTTTCATTGTGAAGGCCTTTGAAAGTTCTATCCTAAATTTTCTCGCTCTTTTCATAATTTTGGTCCAAGAGAGAGGTGTTGATTCATATGGCTATTCAATTTGATGTTACTGATGCTTTTCTAAGAAGCTTAGAAGCAAGTTATATTTCTGACCTCAAATGTGCTCTATTTTTGTCAATAAATCCTTAACTAGTTTTAATAAATAACACCTAATCCCTTCTGTTATTTTGTTGTGGGACTAAGCTTGAAGGAAGAATCAATTCATCACAAGCGTCTTAGAATCCGGGAATTATACTTAAAGGCAATGAGGGTTCCCTGGATTGTTTAGAATCCATCTACTATTGCTGAGGTTGCAAGGTTGAGTGTATTTGGATAAATATCTGCTGGCTGCCTCCTGATGTGGCAATTATTTGGTAGCTATATGTGAATCTGTCTATCTGAGCATTTGATGAGCTAAGGTGATGGGGAAGTCCCTGGATTTCATGAGGAGCTACCAGTCCCAATGAGGGAAAATGCCGAACCACAATATGCTTCCTCAAACCATGCTTGTTGTAGACTCAAGTCAGTGATATGCATCCCTTCTAACTTCTATAGTAGGACACCTCTAATTCACAAAGACAGCAGAAGTTTATTCATAGCATAATACACCCTACTGAGAGTATCACTAGGGTGGCTGCAACTCTGCGAGTCTAAGGAATTGGCCATTGAATGAATAGATAGGCTCATTGACCTCCTTGTTGATGGACATAAATTGGTGATATAATTCATTGGGGTTGATTGGAACTTTTAACTTCTACAACAAAGTGTTCTTCACTTGGTCCAATGTAGTAATGGATCCAATCAGCAGATGGATGTACCAATAGAAGGAATCTTCCCATAATGAGTAAGGGAAGATCCTACAAGCAACACCTTCATGTTCAATCTACATATCCTTCAAGGATTTTTATAAATATGCATGTGTTATTCTAATATCCTTTGAGGATCACGTAAGTGGAACTATATATACAAATCCTTTTGGATTCTTTTGGCATGTCATAGTTGCTAGCGATTAATGGGATGGGCTGTTTCCAAACTAAGCCAATGCGGGAGGAGGTTGTAAGACAGTGGCAGCACCGTGAGGCTGCAAGCAACAATGGTGAAGTCTTGGAGGTTGGTGCCCCTGGGATGGGGACAATGCCCTACGCAGAAGATGGAAGAGAGGAAATGAATGAGGGGAAGGAGGTAAGGTCGAGAATGAAGGGGATCAATGGGATGGAGGGATGGAAGGAGATGGAGGGGGTGGAGGAGATGGAGGTTGAGTGGAAGGGGCTGAAGTTTATGCTTCCCCTTTCTTGGCTCTCTTAGCCTTTGTAGGGGTCTTTAGCTCTTGGAATTATCCTTTTTCTGGCATGGATCTATGCACTCTATGAAAAATTTGAGGGGAGAAGGAACCAATTTGATCTAGCTTATCTTAATGCCCTCCTTCTAGCACCAATTCTGTTGATAGGTGTGTTTTCACTTTCTCAACACAGACAAGTGTAATCATTCTCTTGAAAGGTGAAAATATTCAACTAAGTTTCAGAAAATCACCCCAAGGTCTCTCGGGTGTCAGGTCATGACTAAGCTTGGAATTGTTCAATTCATTGATGTGATTTACTAGTAATCACAAAGGGAATTGGTTTTGCAAAATGAGTTTTGTGAAATTCTAGAAATGAAGGACAATGGCTGCAAGTTCAGGACAACAATCTAAAACTCCTCTTTACTCCTCAAATTTAGCTTTATTGTGATGCTAGGACATTGTTTTAACTTAAGTTTTCAAAGAAAGGTCAAAAAGAAAAAGGGATAAGAAGTTTCTTAAACCTGCAACTAATGTTGAACAATAACAATGGAGGATGCTACAATGGACTACACTCCTAAAACTAAGTTCCACTTAACCAAGGGCATCCTATAGTCTCATGAAACAAGTGTAATCTTCTAAGGTCTGGAGACTTTCAAACTATTCATTTTCCATTAAAGCATGAACAATAGATGAACTTAAGTACAACAATATAAATACAACTCAAACTAACTTTACACTATTTTTCATCATCAACAAACAACAAAAAGTATAAGCATGGAAGATATCGAGACTATAGTATTCTTCACCATTAAAGTGAAACATATACTAACAACTAGAACAACTTAAAACTAGAACACCAAAACTAAAATCTAACATTGGGAGAATGAATCATGCACACATGTGAACAAAAATACAAGAATCCATCAAACAATGATATTCTCATTAAATTTGTGCAGCATGCCTTTTCACAACAACTCAACTCCCTCCTTGAAAATGAGAGGATAAACCTATTTATAGTTTTCTAAAAGAAATTAATGAATGGGAAAGATTCATTCTCATTGTGTGGCTAAGATTCATTTTACATTAGGGTTTCACCTATACCACCAAATATATGACAAAATACATTCTTGTATTTTTCCCTACTTTTTCCTTTAGTGACCTTGGCACTGTAGCAATTTTGTCTTGTAGTGGAAACCATCCTTTAGAGATATTTTGACATAAATTCATCATCTATAATGGGATTTCCATCCACATTCTGAGCATTTGTATACTCGATGAACTTTCCAAACATAGATACAAGATTCTTCTACTCAAAGAGCTCGGATTTGAGGATCTAGAGGGACATCCTCTTGATTCTCTCAATGATTTCCTACCAATTCTCTATATAATTTGAGGCAAATTCCATCATCTGCTCGATCCAAATAAAATATTTCACAACAAAATCCATAAAGTCTGGCGATAAGGTGTCACTAGCTACTTGTTCCATTTTATGGTGGAACAATGACTTGACTCTCTCAGAATCTAGTTTGAGGGTTGGCACCTCAAAACCAATCATCAGCTTCAAATACACTTGTGCTATCATCTTGGTGCTCGATAACCCATTCGTGATTGACCTAAAGGTTGTGTAAGATCTTTTCTAGGATTTCCTTCCTATATTTCAAGTTGATCAACCATGTCTCTACCAACCAGTGGTATTATTTTTATAGTTCCAACTCCTTTTCTTAGATATCTCATGGGAGTTTAAGGATACACTCCAATTTAGGATAAGTGATCCTATATTTTTCTAGGCACTCCTTATAGGTATTCATCATGCTCTCTATGTCTTTTCCCAAGCTCCAAGACCTATTATACATTGTGACAGCATGATCGATCCCTCTGTTGTTGATTGATACAACTTTGTTAAACCAAGCAATCATGGACTTGGTCTAGTTCTTTCTTTTCTCCATTTTACTGATATCCTCTTTGATAGTAGGGAAGATAGTATTGATGTTTCTACTAGAGTCTCCTCTTCTATGGATGTCCACCGTCGAATATAAGCAGTTAGATCTGCTAATTGTGCTTTCAGCTCTTCCTTAGTTGACTGATCCTTGCTCATTTGTTGCACAATGGTGGCTATTGACCCTTGGAATTCATCTATCTTCTATTCTTAGGTTGCTAGTCCTAGATTTATTTTTGATATATTATAACTAACACTTGTATCTTTTCCTATCACGAGGGTGGAAATTTGTATTGTTCTAGATCCAAAAGTGTCCAATGTGATGTGAGAGAGGGTCTTGGTCTTCTTCTCTTTCCTACTTCTTGTCTAAGCTCGAGCCAAGATTTATTCTAGCCTTGCTTTTGGTTCCATAACCATAGGAGTCTTCTTTTTCAATTTCCTCCTGAACCAATCAAGAATCTCAATTCGACCCTTGGGTGATTCATGATCGCCTTCCTCTTTATTTTGCTCTCTCTAAGGCCACTCCTCATTACCTGGAGCTTCTTGACCATTCTTTTCCCCTTCATCTAAGCCTTGTATTTGTATACCTTTCCCTTTTTCTAGTTCGGTATAGGTTATATTTTCTTCAGTGAGGCCTTCTTCTTGGGGTGCCTTCTCTCCTTCAATCTCAATAATGTGCTTAGACTTAGAGCTCTTTTTTGGCACATTTTCTCCTTCTTTATCTTTTTTGCTCTACCCTTCGAGAGGTGCTTCTTCTTCCTATACCAAACCCTTGTCTTGGCCAATTAGTGGAGGCTCATCTAGTATCTCCAAATCTACATCAGTGTCAAATTTATCTTCAAAGAGGTTCCCTTTAGGATCAACCTCATTGGTTGCTTCTTTATGTTGTTGGGACAACTCTTCATCTAGCTCCTAATCTAATATTTGTATCACATACTATTCATTAAGAGCCTTAGCGTCCTCTTTTGAAGAGTGTGCTTCTCCTCATTAGAATCCACCTCATCCAATTTTACATTTAGCTCACATTTTGGGTGCTCAAAATAATCATCTTGATCAACATCTTTAGGCTCCTTGGATACATCTTTTTCATCCTATTTTTTGTTGCTCTTTGTGATTCTTTTCCATATCTTCTAAGATCTACATTGTGGCTTCCATATTTGGTGGCTCCATAGGTGGTGGGGGAAGAGGCAGGGCAACAAGTTGAGCCATTAAATCTTGAACCTTGGGGTTGAGAATTACCCTAGAGAGTTCATTAGGCACATTCTACATATATTCCACAAAAGCATGCATCAATACAGGTGGTGGAATATAAGGAAATATAGTAGATAATCTGGGCAATGGAGGTGGGAGTGAAGAAGAGGTTAATGGGGATGTAGTGGAAGAGGAAGAGTCAAGTATCATCATTGGAGTATTTGGTGAGGTGGAGGCAAGGTGGACAGAGATGTCCATAATAGGCAGAGATGAGACAAGAAGAGGCTAAGAATTCAAAGGTGGAGTTACAATAGTAGCAATGACAGTGGGAGTGGATGTGCTAGGTGGCAAGAGTGGCTGCTCAGTTTCTTCTTCTTCCTCACATTGAGGATCCTCTACTATAGTGGGCATCTTGAGAATGAATGTTCCTATTCTCCTCACTCTTATAGACAATTATCCTTTCAAGGCCTTTCTAGAATACACCTTGTGTTTTGGATTTCATTCAAGTGCATCCTTTCTTTTCTTTGACCTTGTTGTTGTAGGGTACTTGGGAGCTTCTTCTAATGGAACAACGGTTGTCCCACTGTCACTTTATCTTTCAAGCTCATCCTCAAGGTTTCCATGAATCAACTATGCACCCTATTACTTAAGTCGGGAAATTTGTGTGTCCCTTGATTGTCTTGTTCTTCAATTGGTCAAGTGAGTATGTCGAGGTCAGTGACCTCCTCTTTGTTCCAATCTATAACTGGAAAGCGAACTTTAGCCGGGGCATGGTATCTCTCATCAACATTATTGGGAAAATCCATTTGAGACCTTGGGAAATAGTGTCCTAGCTTAGTTTACCAGGACCTAACCCCTAAGGGATGGAAAGAGTGATAAAAAACCATTCCAGATCAGCTGAGATAAGGGGGTCTTGTTAAGGGAGGACCCATTCACCATCAAGGGTGAATGGGTCTTGGCTCAACTTACCATGACCAAACTTTTCCTAATGAATTATTTTGTTAATTAAATTATGATTGTTGGAATAGATCTTGAGGATTTGTCAAAATTAAGGCCTAAATTTGAATCAAAGGGAGGTTTATAACTCCAATTAACCATAATTAATTAAGACCACCTAGACAAGTGTGAAAGTGTGAAAAGTGTGAAAGTGTGTTACAACATTTTACAAAACCTTTGCAAAGGATTAGTTAAGGCATGTTTTAGTCAAATAAAGGTCCTAGAACAGTGTTAATGTGTACAACACATTACAACACCAATCCAATACATCATTAATTCAACTTTAATGTCAATTATCAAACAATCAAGGGAAAAGCCTACTTTTTCCGTTACTACAATGGGGAAATGGCCAAAAAAAAATTCACACATTGGTAGGTTCTTCTAGGATTTGGCCCTTTTTGGGACAACATTTTTAATATTTTTTCTGACCAAAATTTTCCAAGGTTCGCTTCCTTTTAGACTCCTATAGATCCATTTTACTATAAGGGCTATACCTTGTTTCTTCATATCTTTGAGGCCTAGGCCTCCCATTTGACTGCATGTCTCATTTTAATACGTTTTCCATCTGACCATAGGAACTTCCTTATCCTCTTTTGTATTTCCTTAATTTGGTAGCTATAGACAGTCACATCGAGGCATAGTAAATATTGTAAGAGGCCAATAATTTTGAAAAATTTGAGCTCCAATAGCTATGGAAAAATATTGATTTTTCTAGGCTACTAGCTTCTTGATTATTTTACCTTTCATCCACTCCCATATATCTTTTAGGTTGGGTTCAATTACAAATAGGATGCCTAGGTATCTCACAATTTTGTTAGGACCTCCCCATTGGAACTCTTGATACTTGAACCAATCAGGTGGCTTGACATTCCATGATAGCACAAATGATTTTCCCTTTGAAATTTTTTGCTCTAGAGGATAGATTGAAAATCTCCTTGATTTTTCCATAAGATCAAAAAATTCCCTTTTTCTAGTTTTACAAATAAGGCTGTCATTAGAAAATTGTATGTTCACAAGCTCTTATTTGTTTAGGAGAATGAGCCCCTAAACTTTTGTATTTATAGATTGATCCCTTAAAATATAGTGGAGGAAATCAACTTTAATCACAAATAGAGAGGGAGCTAGTGGGAAGACTTTCCTTATAGATCTTTATAGCTCAAACTCCTATGTTAGTTCCCCATTCCCTTCAACTTGTGTTGTAGCTTTGTTCATGAGTTTTTTAATCATTTCACTGAAGAGATTATGGAAGCCAAAGGCCTCGAGAACCATAATTATCTAGGGCCATTCAATCCCATCGTAAGCTTTTTCAAAGTCTAGAAGAAAGATCCCCATTTCCTGGTTGGTGTTTCTATAACATTCCATGGCTTCCCAACTAGTTATCAAAATTTCCAATATATACCTACCTTTGATAAAGTTAATTTAGGTATTGTTGATTATCCTTGGGAGGATTTCAGTTAGTCTCCTAGCAATTTTCTTTGCTAGCACTCTATAGGATACATTGAGGAGGGTTATGGGCCTCCAATTTATTAGGAGAGACATGTCCCCCTCTTTGGTAATCAAATTTATTATTCCATGGTTTATATCTTTTCCAAGTGAGCCTTTCTCAATGGCATCCATGTAGACTTGGAGGAGGTCCTCACTTATCCAATCTATATTTTTCTTGTAGAACTCCACATTCAACCCATCTACCCTATGTGACTTCTCATTATTCATTGATAGGATCACATTTTTTATTTCCTCTTAAACTGTTATCTGTTGGTTTAGCTTGGAGTGTTCTCCCCTAGACATATTCTTTGGGATAAATTTTTTACACACGTCCCTTGCTTCCTCTCCTTGTTTCCCTAATCATTCTACTATGAAGAGATTTTTGTAAAATAGATGGGACTTTTCCCTAATGGAATCCTAGTCTTTGGACATAACTCTTTCATCCTAGATACACCCAATGGTCTCTTTGGCTTCCTTTGATTTGAGGCACCTAAAGAAGAATTTTTAGCCCCTATCACCTTGGGTTAGCCAATTCAATTTTGCTCTCTTTTTTTAGGCCTTGGTCCTTATAGTTCCAAATCTTTCTTAGATGCCCCTTAATTTTTATTAGTTCTTTATTATTTTTTGTATCTTCTGGGGTATTCTACAACTTGTCCTCTATTTTATGCAAGGAATTTTGGAGATGATTCTCTTCTCTTCTATTTTCCTTGGCCCTCTGTTCACCAATTATTTGGAGCATTCTTTGCTAGATTTTAACATTTAAATTCCATCTATCTATGGAGCTTATTTTTGCATATAAGCCCCTGTTGATCTCTCTTAAAGTGAAGATAGCACTGAAGCTATCCTTGATATTTAGTAGACTTGAATTGAGGATAAATTTTTCTCCTTTTCTTCAAGTCTTTCACCCTCTTTGTTTATGCAGATTTGTGCCATGATTGGCCGATGGTCAGAAAGTTTGTAGGGTTTCACCTTGACCATACTATCAACCCCATTTGATCAAAGAGAAAGTTATAACTGTTGGCATAGAATCTATCAAGTCTATAGTAGATTCTCCTGCTACCCTATTGTGCATTGCATCAAGTGTACCAAATGGTATTATTTTCTTTTTCTTTTTTGCCTTCTAGGGGATCAAATATTCTGAGGAAATTTTTTGTTCTATACCAAAAGTATCTTTCATTTCCCTTCCACCCCATATCTGCTCCCCCAGTTTTATCATCAATACTTTTTGTCATGTTGAAAGCTCCCCCTATTATCCATGGTATCTTAGGAAGCTTGCTAAGCCAATCCCATAGCTCGCATCTTTTTTTTTATTCATTGGGAGCATAGATGGCACATACTCCAAAATTTAGATCCTCCTTTTCAATGTGAATCTAGGGAGCCCTATTACACAGGGAAGAACCATGTTCCTTCACCCATTTATTCCACTTGTTATAAATTAGCAAGGAAATTTCCCTCTTAACTTTCTCATGATTGGAAGTGTAACTACTTGAGTCCTTCCAAATGAATCCGAGGTTGGTTTATAGAGTGAATCCCACAGCTTTTACTTCCTATAGCATCATAAAATATTTATGTTTTTCTTACATTAGGAGCCTTCTAACACTATACTTTCTATCTAGAGACTCTAGTCCCTTGATGTTCCAAGAAATGCAACTAAGAGTAATCTACATCCATATCGTAGGTTTCCTCTTCTATACTTCTAAATCCTTCAAAGCATTTAGGGCTGATGCAAGAAGTTGGGTACACAAAAAGCTCAAAAAGTGGAAGCGTTTTTGTTTTTTTTCAAAATTTGTCACACTTGGACTAAAAATTTGAGGCACTTATACAATGAATCCTAAAAAAAGTCAGTAATATAAAATTTACCATTTTGAATCTAGTTTACAAATATGTAAATTATTCAATACCTAGATTATAGAAATTAAATTTTGATAGCGATCTATAGAAAACCATTTTTTGAAAGTCCCTTTTTTTTTTACCATACCAAGCACATGTACAAACACCACTTTTTGACCCAAATAAAAGTATTTTGCTAATTCCTTTTGGGAAAAGAGAGCTAACATGAAGATTGATGTAGAATTTTTTTTGTAATTTTTTGTTGAATATTTTTTTTATTGAATATTTATTGGCCTTAATTGTTGTTTTCAAAAATCAACAAGTACAACCAACATAATTGGACCTAACTAAACATTTTTTTAAATCTTTTTTTTTTTCATTGTGTAGAGAATTGTCTAAAGTTTGATGCCATATAATTTTTTTACAAGAAACTTAACCAAAAAAATGCCTGATGTTTCAAGTTTAAGGACTAGTTTGCTTAGAAATTAATTAAAAAATAGTAAAAATAATCCAATCTTAATAAAAATTATATATTTGGAAAGTAGACATTGTGTTCTCTAATGGGTTTTAATTTTATAGACTGATTCAGAAAAAAAAAAGTCCATTAGCCATATTGCCAAAGTTGGACATTCTTCAATTTTCCTTAGTTTTATAGTTGTAGGTCAAAGGCTAAGGATTGGATTGCCAAGACTTTCTTAAGCCTAAAACCAAGGATACATATGGGCTAGGAATTCAATTTTTAAATAACGCGTATGTGTTACTAAAACACGTATGCGTTATTTGAATGAAACATGTACATGTTACATAATAGGTAAACAGATAACGCATACACGTTTCTAGAATAGAATGCATATGTGTTTCATAACACGTATGTGTTTCTGATATAACCACTTTTTCCTAATGTGGTAAATACTAATAAAACAGGTTTTTTCTACAACATTCCTTTTCTGTAGTATGAACCGAAAGTGTCATTTTCTACGTTTGTTTATTGCAAATTTGTCTTGTGCAGGGCATATTCTATTCAAATTGTTGGAAGAGAAAAAGTGTAGGTTGAATTTTCTAAAGTGGAATCAAGTACAATAAATTTTTACAAGAAGATTTGGAAAAAGAGAATTTTTTGATGCATTCATGATTTCTTTGTACTTCAGAGTTTAAAGAAAAAAGGATCTTCATACTACATAGTTTTATTTGAATATTTGAAGGAGATAGCAATTTGAAAATAGGTTGTGTTTGAATCAATTTTTTTTTCATCAAAGAGGGTTTGGTAACCATGGGTGATAATCAAAGACAAAGAAAAAGATGTAGAAAGTTAATGACACCCGAAGAAATTCAAGCAAATAGAGATATGGAGGCAAAAAGAAAAAGGGATAGAAGAGAAAGGATTCATCAAATGAAAAAATTTCAAGCATCTAGTTCCAAGAATGTTGAAGAGGAAGCCATGAATGATGAAATGAATGTAGATGATGCAAATGTGGAGATTGTGAATATGGAAGAAAATGCAATTATGGAGACAAACCCAACTATGCCTTCAACTTCAACTTTGAATGATATGGAAATAGTACCTATGCAAACAACTTCAGGTATGTCTTCAAATCCACCTCTCAATAATATGGAAAATGCACCCATTCATACAATCTATCCAGGTATGTATTCAAACCCAAGTTTTGATAATATTGATATTGCTTGTTTAGATGAAGTTGGATACACCATTGATGATATCAATAATTCTAGGGTTGAAACAATGCAAAAAAAATAATGAAATTATATCTTATGAGAATGAAAATGAGAATGAAATCCCTCATACTAATGAAAATGTGCATGAAATTCCTTTTACATTTGAAAATGAAAATGAAACCCTTTGTCTGAATGAAAATGAATCCCCTTGTATGGATGAACTTGAAAATGTTTTTTTGACAATTGAAAGAGATGTGCTAGATAAACTTCATGGTAAAGTTTCTTGGAGACAAATTAGAACTTATGGAAATAGAATATATAAAAAAAAAATTATAGAAAGAAATTAAGATTCCAATGTCAACTCATGGTGTAATTGATGATAACGTAAAAAATGAGAATATAGTGATGAAAAAATTAGCTATTTTTGTAAAACCAAAAAAGAAAGATGATTCAGTAGAACAAGTCATATCTAGTGTTGCTAATGCTACTGATTTTATAGGTAAGAAAAGTTGATCAAAAGATAAGAATGTGGCTTGTCGTGCAATAACAACTACTCTAGTTGATAAAGCAGCTTCAAATAAACTAATGTTAAGATTAGTAAATGTATAAAAGTAAATCCTAGAACTTTGATAAGAGCTACTAAAAGAAGAGAAAGTATTGAAAAGGATCCAATTAATCAATGTTTGTGTTTTAGTGGTAGACTCCCAAGATCAGACATGAAATTAACTAATGAAATTAAATCTTTAATCAAAATTTTTTGGCATGATAATACAAGAGTATCACCTAACATTAGAGATGTCTTAAAATTAAGGGTGGGTTCCAAAATTCGTGAACATCATCTAAAGCATCTCTTAGATATGAATCAAACTGAATTATATAAAAAAAAATTAGATGCTTCAATCTTACCATTGAATATTAATATAAGTCAAAGATCATTTGAAAAGTGTAAACCTTGGTATGTTAGAATTAATAAGAAATGAATATCTTCTTGTTATAAGACCCATGTGCAATTTCGTTATTATTATGATAATTTTTTATATATACGATGCACATTGCATGCTAACCAAATTATGCAGGACATTTGTGGTATTAATATGCCACCTAAAAGAATCAAAGATTTTATTGCAGGTTTGTATTGTGAACCCTCTAATGGAAACTTATTTTATTTAAAAACATGTATTTATGAAGAAAGTGATAGATGTGGTAACTTTTCATTATTAGGAGAATGTATGCATGAAAGTAGTTTAGATGAATTTGGACAACAGTTATTGGATGTACAAAAAATTAAAAATGTTGATTATTCTTTAAAAGATGGAAAATTTGGAAAACGTTGTGAGCTAATTATGGAAAAATTTAGTGTGCATGCATTTATTAATGAATACAAAGATAATATTGTACCTAAATATGTTCAAGACTCTTTGTATGCCCATTGGCTTGATAATCAATTTTGTCTATGTAAAAACACATTCCCAATTGGAACTATATTGTCAGTTGTTGATTTTGTTGAAAATTATACTCTTGCTCCACAAGAAGAAATTCAATCACAGTATTATAATTCAATGCAAGTAGCTATATTTTCTCACATTCTTTATAGACATGTAGATGATAGCATAGAAGATAATAGATATTTTTTGAGAGAGTACCATTTTTATGTAAGTGATAATCAATTACATTCATCTGATTTTGTTCAATATTCTTTTGATATATTTTATAAAAATTTAAAAGAGAGAGGAATTCAAATGCTAGAACATCTCATATGGTCGGATAATTGCATGGGTCAATTCAAAAATGCTAGAATGTTTTATTGGTTATGATATTTCATAAAGAAAATAATATGCAACACATATGGAGTTTTTTTTTAAGTTGGTCATGGTAAGGGAGAACACAATGGAGCAGGTGCATGTGTGAAAAGAGCTCTTGCTAGAGAGCAACTAAAATTTGAGGATGTTGCGAAATTTAGAGATGCACGTGCAATTGTAGATTGTTGCAATACCAAATTATCTACAAGAACAAGTAAGAGCTCAATAATTTGATGCTTCTTTTGGTTAGTTGAAGAAAGTGATATTTTTTCTTGACAATATTGTGAAATAATTAATGGATCTATAAAATGGAATTCATTTAAGAGTTTGAATGCAAACACATGGACAATATGGACAAGGGAATTGGCATGCTTTTGTCAATTTGGTATTGCAGGTGATTGGGAGGCATGTGAAAATATGGAATGGGTTGAACAATGGAAACAAAGAACATTAATGCCTACATTGACACATGTTCAACATGGAATGACAATTGAAGATAATCAATTGTTCGCATCAAATGATTATGAATGTGTTTTAGATCTTGTACAAGAGGGTACATTATTTATTGAGTTGAATTTTATATGTATGCATCATGTTTAATATATGTGAATTAAATATAAGTCACTCTTTATTGAATTTTTTATTTATTTGTGTAGGACATGTTTATGTTGTTGTTTCACCTGAGGGGAATGAAGAGGAGACATAGTATTAGTTGGCTAGATGTGTTGAGAGAAAACATAAGTTGGTAAATCCTAGAGTGGATGATGACAACTTTGAATATCCAATTGGTTCAGTGGTTGTTGTTGGCACCTAGCTTCGAAAATATTTGATGAGAAAGAATGGCTTTCCTACATTTGAAGATTATGAATGACACAAGAATATTATACATTATTCACATTTTATTTTGGCAACCAATATAAAACTAGTTAGATATCAAGGGAGGCCTGCTAATAAATTTTTATGGAAATTTTCAATGGATGATCATGAGACAATCATAGATGCATTACAAAGAAGAGAGGATGAAAATGGTACAACAGGGTAAATAAATATTGGCAACTTGTATATAGTTGTATATATATTTAATTGATATATATATTTGTCTTTAATAGTCATTTCCTAATTAAAGTTTTATATCATTTTTTGTTCTAGGTCTCCCAAAATTAGATACTTTACAAAAAAGAGAGGGGATACATATATTACAATGGAAATTGAATATAGAGACATGTAACTATATATATTTCTAGATATGTACATTTAATTGATAGTATAAATATAAAACTAAATTTATTTCATTATCATTTTATAAAAAGTTGATAATGGATCTCATATCCCCTTAAGCCATTCTATTAAAACCCCCTAATCCATCCTCTTATGTACCATTAATCCATCCTCTTGCATCCCCTTAATTCTCTCTATGAATTCCCCTTAATCCATTCTATTAGGACCCCTTAATCAATATCCTCCTATATCTACCCTTAATTCATCCACTTGCATCCCCTTAAGTCACTCTCTCAACACCCCTTAAGCTATCCTCTTAGGACCCCTTAATCCATATCCTTATATATCTACCCTTAATCCATCCACTTGCATCCCATTAAGTCACTCTCTAAACACCCCTTAACTTATCCTCTTAGGACCCCTTAATCCATATCCTCATATATCTACCCTTAATCCATCCACCTGCATTCCCTTAAGTAACTCTCTCAACACCCCTTAAGTGATCCTCTTAGGAATCCTTAATCCATATTCTCATATATCTACCCTTAATACATCCACCTAAATCCTCTTAAGTCACTCTCTCAACACCCCTTAAGCAATTCTCTTACAACCTTTTAATCCATATCCTTGTATATCTACCCTTAATCCATCCACCTGCATCCCCTTATGTCACTCTCTCAACACCCCTTAAGCTATCCTCTTAGGACACCTTAATCCATCCACTTGCATCCCCTTAATTCACTCTCTCAACACTCCTTAAGTTATCCTCTAAAGACCCCTTAATCCATATGGTCATATATCTACCCTTAATCCATCCACTTTCATCCCCTTAAGTCTCTCTAGGGTTAATGAGATGCTTAGAATAACAAATCTATATGGGTTAATGGTTTAGGGTTTAGGGTTTCTAGGGTTCATGAGATTCTTAGAATAACAAATCTATATGGGATTTAAGGGTTTAGGGCTCATGAGATGCTTAGAATAACAAATCTATATGGGTTAATGGTTTAGGGTTCATCTCCCAGTGTCTAGGTCATATGGTTTAGGGTTTATGGTTTCTAGGGTTCATGATATGCTTATAATAACAAATATATATGGGTTTTAAGGGTTTAGGGTTCATGAGATGCTTAGAATAACAAATCTATATGGGTTAATGGTTTAGGGTTCATCTCCCAGTCTCTAGGTCATATAGTTTAGGGTTTATGGTTTCTAGGGTTCATGAGATGCTTAGAATAAAAAATCTATATGGGTTTTAAGGGTTGAGGGTTCATGAGATGCTTATAATAACAAATCTATATGGGTTAATGGTTTAGGGTTCATCTCCCAGTGTCTAGGTCATATGGTTTAGCATTTAGGATTTCTAGGGTTCATGAGATGCTTAGAATGACAAATCTATATGAGCATAAAGGTTTAGGGTTCATCTCCTAGGATTTAGGTCATATGGTTTAGGGTTTAGGGTTTCAAGTCATTCTCTCAACTCTCCTTAATCCACAATCTTGCATCCCTTAAGTCACTCTCATAATTCCCCTTCAACCATTGTCTTAGGGCCTATTAAGCCATATCGTAAGGTTCATGAAATGCATCCCCTTAATCCACTATCTTACATCCCTTTAAGTCATTCTATCAACTCCCCTTAATCCACCCTCTTACATCCCTTCAAGTCATTCTATCAACTCCCCTTAATCCACCCTCTTGCATCCCTTTAATCCACTCTCTTACATCCCTTTAATTCATTATATCAACTCCCCTTAATCCAGCTTGTTACATCCCTTCATTCTATCAAATCCCCTTAATCCACCCTCGTGCATCCCCTTAAGCCATCCTCTTAAAGGACCCTAAAGTCATATCCTCTTGCATACCCTTAATCCACAATCTTGCATCCCTTAAGTCACTCTCATAATTCTCCTTAACCCATCCTCTTAGGACCTGTTAAGCCCCTAAGGTTCATGACATGCATCCTCTTAACTTTCCATCCTCTTAACACCACTTAAGGCATTCTCTCAAGACCCCCCTTAAGCTATATATCCTCTTAGGTCCCCTTAATACATCCTATGGAAAACACCATTTGAATTTGAATAGAATTTACCATATATTATTCTTTTCTTACATAAATTTTTTACTTAAATGACTCATAAAAATTATAGTTATTTTACTTACATTAATTATTTTTGCAAGTTCTCATCAAGTCAGTCTACCACGTGATTGTCACTAAAATAAATATTTTATCAAGAGACTATGTAAATTTATCAATTTTTGGTCTTCACGTAAAAGTTGATAAGCTTTAATTGTATCTACATGCACATATATGTTTCATCATGTTATATAGCTGTATTAAACATCAATATACATTATATATGTTTGTTCGATGTATGAACTTCAATGAGCTTATTAGTCACTTTTTAAATATCTTATTCCAATTTTATAGATTATACATTTCATGTCTTGTATTTACCACATTGTATATAATTGTTCAATTGTATAGATTATACATTTTATACATATAAGGAGTTCAATTGTCTCAAATATTTGCTAGAATTGGAAAATAGTTAAAATTACCTGCCCTTAATTTATTATGTGCATATTATCTAAACTATGTAAGGAATGTTTTAATTTGTCACCTAACCATGTGATAAATTATATATATGAAATTTGATTCTAGATAAGAATTTATATAGTGCATGTATTACTTGAAAATTAGATAATTTATATCTATACATACATGAGTACATATAATCATGAAAATGAACATAACACAATCATATTTGACTGCATATGTAATCATCATGTATTCAAGTCAACTGATATAAATAAACACAAATATGATAATAACATGTTCAAAGTAAAACTAGAGATAGATAGTCCATAAAATTTATATGTCAAGATGTATATGTAAAGTACAAAACATATATTTAAATACAACTCTAGAGATCTATAGTCCATAAAATTTAAAACCATCTAACTATCAGGTTGATCAGTCATATCAAGTCTCCTCTTTGTTCCATGTTGACTAGATGTACCCGCATCATGTTGGAAAATAGTACAAGAAACTTGAAATTAGATTTAAAGTTATTTAGAAATTTTGATATAATTAAACATATTTAAACTTGAAAATATAAAATTTTAGATAAAAGAAAAATTAATTAAATATGTAGTAAATACAATAAAAATGATTTTTAGTATTCATAAATTACCATATGATCATGTGAATCTACTAGCACATTTTGTTCAATGGGTAGCATAACTATCAATTGAGAAGATCCAAATGCGTAATCTACTATATCCTACATATTCATATAAAGCAAACAATATGTTAAAACCTCAAAAAAATATATATAAAAGGTCCATAAAAATTGCATAGGAGATTTAGTAAATTTTACAACCTCAAATGATATGACCTCATGATCACACACCTAATATTTCCCATGCATAAATGTCGACGACATCTTAGGTGCATTTGCCATGGGTGTCTCGTGAAATTTGTGCATGTATAGATGCACAACAGTTTGTATAGATCATTCACACATGTGTATGTAAATGAACAAATTAAATTAGATCTATGATGTGTTTTTAATTTAAACTTAACAAACTTTTGAAAGCAAACACCTGAGCTAATGATGTCTCAGGAGCACTCACCACAACTTATGGTTGGTCAGTACTAGGTATCGTATGACCTCTTTGCATCTAGATATAATGTTATATTATCAATTCACACAAGTTTACAAATTCAAATTAAAAATTAGATATATCCAGAAATTATTTAATATATATATTGGTTCAAGTACCTATCCAAAAGGTGAGCCCATATCTATGACACTTGACATATAGACACGGCGATCATATTGAGTTTCAAGCATCATGTGATCATGCATCTACAACAAACACTTATTGAATTAATATTATATTATATATAATTTTATGTTATTATTTATATGAATTTTTCACATTTCAAAGTTGAATTAAATCTAAGTTCAAAATATGAACATACCTATGTAGGATGATCCTCATATAGTAAATTCATGTATGACTCCATCCTAGATGCATGTGGATCAACTGAAGTGGATGCCTGAGTATCCCTACAACCCAAGTCTCCATGCTCTCTATTGGCCACTTCAGTCACCGCCTGTGCAATCTAATGAGTGAGATGTTCTGAAAGAAAACTCAATTCTCCTAATGTTGATAACATGGTTAGCTGCTAAAATGTAGTGGGAACACCAAGAGAAGGAGGAGGAACAATAGGAGCAATTAGAGCACGTCGTTGAGGATCGAAACATGCTCCTAGTCTATGTTGGGGCATGCCATGCCCAACTCCCTTAAATGACCTCATATCAAAATACTTGGGTTTTCTACCCAACTCAAACTCATCCCATAAATTTCTCAAAAAGTATAGGGGCACCTCACAGTTGCAATATGGTATATTATTAAACACCATCCACCATCTATCCTAAAAATGTGCAGTTATTTGTGGGTTCCTACACCATAAAATTGAAATTCATTTTTTGGTGGGTGGAATTGGTTGGTTTGTTTGGGGGTTAATAAAATATGGCACATGGCTTGTTTGGTAATTTTAAGGTCATTTATTTCTATGTAGGACAATCCATCTGCATAGAATTGTCTCATCTCTTCACTCCATTAATGGAACCTATCTAGGTCCACATCAATGGATCAAACATAATTGACAATAGTTTGCATCGTAGATGTAAATCGTGCGAGATGGGGAGGGATTCTAGGCTCATTTTTTATCAAATCTATATTTTCTTGAATCACAATAAGGTTTGCTCAGATTCTCTCTCAATTTATCCTTATCTACTACAGGGGGTGGGGGTTTAGGTGGTGCGGAGTCTGGAGAGGTGGGGTCTTGTTCTAGTGGTGGATTTGGATGAATTTGTGAATCAAGCATAAAATCATCTATATTAAATTTTGGATCCATGTGATCGATTAAATGACAACTGCATGTTAAACAATTAAAAAATATATATCAATAAACTAATTAAATAATGTACACAATTTGAAAGTTATTTAAAAATCACATTGAATGTGCACAAATTCAAAATAGATTTCATTTAAAGACCATTCAATTTATAACATTAAAAAATCCATAACATTAAAAATCCATAGCATGTACACACATTAAATTGAGTCCAGTGTGTGCTTGTTAATATGAAGGGTAGAAATGAAATTAGGGGGTTTTATTAGAACCCTATTCAAATACATGCACTATGTCATTGGTTTATTAATTCAATCCCATAAAAGAAGGCCCCATAAACTTATTTTTAGCTAGATATCACTTGATAATTAAACTATAGCCAAATTTGATGATCTATACATTAATTGATTTATTTAAAAATAAATAAAACCACATGGAATAAGGTAAATAATTAAAATTTATTTAAATAAATTGCCATCAAGGTAAAGACTGGAGATTAAGGTAAAGGTCTAAAGAATGAAAAATAAGACACATGTAGATATATAACTTTGATTTATCAAATTGGGTGTTAAAATAGGAGGTTAGGGGTTGTTTAGAGTGCCTTCTATTACATATATAAAGGTGGAAAAAGAGAAGGAAAGGTCCCCAAGCTAATTTAGGTTATGAACAACTCAAGAATGAGTGTCAAAATGGGTAAATGATGAAAACCATGTAGTTTAATTCAAGTAAAAATTATACTAGATTCTATTTATATATTAGGATTATTGTTAGACAAGGGTGCTCAACGGAGCTCATAAATATCAATCCTATCATTAATTAACTAATTCATCAATAAGTAATTTATTCTTCTAAGTTTTTATGCATCTAGAGCTTTATCTTTTGCGGTGAGGGGAAGTTTACTCATAGGTGTGGTTGTTTCCCAACAATAGTATATCTATAGAGCTAAGGTATATCGAACAAGAATACATGTAAATTAATCAAGTATGACATAGAATTTAATTTAAAAATACAATGACATAAATTGATTTATCTAAAATTTCAAATTTCATGATGAGAGACACAAGTTCTATATAGTGAGACAAAGTAGCTAAGAAGAAATTATAAGTTTAACAGTAACATTAAAATTTATAATCTCATTCATTGTTTTCAAAGAAGACTAAAGATAAGAATGAAAAATTAATATAATACATGCTCAAAGGGACACATAGATATATGCTAGTGACCTAATTCCAATGTACAAAATAAACAAAGATGAGCTTGAGCTCTATTCACCAAAATTTGAGAACTTGTTTGATCCCCTTAAGAAATGTCATATTAGGACCCCTTAAGACATCGATTTATGATTTAGGGTGATAGGATGGCTTAAGAGGATCTATAAATTCTAGTAAGGTCCTAGGACAAAATGGTCCATGGCTTAAGGGAATAAAATTTGGTGGAGTTGCCTAAGGCAACCAAATTTCATTTTAAGGTCCTACAACAAAATGAATGCTTTAGGGTTTAGGGTTTATATTATAGAGTTCAAGGTTTAGGGTTTAGGGAACTTAGGGTTTAGTTTGGGTGGCCCTTGGAATAATGGACTTTCAAGTTAGTGAGCAACATTTTCTTGTGGAACAGTTGATTGAGATAGCTCTTGTTTCCCAACAAGAGTATATCTATAGAGCTAAGGTATATCAATTGTGAATACATGTATTAATCAAGTATGACATAGAATTTAATTAAATCTAGGGACATAAATTGATTTATCTAAATTTTCAAATTTCATGATAAGAGACACAAGTTCTCTATAGTGGGACAAAGTAGTTAAGAATAAATTATAAGTTTAACAAGTTAACATTAATTCATAATCTCATTCATTGTTTTCAAAGAATACTAGAGATAATAATGAAAAATTAATATAATACATGTTCAAAGGGACACATAGATATATGATAGTGACCTAATTGCAATGCACAAAATAAACAAAGATGAGCTTGAGCTCTATTCACCAAAATTTGAGAACTTGTTTGATCCCCTTAAGAAATGTCATATTAGGACCCCTTAAGATATCAATTTACGATTTAGGGTGATAGGATTGATTAAGGGGATCTATGTCTAGTAAGGTCCTAGGACAAAATGGTCCATGGATAAAGGAAATAAAATTTGGTGGAGTTGCCTAAGGCAACCAAATTTCATTTTAAGGTCCTATGACAAAATTAATGCTTTGGGGTTTAGGGTTTAGATTTAAAGATTTGATGACATGATTTCAACATATCTATGTCAAATAAAAAATGTAAGAAAGCTCCAAGGAACCCTAATTTATGACACTACACAATGTGACAAGGATGTTTTATAAATTGGTCATTGAAGTGTAGCAATAACTACAAAATCCTATTGTGAATTATTCGTAGCCTCAATCTCAATCTCAATCTCAATCTCAATGAAAACTTCCCTTAGGTAACAGTCCCTAGATACTTCTAAAATTATGTGAACTATTAGGGTTTAAGGTTTATGTTTAGGGTAAATAGGGTTTTAAGTTTATGTTTTAGGGTTTAGGTCCAAGGATTAACCTGGGTAAATTAGTTTTTAGGGACCTACTATTTTGGAACCTAGGATTTCTAGGGTTTTGATTTCTAGGTTAAATGTGTCCAATTTCGGTTTAGTTTTTACGGTTTTTGATTTACAATTTAATGTTCTTTGTTTCGTTAATGTTTATGGTTTTTTAAATGCAATTTAAAAAATATAAAATATTGAACAAAAACAAACTAAACAAACAAAAACTAAATACCAATTACAAAACAAAAATGCAAGATATAAAGCAAAAATAGGGTAGAATTTAGCCAACCTGGAGGTCCCTGAGGTTAGTTGTGTCGACATTAGGTGGCAGTGAAAATTTCTTCAATCAGGCCCTTTGAAATGCCTATGCAATCTAGTCTTCTCTTCTCTGGCACGGATAAAACTTGGAGTTAAAATTAATACACAACCACTAATTTTAAAAAATAAATGCATCTAAGAAGCGCATATGCTTTTGCGGCTTGCGTACCCAAAGCAGAACGCATACACATTCAAATTTAGGCTCAGGTACCCAATCCGTAACGCATATGCATTTTTTGAAAACACGTACGCGTTTCGTGTGAAATTTTTTGTTTTGGATGAAACTTTCTCTCTTCATGTACCCAACTTCTTTCTTTTACCCTTTAGCTAGTTCTATCTTTTTAGCATTGCCTCGAAGATAAGGGATAGACTCTTCTTTGGGTGCCTTCAACCCAATTTTAGTGTCATATTTAGGAGAAGGCTTATGTTGGATATCTACCCCTATGTCGGCCTTCTATTCAACTATTTCCCCCTCACCTCCTGAAGGGTTTCCATCTCTATTAAGAACTTGTTTTAATTGTTCTAAATCATCTTCCTTGAGGGTAAACTCTAGGTTGAAATCCTTCCCTTTGAGATTCTAAGATTGAGGTCAGGGGACAATCTTTATTTTTGAGTTCAATATTTATTATGTAGGTTGCTCCAGTGGGAACAAGTTCCTTGGAGTTAGCATTTTTATTTGGTAGACTATTCTTGTCATCTTCTTTTAACTTAGCATTATTATTATTTTCCTGGCTTGGACCAAAGGGGGGTATGCTTACCATAGTTGAATTTTCTAAATCTATCACAGTATCCACCTCACCTCCATCCCTCAACCAGGCTCCAATTCTATTTATAATGTTTTTATTATCTTCAATACTCTTTAATTATATCATGTATATGTCCAAAATGGTCATGATTAAGATTGTTAATTAATTAAATATGATTTATCTAATTAATTCCCCTAAAGTCATCTACATATAAATAAATTTAATTATTTATTTATATCATTCATTTTTCTAATTCTTCTACCTTTAATTAAATTAATTACTAACATTTCCATCTTTTCGCTTAATTAAATTAAATAAATTTTTATAATTTATTTATATTTAATTATCATCCTATTCTAGAGTTTAATATTTTAAATATTTAAATAATAGAATATCTTCTTCATCTCATCTTTTACCTTTCGCTTGATTAAATTAAATAAATTTTTATAATTTATTTACATTTAATTATCACTCTATCCTAAAGTTCAAATATTTTGAATATTTGAATAATGGAATATTCTTCGTCCTCAAATTAAATATTAAATATTTTTATTGAATATTTTCCACCTCACCCTTTTTCCATTTTAAAACATAATTAAATAATTTATTTAATTATGTGGCTTTCCATTTTCAGTTCCACTTCCCAAATTTCTAACTCATGCTAACTCACCCTTCTAAATTCGTATCTTATCCTTCAAAATGGAAGTTTCCCTTCAAAAAATCAATGACGAAATTCGAAGAGAAGGGAAACCTTCCATTCTTCTCTCCACTTTCGAAAATCTCCCGCCGTCCATTTGAAACAAGCTTAATCCAGACCGTCGATCGATTCAACCAATCAAACTCGTTCGAAAACTCTATAAAAGCACGTGCAAATCCAAGCCTTGGTTAATCATCCACCCACATTCTGCATAATTGCTCACATACGCACACTTCGTATACTCATTTACTTAGTCATAGTTTTACCAGTATTTGCATGCATATTAGTTTTAATATCACAGCGATATCTTTCGTTTTAGCATAGCTTTCTTGCATTTTGCATATTATGCATTCTTATTTTTATCTTGTTCTTCATGTTGTCATTTTGTTGAGCTCTCCTTGCTGATCGGAGAGCCATTCAAAGCAACAAAATGCTGAAGTTAAAGGAGGATAAGACGGTTTCGAGAAGCTGCGATTACGGTTTGCGTTATTCTGTCTTTCTTTTACAACTTTTTTGATTTAATGTCTTATTAGCATGTGTTGAATTTTTAGTCAATTGATCCAAATTTTACACACACATATCCATGACTAGCCCTTGAGCATTCTTTTTTGGCCAAGATTACTGGGGGTGGTTTCTTTGGGTGCCTCCAACCCAATCTCTTGGATTATTTTTTCAGGCATAACTAAATTAGGCATAGTCACAAGGGATGGTTCAGGAACAGGTTCCATGGGTATTTCCTTAATAGAAAAGTCATCAAAGAGATTGCCTTTTCCCAATACTAGGGTTTCTTCCTTAGGGGAAATGGTCAAGGTTAGACTTGTTGAATCCTTTGTCACCTATGGGTAGGGAACTCCCATCTCTATCATTGTTACTTGCTTCAACTTCATTAAGAATCTCGTCAACCGCCACATTCAAAATAGGGGTGTCATTTCCTTTTCAAATATTGTAGTTGACGACCAACACGGGGGGTGCGATGGACTAGGATTATCAACAAACCCTTTCCCCCAATTTTTTTTTCTCTTTCCCATGGCTTTGTAAGATTGGATAGTTCTTCCTCAAGTGTCCCTCTCTTTTGTAGAGAAATCAAGCATTGATTCCCCCAAGGAGCTCTCTTTTAAAGGGCATAATGGAAATTTTAGTTTCAACCTCAACCCCCTCTAGAATATCCACACCTGACATAATGTAAACAAGAACCCTTGCATCCATGTGTGGGAGAGGGGCTCTAGTATCTTCTATTTTTAAGACACTTCCAAATTGGCCAATAAGACAAGGGATGAACGACCAAAGAAGGAGAGAGATATTTTTAAGGGTAATCCACCGCATGTAGGCCAGAGCTACCACCTCATCGTAGAGAAAATTCATGGACCACGGGATAGCCCTAAAAATTGCACTGACCACAAAACATAATTCTTTTTTAACAACATTACTTTGCATTTCCTTCGTTTGAAACAACATTAAAAAAAAATCTTTCTATATCATTCTACAAAAGGTTTGCTAAATTCCCAATTTCGTATTCAAAACATTGATTAGCCATTGATCAAAAAGCTTCCTCGATGAGGTTCTATTTACATCAAGAGCAAAGAAAAAATTGGAAATATTTCGATATTTATGCTCTTCACCATTCATTGCCACAACCATGTCATCATTTGGAACTAGAAGATTTTTTTGAAGGAACTTGGATGGTTGCGTACCTTCTCCTCCGGGTTGTAGTTCTTCATAGATGGCTCCATCCACCACATTGACGAAGTCCGCTTATTTTGGAATGACCGTCTTGTTTTCTCTTGCAATAATATCTTTGAAGGAGCATGGCCTGCCGCTCATGCCCTCCACCACAGGTTTCTTAAGATTAGCATCCACGACACCAAGGGGTCCTCCCCATGGTTACCAAGATCATCCATTGCATTCGACGGACATTCACCACACTGCACAAAACACAATGGCGGATCCAAAGGGGGAAAGGTGTTAGAAAAATGATGCCCTAGCCCTCGACCCACACAGGAGAGCCAGGGAAAAACAACTAAGGAATGGTGCAAAATCAACAACATATAGAATAATGATGAATACTAAAGCATTATCGCTAAAATGACCAGTGTAGGAGGGCGACATGGGGCAGAGATCAAACCCAAAAATGGCGTACGACCATCACAAGGTTCCTGGAGATGCGCGCCAACCCTCCCACTTGGAGACCCCCAATTTCACCCCAATTTTGATTTGAAATATTTAAAGAATATATACTTTAATATATAATTAATAAATTATAAACAATATTAATATTAATTGAAAGATAAACTCAATATTAAAAATTAAAAAATATTATAAATTGGGGAATAAATTAGATTTAAAAAATTGAAATGTACTTTAAATAAAATATTTAAAATAAAAATAATTTATATTAATATTCATTAAGCTAAATTTTTAGCTTTTATATTCAAAATTATAAATAAAACCAAACTTTAAAAATTTTAAAAATAAAATAAAACCTATCAAAAAGGTAAAGGGTCAATTCATTATTTATTTGAATGTGAAAGAATATTTGTATATGATAATAATATGCTTGAAATAATATTTTTATTTCAATATTTCCAAGTTCTAATAAATAATTGATCAAAATTCTAAATTAAATTAGTTAAATTACATTTCTTTTTATATTGATTAAACAAAATTTATTAAATAAAAAGAACAACTAAAGACTTTTGGACTTAAAAAACAAAGTTATTGTATATTTATTCATCTCATATTTTAACTTATTTTATATAAATTTTAAAAATGTTGTTATAATTATGGACTTGTGGACTCGGCCCATGTGAATCTTTTTTTGTTTTGTTTGGGCTTTGCCCATATGACTCTCGGGGTGTGTCTTATTACTACCCACTTTTTTTTGTGAATATATAACTTTATCTTTATTTTAATATAAATAGTTCATAAAAAAAAGTGTTGTTAAAATTGATTTTAATGTATTATTATGTCAGAGAGGCTATTTCTGGATTAGATTGTGTAAGCTTTTTTGGATCAACGTTTCGGATCACACTCCGTGATCCATCATCAGGATAGAGAGCTCAAGGAGATGAAAAAGGTTTGTTGCAGACCCAACAGGTATAAAAAGAGGCAACAAACCTCTTGGGTCTGCAACAAACCTTTTTCATCTCCTTGAGCTCTCTATCCTGATGATGGATCACGGAGTGTGATCCGAAACGTTGATCCAAAAAAGCTTACACAATCTAATCCAGAAATAGCCTCTCTGATATTCTCATGGATTGTGGAAATCTAATAACATTGTATTATTATGTGTTAAAAAAATATTTTATACTAAAACATTGAAATTAAAATGCATTTACTTTGCCTCTTCCACTCATGTTAGTACTTTTGTGGGGCATTAAAATTTATGTTTGTCTTCATTCTCTAATCATGGCGTAGGCCTTCCTCCTTGTTATCAAACATCCAATTTGAATGAAAGCCTTCCGCGTTGTTTCCCGAGTGAAAAGAGTGAAAAGACAGTTTCTACTAGACGACGAACGCTGAGGATGATTCTGATCGTCTTGCATCCTTTCTTTAAGAGTCTGCGCCGTTGATTTAGTATACCAGGTCGCCTTCGGCGTAATAACCACTAGGGATATCTTTGTGGATATAAAGCGATATGGTGGAATAGACAAGCATGTAAGTGGACATGTGTAGGGTGGAAAATAGGTGTGGACCGGCAAAGCCAAAAAGAGAGCGTATCTCCCACGGTGAGCGTCCATAGTCCATCGAATTGTAGACCAAAATTGTGTCGTCTTGTTCAGTAAAAAGCAACTCTGTAGAGGATGTCGCTTTAACACCTCTGTAGATGTAGAAATGGTATTCATTAGAAGACAATAAAAATCACATCCATAAGCAAGTCTTTAACTTACACGGGGATTGTCGTTTGCAATAATTTGGAATTGACTCGCAGCATAGAAATGTTAGCACTATCTATGGTAACAATTAAAAAGGTTTTAACATGAAGATGTCTTGGTCTATCTAATTTAATAGTTTAAACTTTGTCTGGTTCAATAGAAATGGAATGATGTTTATGAAGGTTCATAATCAAATATGTAGGGCTCTAGGAAAATTTATTGTCAATAAATTCATCGTCAACAATTCATCATCATGACGAGATGAATTCATCATGGCAATAAATTATTGGAGGTGAATTTGTTGGTGATGAATTTTCTTGAACCCAATATGTATATACTCTAAACTTTGAATGGTTAATAATATTGTTTGAAGGGGAGTAGATAGCAAAAACAACAGATAACTTGATCCAAATTCATAGTAAAAGATCTATAATCAGCAAAGAAATAGACGACAATCATAAGTAGGAGTTGAGGGTTGTTGGATGGGATTTTAATATTTTGTTGATTTATTCAACTCTTGGTTTACATAGAATAGCTAACCTCATGAATGTCATTAAAAACTTTCATTTCATTTCAAAGAAAAGTACACATTCTATTTGCTTGTTTTTAATCCAAAGAAGAGTACACAATTGATAATAATTTTATTTAAAGATGCTAATTAATTTGAAAATAGGTGACTTTATTTTCACATATTTTTATAGACTAGTTTGATAAATATATAGTTTATTTCATTCATTTTCCAAGTTAAATTTGCAATTGTAAAATAAACAATTCATTTCCATTATACTCATTAATTTTATAATTTTATAATTGAATTGAATTTTTTTAGTTAATGCAGTTATCTCTTTACAAGTAATTACTCGCCAACTTAAACACAAAAGCTATTAAACTTTGTACTAGGATTTTGTATAGAAGGATAAACCTTAATTCATTATTGCTATCTACCAACTCTAAGGAGATTAAAAAAAAAAATAGTGAACATCACATAAAATTATTTATAAGTGAATCATTAATGTAATGTCAACATAGACATATTGCATGATCATTTAGTCTATCTTCAATCATTATTCCACAACATTAAATCATATCCATATGTTTGATAGTAGAAAAACGATTATGATCATTTAAAAAAAAATAAAGTTCATCAACATTGCTAATCATTCATTGCAAGTCCAAAAATTGAGGAAAAATAAAATAGAGTTTTCATATATAGTGGATTGAATACATAGAGAAATAATAAATTTATGTGCATCAAAGATAGAATTTATGTTCATAAAAATCATTTATATAGGTCTACAAATGATTGGGAGAAAGATAAATAAATTTATTAGGTGAAAGGTAGTGATTTAAAAAAATTATGGTGCTAACATAGAAATGAACCACTTTATGACATTTATTATAGTGTATTTTTTTATTTACTTTTCATGTACATGTTTATTAACATATTTAATAATTATACTTGCCCAAGCTTGAATATCTAGTTGTATTCATTTATTATTGGCATGTTGATTTAATTATTGCTAGATATTTTAGAAGGTAATTAAAATATTGTGATTTTATTCCTTTTAGTTTAGTGAACTTGATGTATCGTACACCTCATAAGGATTATAACCTCATAGTTTGTCCTTCTACATTACATATTTAAATACAATAATTTTTATCACATATTTTTATTTTTGATATAATTATAATTTAGATATATTTTAATTGACTTAACATACCTAATTTATTCAAGGAGAAAAGGGTCCCCTTTTGGTCATCATTTTTTCTAGATTTATCTCTATTATATTAGGTCTTGAATGTAACCTTATTATTTTTTATCTTCTTGGTTTACTTAGGATTGTATTTCTATAGAAAATAAGGCCTAAAAATCCATAATCCACAACACTTCACATCTAAATTTCAATTAAATATTCATTTGTCATATGTGGACCATTTCTATGTACTTTTAAAATTTTAATTCATGTTCATGTTTATAATGCACAATTAAATTTTAATCCCACATGCTTATGTGCTTCTCAACCTTTGCATGCACTTTAACCTATACCTTCATGTGCTTTCACTTCCTTCTATTCTTTGCGCATAATTCTCATTGTCCTTCCCAACCATTAGTAAGTGTCTGTCACTTTACTACCTCTTACCCTCATGTCATGTGCTCACTCACTATGACATGAACTTATATCAATACCCTGATAATTCACCTATTATTAATCTCAATATCAATTGTGTGGCATATTACAATAAGTTTTTGATGGTATGGAACATTTTTCCTTTCAATTGTTTAATCCCTCTATCTTCTACAACATACATTGATGCCAGTATTTTACTTAAATTATCATGTTTGCACATATATAGCATTAATTTTACACTCAGCCTCAATTCCAAAAATTATAGATAAATGCTTCTTGAATTCTATGAATGTTCATATCTTCAACATGTGTCTACAATTGGATCAATTAGAATTCAATGGCTTGTGCATATTCAAATCATATTTGAAATTTTAAACTACTAGGAATTGCATGGACCATTCTTCTCCCCTCTTATCACTCCTATTGTATAGATTTTGTAAATCTACCATACACTAACCAAACATTTTGACATGTAACTTTCTTCGAGGTCCCCTATTATATAATCTAACCCATCATCTCACTTATGTATTCATCCCATAAGGACTATATTAATCTAGTCTAGCAATATGGTGGACCCATCCCTTATGCCAAGATGTTTATTTTTTAGTTTCTTGCATATAATCATAGTGATAAAAATTAATTGCCTAATTTAATGTGGTTTTACTCTATGATAATCTCTTAAGATATTTTTATTCTGAATTTGGATAGTGTTAGGCATTCAAGTGATGTGGCTTATTTTGAATCTATCTTGTAGAACATGTAATCAATGTGTATGTCTCCCTATTTTAGCTAAATGTGATAGTTCAATCTTTAAAGCATTGACAATCAATTTCTCATTTTTTTCATTTTATGGGACAGTTTTATTTTTCTTATTGAACTAGAGGGAAAGCGAAACCTTAGAGATTTCATTTTAGGGTTTGGATACCACTCTATAATGTTATTTTAAGATGTTCCTTTTATGGAAGTGTGATGAAATTTGATGGGGGTTTATTACATTTGTATAGGGTATATGATTAACTTATAGCCTGAAAGGTGAGTCAACTAGCATTGGACCAAATCTGAAATGGTGTTAGAGAAATCCCTAGTGTCTCCCTTCAAATTTAGGACATGAACTAACTACCTCACGTGGAGCCATTTATCTTTGGTGTTTGTATTTGGCATTAACAAGTTGGTCTTTTGGCATTGAATAATAGGGGAATGGGTGTTTTATGGCCTAGGTCATATAACACCACTCTTCAATTATCATTCAAATATGCCCTAGGATCCCAAATTGGATTGACTATCAATAAAAAGTTGAGTCAATTCTCAACAAGGAAGACCGGGGGGGGATCTTAAGGCTTTGAAGGGTTCACCACCAAGCAAAAGCTTGGAAAAGACAACTTAACATTCAACTCACAAAACCTAGTAATGCAACCCAAATGATGGATGCAAATGACAAAATTAAGTATCCGCAAGCTAGGATGTATGTACCTAGGATGTCTAGAAATGTGATAAAGATTCTAGAAATGTAAAGATGTTGTAAAAATATACTAAGGAGGGATAAGAAACCCTTACTGTTGTCTTAGTATTGCAACCATTTTTTGGGGGAAATACAAAATATTCAAATGTTAGAACATAATCTGAAAGATTATCTGTAAAATACCATTCGAAGGACTAAGACACCCTTACTATCTACTTAGTCCTTATTTAAATTTTTGAAATCTTTTAATATGATCTTGAGGATCAATTTTTGCACTTCCTTCTTCTTAGATCTATGGTCCTGAAACTTCCAAATCTTTCATATAGGTGAGTTTTCATGAAGATGAAAAATTTGCAACTTTGCACTTCAAATGATCTTGAAGTCTTCAACCTAAATCTACAAACACAAACATGCATGAGAGGAAAAATTTGTTGATTGTTAGTAAATGGGGCTTTTCCTTGGTCAAACCCCTTGTTTCTAATTAAACCTTGGAAGGAAATGAAATAATGAAGGGAAATGATGAATGAACAAAATGCTATGTTTTAACTCACCAAACCCTTGTTATGAAATTTGAAAAATTGTGTGAAGTGGCTAGCTTGAATGTAGATCTTGAACTAAATGAATGCTTGATAGACCTTGACTTGAATTGCTTGCTTGAATCAAAACTATACATCCTAAATGTTAGCTCAAAAATACACATGATGCAAGAATATCTCTGATGTGATGCTTGAATCTTGATTATGACTCTAAATGTTTGATGAATTTCTCTTAAATGATCTTATGAACTCAATTATATTATTAGGAATGCTCATTCAACTTTCTTGGAGAAAAATTAGTGAAAGTTCATTGTATTTATACTTATTTATGCTTAATATCTTGAAATTACATAACAATAAGCCAACATATGAAATAATTAATTAAAGGAGGTTAAATCCAACCGAGATTTGAAATTAAATCCCAAAAATAAATTAAGGGGGACTAAGACACCATAGGTGGTGTCTTAGTCCCAAGGCATGGAACTCGGGGCATAAACTCCAAGAAGGGGCCCATTAAGGTGCATTTGAAAAGAGGGTCCCAAGAGCTTTGGAGGAAAAAGATGCCCTAGGTGGTACCTTAGTTCTAGTCCAAAAATCAAGGAAACACAACTAGAATCATCAAATTATCATTTAGCTATTGATGTTTGTCAAGATTAGCCATAAAACGATATAATTTATTAGGCTTATGGATGCAAAATAGGACCAATTAAGATATAAATAGGGATAAATAAAGCAAGGAGGGCCCAAACAAGCATGACAATGTAAGGGTGTGCATTTTCCTACACTACATTTAGCCCCCACTTTAGTGAGATGATGAACTTGCTTCAAACTCACACTAAAGTAGCCAACCACACAATCAAAAGGGGTTCAAATGTATGAATGCTAGTAAGATAGGATATCAATAATCAAAAGGGTGGCCAAGTCACCAGGATCAAGATCCTATAAATGACCAACATAGGCATAAAGGAACACAGTTGTGGATGATATATGAAACTATAACCAGATTTCCAACATACACCACCAAAGATAGAAAAATAAAAAGGAAAAAGCAAAAATGCAATGAATCAAGCTTCAACTAGTCATCCAATGTGTTGTGGATCGTGTCTAGGTTGTTTATCCAAAAGGGTTTACAAGTGGGACGCACTGTCCACTATGCAAAAAAAAATGCATGCTCATAAGGGCTAGTGAAGCTAGTTGTCCACTAGATGGGCCCCACAAGATACATTTCAAAGTCATACCCCCATGACTATGATAAGGAAAAAAATAAAATGCATGCTTACAAGGGCTAGTGAAGCTAGTTGTTCACTAGGTGAGCCCTAAGGAACAATATCAAATCCATACCTCCATGACTTTAATAAGGTACAAAAATGCACACTCATAACTTGGGCTAGTGAAGCTAGTTGTTCACTAGGTGATCCCCAAGGAACTAGATTAAAGCCATAACCCCATGAATTTAATAAGGTACAAAAACAAAATGCAATAGGAAAGAGTGATGTTCGAAATAAGGTACAAAAACAAAATGCAATAGGAAAGAGTGATGTTCGAAGGGGATTTTATTAGTTTGTGTGAAGTCTCATCTTAGGGAACATTGTGCTTAATGTGTCACAGAGAGGACAAGTCAAAGAAATATCACACTCTTGGAGGAAATCAAACACAATGAAACCACCAAGAAAAGGACACATCACAAGAAAAAAAATCACACAAGGAAACATGAGTGTCAATGTATGCCCCTACTTTAAAGTGGTTTCTAACACCATTGTTATGAGAAATTGCTTTAAAGTAGAAGAAGACATGAGAGCTTACTTGGAAATCCCTATGCCAAGTCGAATGTTTTCAATAAGCTATGTCATGAAAAGGGAAGGGGTTTCCCCCAAAATGTATAACTCAGTAATTCACATGTGAGCCGAATTATGGCATGTCATCCACATCCCAAGCTTTCTTGTACATATACATGGAAGGTGGTCAACTAGCCAAAAGAGGCAACGATAGTTGGCATACAAGGACAAGGCTACCTAACCCCTTACCCCCACTTAGTACAAGACAAGGATGAGACGAAATGATTGATGAGAAACATGCTCATGTAAAAATCAGTATCACTTAGAGGAATTAGGTGCTTCAACATAAGGGAGAGCACAACACTCCTTAAGATGTTGAATTTTATCACTTAAATTCTTACATTCATTAGTAGCATGACCACGAACTCTATGATATGCACAAAATGAACTATTATAGTAAAATTTCTTTCATGTTCCTGGAGGGAGGGATATCAAACAATCTTGGAGAATTCTCAACAATATACCCTCTTGATCAATGGTAGATATTGCTTTATTTTGCAAGAAAGATATCTCTTTCTTAGTACAAGGTGTCATACCTACATAAGACTCTTTAGACTATGGTATTTTGTGATCTCCTTTACAAGAAGGTATAAAATATAACAAATTCAAATCATTAGTGTTTTGCATGATTACATTGATGTTAAGTGAGGATTTTTTTATTTCTTTCATGTCTTTCAAAGGATAATAATCAAGAGCATTTGTGTTTATCAATTTAGGGTGCACTACTATTAAATTCAACTTAGAAGAATCTTTTGTAATAGTGTTTATATCAAGTGATGATCTTTTTGATGGTTTGATTTCTATCAAAGGACAATAACCAAGACCACAGGTTGTTTCTTGCATTTTAGGATCTATAGGGATACATATACCTTGTTCTCTAGCACCACATCCTTTTCCATGGTATCCAGATTGTTTCATAAGTTTGTAACCTTTTCCATAAATCTTTTTCTTTTCTTTAGGATTTGTTGGTTGTTGATAGTTTGTTTCTTCAAAGCTTGTTGTATAATTTTCTTTTTCTTCTAAAGTGGTTGAGGTGGATGCTTTCAAAGGGTGTTTCAAATTTTGTGTTGAAATTACCACTTTTTCTTTTCCTATGTATGAATATTTGTTAATGATCTTGTATTCTCCCATAAATGCTTGTTCAAAGTCTCAAGAATGCCAATCATCTTCTAATAGGTTCATAATTTCCTCAATATGTTTTTATTTGTCCTTTTGTTGCATGGGTTCTACTTGAATAGTTGGTGTCAATGTTTTCAAAGGGTTCTCTTACCTTTCTCAATGTTCAAACAACTGTATGGTTCAAGATAAAATTTGATTGTATAAAATTTGTTTTTGTAGACATATTTCATGATAAAGTGAAGGGTAGAGGGCACAACATGCATCTAATAAATACATGGTATTCCTAGAAGAAGATTGTATGAAAGATCATCAAGCATAACATGGATCGGGGTTTGTAATGTAACTTTATCAACTTTAATAGGTAATGTGATCACCCAAAGTGATCATTTTCCAATGTTATCAAAGCCACTAATAGATAAAGAGGTTGGTTGTATTTTGGATTTATCAACACCAAGATTATCCAAATGGTTTACACTACAAACATTTAAGGTGAAGCCATTGTCAACAAGGGTTTGATTTATCCCTGCCCTATTTTTTTGAGCTATGATCATGAAATCATCATTTTTTATTGCACTTCCAAAGGAGGGAGCTCACTTTGGTGGAGAATAATGTCAACATTTATTCCTTGAATCATGATTGTTATGTTGTTTGGTTGTGCATTAGAAGGGATAGGAATTTTTGTAAGGAATTTTGAATCATGTTATGGTAGTGAGGGGAGGCTTGAATAAGGTCCCATAATGATATTTTAGGAGTATTCTTAATTTTTTCGACAAGATCATACTCCTTTCCACTTTGTGAAGGAAAATGAGGGGCACTAGGAAAGATAGGATTAGGAAATGGGAGGTATGTTGAATGTTTTTTTCTTGGTTGTGGATTTTTCCTAGTGTTGTATGTATGAGAAATAGTATTGTAGCTTGGTTTCTGAAAAAAATTATTCTTAGGTCTTTCGAGGATAAGGATAAGTTTGTTTTGAACTTGTGGTTTTTGAGAGGGTATATAAATGATAAGTTTAGAATTGGGAGAGTTCCCAAAGGGATATCTAATGTGCATAAAATCAGAAGGCTTATCCTTACTTTCATGATCTCTTAGTGAAGAAGAGTCTAATGTTACTTCATCATCTTCATCTAAGGAAGTCACATTACTATTACTGTCACTTTCTTCCACCAAGATGTCTTCCCTGGGGGGGGAGTTTTTAGGAGAACTACAAACTAGATGTTCATGACATTCAAAGGTTGGTTCTAAAATGAATTAATCACAAGGGAGTTATTAATGGTTGTATTATCTTGTTTATCAATGATAGAATTCTCTTGTTCCATAATGTCTTCCGTAGGGGGAGAGAGACAAATAGGATTATCATAAATCTCATTACTTTATTCTTCACAACTAGGACAAATATCAAGAGAAGGATAAATGTGATTATCATCATTTTCCATGATTTCATTCTTGTTTGTAAAAGTGTTATTTTCTTGTGCCATAATACCTACCCTGGTAGGAGATCTTTTAGGGGAGTAATAAACAAGATATTCATCACATTCCATGGCCAGGTTTTGTAAAGTAGCTTCATTATAACTAGGAGGAGAATCATGCTTTCCAATGATTGGATCTTTGTGTTCAAATAGATTTTTCCAAATGGTAGGAGCATTAGGAAAGGGAGAAACAATATTTTCATGACTTTCAAGTATATTTTATAACACAAACTTATCGTATTCATTACTATGAAGTATATTAGGAGAAGATCCAACATGATTATCATGGTTATCTATAATTATATCCCTATGCTCTATAATGTCTTCCCAAGTTGGAGAAGTAGGATTTTCAAAGCTCTTAATTATTAGTTCTCTTAACACCAACATGTCCTCTTCACAAATGTCATTTTCATGGTCATTCATGATTGTAGCATTTTCACAAGTAGGGGAAGTGTTGGGAGAGGAATGTAAACTAAGAAAATTGTGGAAATGAATTCAAATTCTATTGTTATACTATCTTCCCAAGGGGAATGGGGAGAAGGGAAAACAAGACCTTCATGATCCTCAATGATTACATCTTCTTTCACCAAGATACCTTCATCACTAAAAGGAGAGGAATCAAGAGAATAATAACTATGATCATCATGAATGTCCAAGCTTATAACTTCTTCTATCACATCATCCCCACAAAGGGTGATCCCACAATAATGGGTTACAATTTTTGGCCAAACTTGACATTAAAATCAAGATTTTTCACCAGACATTCACTTTCTTACACCTATAGCAGCTAAACCATTAAGGTTTTAAAGATGAATCAAACTAGTTATTTGTTAGATATTTTGTGTAGATTCTAATTATATTTTTTTAAAAAAATTCAAAAATAAATTGTGAATCATTTTATGTAATTTTTAATAACTTAATTTTTCTACTAATCAACATTTTTAAAAAGTGATATTCACTTCGGCGCAAATAACTTTTTTTATAGATAGGATACAATTCTGATTTTTAAAATGAAAATTTTTCACACCAATATTTAGGGGATGGATATTTTTTCATAATTTTTTGTTACATTTTTTTTTTTTAATTAATTTTCCAAGTCAACGTAATTATAATTTGGACAGAGGTGTACTTCGACACGCATAACTTTTTTTGTATTCATTTGAATTAACTTATTCTTTTTTTTTGGAATAAGGACATCAATACCTAGGGCACATGTATTTTTTAGATTTGTTTTCCTCTATTTTTCTATTTTTTCGTATGTGTGAAATAAAGAACTTGATGTTCATTGAAAATCCTACATTCACAACAAATAAGAAATAAATATAATAATAAAATTAAACATATTTAAAATTATACTTTTTAGGAAGCTTATAATAAGGGCTACAGGCTTACAAAGCATAAATTTTAAATGAATTCATTTGATCACTCAAAAGGTAAATCAAAAGTGGTTTTTTTCAGCATTTTGATAAGTGTAGAGGAGACACGATTATAGGTATGGTTTAAATCTAACAAGGTTCTATCCAAGGGGGTTTGATCTAAGGTTGTTTGATCAATCCCTCTTTAATTAAAATAATTTAAATGGAACCTTTAAAGTCATAAATCATTGTATTTTCTAAAAATATGTGATTTCAGACAAAAATCAGAATGTCCCAAAAAGTGTAACCCATTATTGTGGTAGCACCCCAAATAGGATAGATAAGAGGTGGTGTAGGTTTAAGGAAAGCGTCAATATTTCCACACTCTTGCACTAAGAGACTCTCATAACTAGGGTATGAATTGAATGAATGACTAACATGTTTATTGACTAAATTTTTCTTTGCAAACTTGGAAAAGATAGATAATAACATTTTGTGGAAAGTAATCTATGCAAACTCAAAATGCAATGTAAAGGCCTAAAATGAAATGTGTATATGTAATTTTCAGATTTCAAACAAGGTAATTTACTAATTATGCTATGCAATGAAATGTTGCGAATGAAAATTTGGAATAAACCACTTTAAGCTGGATTTAGTAAAATGCATGAAAGAGAAATTCAACCCACTAAAATAGATAACTAATGGTAGAAAACAAAAACACAAAAAAGTAGATTTCAACCTTGAAAAATGAAAAATCAAAGTCAACAGGGAATAATTTTGAGGTTCCAAAAACTAAAATATACAACAAAAAACTCAGGTAGGGTTCTAAGAAAAAAAACCATAGAGGGACTAAGATGATAGTAAGGGTGTTTTAGTCTCAATAAAAATAACAAAATTTGGATTGATAATAGTTTTTCTAGGTTTTCGACTTAGGGACATGATGTTTAGAAACAAACAATTGTACAAAATAATGCAAGAAAAAGTAACTAATAGAAAGCAATTGAATGCAATTATTTTCAATTTTTAATGTAGTTAAGGTGATTGACCATGCTCATTTTCAATTTGTCAATGAGATAAAATTATTCAAGAAAAAAAAATGAAACCTAGATATGCACTTTCACTAATGAAAATTTGAGAAACCCTAGATACACTTTCACTAACACAAGATTAAATGCAAGAATGAATGTAACTTAGATCTATGACCTTAGTAAACTCCAAATTAGAAAATGAATGTCCCAAAATGTTTAGTTCACCAAAATGAACAATAGGGAAATGGGTGATTTATGGCCTAGGTCATATAACACCACTCTTCTCCAATTATCATATAAATATGCCCTAGGATCCCAAATTGCAATGACTATTAACACAAAGGTTAGTCAATTCTCAACAAGGAAGAGCTAGGGGGAACTTTAAGCTTTGAGGGGTTCACCACCAAGAAAAAGCTTGGAAAAGACAAATTAGTATTCAATTCACAAAACCTATAATGCAATCCAAATGATGGATGCGAAGGACAAAATTAAGTAACAACAAGCTTGGATGTATGTACCTGTGAAGTCTAGAAATGTGATAAGGATTCTAGAAATGGAAAAATATTGTCAAAATATGTTAAGGAGGAGTAAGATTCCCTTAATGTTATCTTAGTCCTACTTCTTTTTAGGGGAATTGTTGAATCTTCAGATGTCAGAACATAATCTGAAAGAATATCTCAAAAATACCCTTTGAAGGACTAAGACGCTCTTATTGCCGACTTAATCCCAATATGAAATTTTTCAAATCTCTGAATATGATCCTAAGGCTCAATGTCTGTACTTCCTTCTTCTTAGATCTTGGGTCCTAAAACTTCCAGATTTGGCTTGTAGGCTAGTTTCTATGAAGATGACAACTTTGCAATGCAACTTTGCAACTTTTCAACTTTTCACTTCAAATGATCTTCAAGTCTTCAACCTAAATCTACAAACACAAACATGAAAGAGAGGAAAAACTTGTTGATTGTTAGTAAATGGGGTTTTTCCTTGGTAAAACCCCTTGCTGGTAATTAAACCTTGGAATGAAATGAAATAATGAATGGAAAAAATGATATGTTGCAACTCACCAAGCCCTTGCTATGAAATCTAAAAACTTGTGTAAAGTGGCTAGATTAAATGTAGATCTTGAATTGAATGAATGCTTGATAGATCTTGACCTAAATTACTTGCTTGAATCAAAACCCTACATCACAAATGGGTATGTGCAGGATCATCATGGAAAAAACAAGCCCTTAAGTGGCAAAAAATTCAAAAAAATCAGAGTTAGGCAATTGGACGTAAAAAATTCCATAAGTTATCTATATTATTTTAAAAATATGTAAGAATAGAATCTGTAGAGAATGTAGTTTCTAAGCTACTAGGTTTTTTTTTTAAAAAAAATCTATTTGGTGAAAATTTGAAATTTCAATGTAGTAGTACTTAAATTTTAGTGAAAAAATAAGTAGGTGTGTGTCTAACCACCCTAACCACAATAAAATGATAAAAAAAATTTATAATATTTTAGATATGAGTATAAGACTCATGTCCCAATTTGATGCATATTTTTTTGTAATTTTTTTCTAAGTAAATAATTAATTATGAATTTTTTATTACAAATTTTAAAAACTATAAAAAAAATCTTGTCTAACCACCTTAACTTGGTCAAAACTTCATGAAATTCAATTTTTCTTTTTTTAATTCTATAGATTACAAAGCATAGAATGTGATGCATATTTTGGATTCAAAAAATGTGATACCATTTCAAAGCTATAGATGTTTTTCAATTAGCCTATCAATCAGAACTTTAGTTGTAATTCAAATAAAATATGAATAATAATTACTTATTAAATTAAAAGTTAGGAATAATTTATATTGGTGGAAAATTGAGAATCTCCTTTCAAAACTCTTTTTGTTTCATCAATTTTTGGTAAAAAAAAGTCATTAGCCACATACCCATCATATTGCCACTTTTTGGCCCATAATGATCCTACACATACCCAAATGTTAGCTCAAAAACACTCATGATGTAAGAATATCTTTGATATGATGCTTGAATCTTAATGATGGCTCCAAATTCTTGATGAATTGCTCTTGAATGCTTGTGTGAACTTAATTATGTTATTAGGAATGCTCATTCAACTTGCTTGGTGAAAAATGAGTGAAAGAACCTTGTATTTATACATACCTATGCATAATATTCCAAAATTACACCACAAAAATCTGACATATGAAATAATTAACTAAATGAGGCTAAATCGCAGCAAGATTTGAAATTAAATCCCAAAAATAACTTAAGGGAGACTAAGATTCCCTAGGTGCCATCTTAGTGCTGATGCATAAACTCCAAAAAGGGGCCCATTAAAGTGCATTTGTAAAGAGGGTCCCAAGAACTTTGGAGGAAAAATATGCCTTGGTGGAACCTATAAAATCCACGGCCATTTTGTCAAAATTTTGAGTCTCTTGAGGGCTAGTGTTCACTTTTCATGCACTAGGGTTTTGTCTTAGGTTATAAAATTCCTCAAGCCTTCATTGTTTCCCAAAACCCTCCTTAAGTCGTAGGTGTTCTATTCCTTTGTTGACTTGCTATATCTAGTTGTAGGTCATTTAAGTTACAACTTATGTCTTTGAGGTCATAGGTATGACCAGCCCCTCTTCCTAGTGCCCAAGGTTACACATATCTAGTGGGTTGGGAGATAGTTCAATATCGACAAGACTTGCCCTGGGGTCTCTCCAACAACACGATAGCTATATGCCAGTGATTCATGGGTTTTCATAACTTAGTAACCTCTAACAAGAGGTTCTAAAGTTCTTGTTTTTAGTGACATGGTGATCTCTTTGTTGATAGTGAGACACTAGGTCATGAAAGGGAGCTCTATGAGTCCCTTTGATGGAGTGATAAGGAGTGTGGAAGTGTTATTGGCATGACTAAATGGTTTCAATGGGAGTCATTTGGATGTCCCTCCAACACAATGATACATGGAGATTACTTGGTGGGACCCAGTCATAATGGCATTTGGTGACATTAGGTGGTGTATATGTGGTAGTTGCTTGCATACCTTGTTGAGAATCTAGGGGGAATCAATCATGACCTACTAGACTAGCAGGAATAGTGAAGATTGATAAAGGGTAGATTGGATGATGTTGGTGAAAATATGCTTCATTAGTGAGATATTTGTGTATCACTGGGACTATGAAGCTTGTTATAGAGCAAATATAAGGTGACACAATGGAATGGGGAGTATGGATGTTGATTGCGGGACTTGGGAAGGATGATGTATAGTTAGAGAGCGAATGATAGGGTGACATGATGGAATGGGGACCACAAGTGTCTACAATAGGGAATGATATCAATGTGACAATTCCATATTGATGAGAGTGGATTTGAAGTCTCTTTGATACTATCTCATTGATGTGACATGGTTGTATCAATAGGAGTCTAGATGTTGTCCCTTCGATGGAGCAATATAGCGGGGAATGACCCAAATATAAGCTTGGAGATTGATGGTGATGTTTTAAAGTTCATTGGGGATCTAATATAGATCATCCGCCTCATATCCAATGGCTATAATTTAAATACTAATGGCTAGTTTCACCTATTCACGAGTATTGACTGCGCAATAATGGCACATCTATTTCTCATCTACTAGATCAACTCTGAGCAACTTCAGATCGAACTCTTGTGCTTCTTCCAAGGCCAAAGTGATTTTTGAGCTGTGCCATTTATTTCCTAGGGTGTTGTAGTCTTAAATTCTTTGTTAGGGTATGTTCTTCCTATTCTTATCACAGATTTCCCAAGAGTACCATTCCTATTTTTAGAATGCCATCAACACTGGAGTGTGCTCAAGATGTCAGAGGCCTTTATGGAAAGTTGTGCTTCATTTTTGGGGGAGTTCTTGTTGTTTGTAATCTAATCAAATTTCATCCTTTTGTAATCCTGGTTTGGTTAGGGTTTAAAATTTGAATTTAATTATGAGTTATGCCTACACTATAAAGGTAAGTTTTATTTTTTTTTATTTTAGGTTTGAACTTTTTCTTTCCAACTTAAGTGGTCTGGTGTAGTATTTTCCCTACCATATTTTATTTTTAATGCTTTCTATAATTATTTTCTTTGAGTCAAGTTAAATAGGGTAAGGCCTTTGGACACATGTAGGGAACGTAATGAACTATACTCTGTAATAACAATAGATGACTTCCATATAACATTTGTATCCTATTTCAATATATATTTTAGTTAGCATGTTCTCCAAATATTATGTGAACTCTATTTTGAATCAATATAATCAAGAATTGTGTAGATGCTTCAAACACACTTTCTATTTGAGTTATGTTTATGTTTTCCTATCATTCGAGTGGTGTAAGTGCTTGAATAGAGATAATGGGGGTATTGTAGTGCAATGTGGATAACTAAGTAACATGTTGATTATCCTTTTTTTGGTGTCTTGTTGCAAGGTAGCAAGGTTATGAGAAGCCATGGTTGATCTATTGTAGGAATTATTACATTCTTGAATCCATGTGGATAAGGAACATGTCAAGGAGATCCACAAAGTATGAAGTTGGAGAATAATAAAAAACTTTCAATTCAAAAACATTTCCTACTTTCTTAGTTTAGATTTTCTTTCATATTTCCCTTTCCACACTACCACAAGCCATTGCTAGTAATTGAAGGATATGTAGTTGATTTAACCCATTGAAGGCCTTCCAACATTGTAGTGTGATGATCTACATTAATGTATAGGGATACCCATCTTGGTCCTGCATAGCCTAAAGTGTAGAGGAGAGGCTTTCCAATCAGTCCTCTCATGTTATTGGGCACTAACCTAGGGTATCTAAGTAGAAGGATTAGCTACCCTTTAGGAGATGCTAGACCATTAGTTGGAAACACAAACACTCCATATGTGGCATCTTAGTCCCAGTCTAAAAATTAAGGACACGACTAGAATCATCAAATTATCATTTACCTTTTGATGTTTGTCAAGATTAGCCATAAAAGGATATAATTTTTTAGGCTTGTGGATGCAAAATAGGACCAATTAAGACATAAATAGGGATAAATAAAGCAAGTTGGGCCTAAACAAGTGTGAAAATGCAAGGGTATGCATTTTCCTACACTACATGCATAATAAAAAATAGTTTCCAAAAAATGGTATTAGAGTCGTGGTCAGGAGTTCAAATATTCTTAAGTGATGCTGAGGAGTGGATTATTTGACTAATCACCAACATCTTCCTTCATATTTGGGATGTGGACCAATTCCTCCCATGGATCCATTTATCTCTAGAATTTGTATTGAGTGTTAATAGGTTGATCTTTTGGAACAACAACAAACATGTTCTAACAAATGGAACTAAATATGAAATACAATTAATTAATTGACCTAATGATGAAAATTACTATTGTCATGCAAATATAGCAAATCTAATAAATCATAGATAGAAACATACTACAAAAACTGATTGAGCAAGACACTGTGCACTTATGATATAAATTTAGAGAAAAAAATACCATGCATAGGAACCTCATACACCATCATCTTTGTAGTTCAAATTCAAATATGCTTTCATAGTCCTTTACTATAAGATCAGGGCTTTCATTTTCCACTTGTCACACTATTAGACCATAGTCAGATAATGTTGTAATTAAGTTCCTATGAGTTGCCAAGGTGTAGGGTTTCAATTACAACAATAAATAATTTATCTTCAAACTTCCTTTAGTCTTCTTCAAACTTGAAAAACTACACATTCAAAGAGAGAAGAGTGATTGTTCCATTTAGGGGCTTTCCTTGGTAAAAACTTATGTTAGTGTTCCCACTTCCACAATGGAAATGCCAATGCTAAATGGATAAATGATAGGAAGGAATGATAAATTCATAAATTGTTGTAGATCAACACCCTTCAATGGCTTCCTTGAAGGACTAAATTCATACACCTCCTCAAGGCTTGGATCTTTATTTATTCATTTTCTTGGAGTGCTCAAATTACTTGGATACCTACAAGGATTAGATCTAATAAAAATATGAAAACATAAATATTAACAAACTCACATACACTTTGAAATGATGTTTATATCTTAAATTCTTGTAATAAAACCTTTAATGGCTGCTCTTGACAATAAATTCTTGAATAATCTCCTGGATGATTTCAAATGATGCAATAACTAGGTATTTATACACAATAATCCTAATTTCCAGAAAATTAAATCTTGATAGCTAATTTTAGATATTTTAATTTCAAATAATAAAATGTCAACATTAAAATATTTGAATTTAGAGCCAAAATTGATTCTAGTGTCTTTGGGGCCTATTTTTTAAAACATGAGGAGTTTGGGACAAAGTATTAAATGTGAGCATTTTTATGCTTGAAAATTGTCATAAAATGTTTAAAATAAGCCATGGAAGGTGTAATTTAGGAAATTAAGTGCTTAATTAGGTCTAATAACTTAAGGGGGAGCAAAAAATAGTGTGAAATTGTCAAGAGTGATAATTTTTTATTCTACATTTATCACCCACTATAGTGAGAGTATGAACTTATACTTAAACTCACACTAAAGTAGAAAATATATCAAGAGGTGTTTGAATATATAAATATTGAAGAGATAAGATGAAAAAGGATCAATGGGGGTGTACAAGCCCCTAGGACATAATATCTAATGGAAAGATGACATATGCATAAAGGAACACATGTGTATGAAATGTAGCAAGATAACATACAAAAACATAGACAATTTCAAAATGAAATGCAAAATGAGGATATGGGTAATCATGGGCTAGAAAGTTATGCTATGCTAGTATCCACACCAAAAGGTGTTGATGATTTATAGACTAGAAAAGTTAGATATTTGTTAGGTGAATCACAAATAGAAGGCAACATTAACTATTGGTGTTTCATATTTACTAGGTGAGCCCCCAAGACAAGTAGGAAAAATGTTAAACACACAAGGCCTAGTGAAGTCTGATATTCACTAGGTGTATACCCATAACCATACTTTTGATGAGTATTTTTTCACTGCACAACACAGATAAAACACAAAGTGCTCTATCTATCTTCAAAGGAAACTTTCCTCAAAAAAATTTAGAAACTAACCCCAAGGCTTTGTATGACAAGTCTTGAATTTTTATAGATAACTTAGTGGTTCAATGTATTGTTGGTTTCACATAGGGCATTTAATGTTTAACAAAAAGTTAAAAACATGGGTCTTATAAAATATAAGAATAGGTTAAAACTTTAACTATATTTTGAGATATACAATTTGAGAATGACTATAAATCATCAAATATAACAACTTTATGATGCTTTTCTTGCTAAAACTAACCTAAATTTTATAAATAAAAGGAAAAAGATGAGGGTTTTAGAGAAATCTAAATGTAAAAAATAAGGATAATCACAACAATGGCTGAGGATAAATCCCCTAATTAAACTAATTTTTTTGTTTAGTTATGGTAAAACCACAATGTTACAGAAATAGTGAAATCTTCAAAGGAAATCTTAAAGATTTGTAGACTATAAATATCCATAAACATGGCCAGATTTTTGTATAATATGAATAAGCATTCAAAGTTGAACTAGATGTAATAAACAAAATAAAATAACCATACATTGTAATTTACAATCATAAAACTACAAATGGTATGAGTAAGATATCGATGAACACTTTCCCATTATCATAGTTGAACTAAAACTAAAACTAAAAAATAAAGTTGGAAGAAGGAAGCATGCATGCATTCATAAATAACAAGAAAAGGTCACCAACACTTCAATGCCTTTTCTTGTATTACATTTGAAATCTTGTTACAAAAATTTCAAATCAACTCCCTACAAATTAGAGGAGGATACCTTTTATAGAGAAGTTTTACAAAATGAATAGTGGGGATTAACTCAACACCAATGGCAAAGATTATATTTACATTTAATATTTGGAGTATATTAAATATCTGTAAAACTACACCCAATTTCAAATTATATCACATGTGAACCTAGGAGAATTTAAAATATATTTAATACAATTGGGTATGTGCAAGATCATGATGGGCCAAAAAGTGGCAATATGATGCCAGGTATGTGGGTGATGCATTTTTTAACCCAAAATTGATGAAATAAAAAGGGTTTTTAAAGGAGATTCTCAACCTTCCACCAATATAAATTATTCTTTACTTTGAATTTAATAAATAATTATTATTCATTTTCTATTCAAATTACAACTAAAGTCCTAATTGATAAATTGATTGAAAAACATCTATAGCTTTCAAATGGTATCACATTTCTTGAATCCAAAACATGCATCACATTCTATGCTTAAAATACTATAGGATTAAAAAAATAAAAATTGAATTTCATGAATTTTTGACCAAGTTAAGGTGGTCAGACATATGATTTTTTTATATTTTTTAAAAGTTGTAATAAAAAATTTATAATTAATTATTTACTTGGAAAAAAACTACAAAAAATATGTAGCACATCGGGACATGATTCCCCTACTTATATCTAAAATCTTATAAAAAAATATTATCATTTTATTGTGGTTAGGGTGGTCAAATAGACACTTCTTATTTTTTCCCTGAAATTTAAGTACTACTGCATTGAAATTTCAAATTTCACCTTGGAAATAGATTTTGTTTTAAAAAAAATATCTAGTAGTTTAAAAAATACATTCAATTTGCTACAGATTCTATTCTTATATATTTTTGAAATAATATAGATAACTTATTCAAAATTTTATTTCAAGTTGCCTAACTCTATTTTTTTATTTTTTTGCTGGTAAGGGCTTGTTTTCTCCATGATGATCCTGCACATACCCACTTTTTTTTAAATACATTAGAAGAGGCTAACTTTTATAGAGAAGCTTTACAAAATGAATGGTGGAGATTAACTCAACACCAATGGCCAAGATTATTTTTACATTTGATATTTTGGGTATATTAAATATCTGTAAAACTGTACCCAATTTAAAATTATATCACATGTGAACCTAGGAGAATTTAAAATATATTCTATACACTTTTTATTAAATACATTTCACAAATCACATAAAAGCTAAGTGCGTGATTTTTTATATAACTAACTACAACTAGCTAGAATTTTATAGAACTTTGTCATCAATTACAATATTTAGAACTTCCCTTTCTTTAACAACAAATTTAACAAGACTAGCAAGGACAGTTGTTAATTTTTCATTTGTTGGAGGTTGTACAACATGAATTTTATAGCCCAAAATTTCATACTCCTCCATTAAATAACTATGCAAGTTCACACAGGATTTTCTTGTTGATAAGCTAAAATACTAATGAGGGTGAATTACTATTCCATTAAACCATTTGAACATTAAAAATCCAATCATTAAAGAATATTCAAATGTAATAAACAAATAAATAATGAAACATTCAAAACATCACATAACACATGAGCACCAATATTTTTACTTGGAAAAACTGACAAGGGAAAACCACAGTGAGGATTAGCTCAAAATATATTATATCTAGTTATAATATATTTAAAAAGGTACTCAGTGCAAGTGGACTCACTATCCATGTTGGAATCACTATCCAATGAGAAAAATATAAAAAAGAGATGGTGGCTCACAACCTATTTCAAACTATTACAATTGCATCTGACATATGCATGAAATACATTTCAAATGAAGCTCAATGACAATATATATTTGATTTTTATTCAACAATTTTCCTTGCTTTGTATTTGCAAAACTACACATGGGTATGTGCAAGATCATGATGGAACAAAATGTGGCAATATTATGGGTATTTGTAGGGTATGTGGCTAATGACTTTTTTTTACCCAAAATTGATGAAACGAAAAGGATTTTTAGAGGAGATTCTCAACTTTCCACCAATATAAATTATGTTTTAATTTGAATTTAATGAATAATTATTATTCATTTTCAATTAGAATTACAGCTACAGTCCTAATCAATAGGCTAATTGAAAAAACATCTATAACTTTCAAATGGTATCACATTTTTTGAATCCAAAACATGCATCACATTCTATGCTTCACATACTATAGGATTAAAAAAAGAAAAAATAAATTTCATGAAGTTTTGACCAAGTTAAGGTGAATAGACATACGAGTTTTTTATATTTATTAAAAGTTGTAATAAAAAATTCATAATTAATTATTTACTTGGAAAAAAACTATAAAAAAAATATGCATCACATCCAAACATGAGTACTCTACTTATATATAAAATCTTATAAAAAAATATTATCATTTTATTATGGTTAAGGTGGTCATACAGACACCTACTTCTTATTTTTTCCCTAAAATTTAATTACTACTACATTGAAATTTCAAATTTTCACCAAATAGATTTTATTTATTTTTAAATAAACCTATTAGTTTAGAAACTACATTCAATTTTCTACAAATTATATTCTTAGATATTTTTGAAATAATATAGATAACTTAGTCAAATTTTTACATCAAGTTGCCTAACATTGATTTTTCTAAATTTTTATCCACTTAAGGGCCTATTTTTTCCATGATGATTCTACACATACCCACATTCAAGACTTTTATTTGTAATTATCTAATTAAATTTTCATATGTAAATATATACATAAAAAAATGATATATCAAATAACCAAAAAGAATCTAGCTTATATATCTACATAAAGTATAACATCAACTAGGTTGGGCTAATTAGATGCAAAACCCAAAATATAACTTGTCTCCAAAAACTCTTCTCACATGCCACACACCACAATTTAAATCTAAACCAACTTGAAATAGGTTGGAATGGACCTATAATAGATCCCACATATTACCACGATACATATTTAACCTTCATAAAACATCAAACATGTTAGGTTGGCACTACATGAGACCTAAAGGAAAAATATTTCAATTGTGTATCCACTTCCCAACACATGGACCTTAAAAATCAATGCCAATTGGAATCTATACTCTACTGCCATTTGAAAACTTATCTTCAAGAGTGTAAAGTTGAAAAATTATCTATAGAGAAGTGAAAAATCTTCCACACAAATGTATTGTATAGAAAACATTGTAATTTGCGAGGTCAAACTTGACTACTCATATCTTTCAAACATCTTATCAAAAAATGATGAAAACTTGGAGTTGGATGCATCTAACATCCAACAAAACAATGTTACAAGTGCATAGTGAAACATTCATTTGTAGAATGATGAAGACCCAAAAATAGATGCATTGTTATACTAAAATGGTAGGATTACCACTTACTCAATTTTCAACATAATAAATATCTATAGATCAAATCAACTTGTAAAAAATTCTTCCTTAAGAACTCAAAACCTTATTAGGAATAACCAAAATGATCCACAACAATGTTGACATCAATGAAAAAAAATTCATGTTCACATCATTATGTACCTTCCATTCTCATGTTTCCAAACAACATCATCAATAAAAATCTTCCAATCAATCTCCCCAAACATCCAACAACCTCCCCCTTTGTAATTGATGGCAGCATGCCAAAAATCTCTAGAACATTCTCCCCCTTTGACATAAAGGGAAAAGGGTTCCTATCCAAGTGTTTTAACTTTCTCTAGAACTCCCCATGAGAAATATAAGCATATATAAAAATTGAAATGAATATATTGACTCTCCCTTGAGTCATATACGAGAGCAAAAACCCCAAAAATGTATTGGAAACAACACTATATCAAGGTCTACATATGTACAAAGAATCTAAACTGAAATACTAAAAATGCACAAAAGAATAATAAATGAGTCAATCAAAGGTGGTTGATGCCTAAAACTTCTTCAAGTAGTCTTTCCATGCTTTCCTTCCTTCTTCCTATTATCTCTTTGCTTCCACAAGAAATCTACACTATGTTTCAAACTCTAGCAATAATTCTTCTCCTTCTTTTTAAGTACTAGGTACTATATTATTAAAAAGAGGAATATCTTTTAAGAAATATCATACCTATAACTAAATTTATCCATGGTCATTTGCAACACTTCAAGGAAATATTTGAGCCTAGACATTGTTTCTCTCTAAACATATTTTTAACCCTAATGTAATAGAGGGTAGATTAATGTATGATAGCCTTTTTTTAATAAAAGGAGGTTAAAAACTTGATTCCATCAAAAGAGAAATACAAAAATAAATTCAAATCAAGAAAACATAAGCCCAAGGCCACAAGCTATCAAGTGGATCCAAGATACAATCTCATATCATCCAAAATAAACTCCTCAAGCTCTTGAGAAAGATTCATAGGAAAAACACCCCAATCATCCACCTTCCAGTCTCCACCACATTTAGAAGCCCACCTAGCCAATCCATCAAAAATATTATTCTACTCCTGAGGGACATGGAAAAAGGTGATAGAATCCAACCCTTGACACGGGGAAATGATCATCCTAGTAACCACAACCATCTTCCAATTCACATCCTCTAGCTATTTTTTGTTCAGTAAGTCAATCACAATCTAGAAATCAAACTCACATATTATCCTTCTCCATCCAAGAGCACAATCCCTTTTTACATCCACAAGAATATTTAGTGCTTCCATGAAATTATTTGATT
>VDFB02105785.1:500435826-500754764 GCA_007258455.2 Sequoia sempervirens | reverse complement strand
GAATAGGAAAATCATAAGGTTTGGTGCAAAGATGACAGGTGAAGGTAGCTATTGAAAAGGGGTCTTAAGCATCTTGAGAGGGAAAAAGGATGATGCATGGGCTAAAATGAGCCTACACAAGTGCTAAGGGAGTGGAGACTAAAGTGGATGCAAGAATGTATGTGAAATAGCAAGGGGTTCAAGACACAAATCTTTGATCTGGTATATACAGTTAAGAAGAAAGAGAATTTAAGAGAAGGATGGATAAGCTAGAAAGGAATGAAAATTATAGGAGAGATGGATCCATAGGTCCTCAGACCCAAGGAGAGTTGAAAAAATGCACCATAGATCCACAAACATACAGAAGGTGAAAAAAATACTCTATAGGTACTCTCTCCTATAGAGTTGAACAAACATCGGAGGTCCACATACTAGTGGCGAATAGATCCTGCAGGATGAAAGAACTCTAAAAGTCCTCAAAATTGCAAATAAGGAACCCTAGATACTCTCTCCTAAGGGAAGTCCAATGTAGGGGACTCTACATAGTTAGATTGAAATGTAGTTTCATCGGCACATCTGCAAAGCAACATGTTAATCCATAGATTAAACATGCTAGGAAAGCTTGATATAACGAAGCTCTATAGGTCCTCTATCCTATAGAGAAAGACTAATCAGAGAATCCTATGCTACCACAAGCTGCATTGTAGGATAGTTATAGAAAACACAAGTCTAGCCGGGCTACCCCAAGCTAGACACCAAGAAATAAAACAAGTCTATTCAGGCTACCCCCAAGCTAGAAACCAATGGATTCATTCAAGAGAAAAGATTTCAAAAGGAGGGTCCCAAGTGAGAACCCTTCAAAAGAAAAGAGGTCTACTCAAGGGACACATCATTTGAAAGACATATAGAAGAGGAGGTAGGTGCATCAAAAAATGAATGAGTGATGGCACTTGAATCAAGAAGTTGTATTTTATCCTCCAAGAACTTACACTCACTAGTGGAATGGCTAGGAACTTGATTGTATGCATAGAAAGAATGTTTTTCTTTATCATTTTTATGAAATTTCTTACATGTACGAGGAGGAAGAGTAATCAAGTAGGATTTTAGAAGCCTCAACAAGATACACTCTTGCTTAGAAAAAGTATGAGGAGCAAGAAGCAACCCTTTCTCTTGTGGAGAAAGACTCAACTGGTCACAATAAGAAGACAAAAGACAATGGAGGATGAAGCAACCCTAGAGAACAAGGTTGAGCGAAAACTATTTCAACATTCAACTGTGGTTTCTATTTAGATTATTCATTCAAGCAACCATGCCCCAAATTCTACTTATGAGGTGCACATTCTATAGGGACCTAAACTCCTTGTTCATTACACCCACAACCTTTACACCCATAGCCATGTTTAGAAATAAGTTTAAAGCTAGGTCCATAACATTTTTGCAAATCTCAAGGAGGAGGAACTTCATAGAGAGCATTATTCTAGTAATGGGGATTATACTCTTCTACAAGATCACCACCAACTTCCTTGATAGTACTACCAACATTAGCCTTTTCAATAGAACTGTGATCATCTTCCTCAAAAGGAGGATCAACAATAAGAACATTGCAGTTTATGTTCACATTATCCCTTTTCATAGGAGAATAATCATCTTTTATAGCAGGTTTGAATGATGTTATCAAAAGATCTAAGTATATCAGAGTGACTTTATATTCTCCAATTAAGGATTTTGTAAAGTCTAGAGAACCTTGTTGATCATGATGTTAGTCGCACTCCAACAGTGCAAATAAATCCTCATAGACAAACCATGAGACCCTATCTTTAATTGAAATATTGAACCAAGACAACCTAAATCTTCAAGATGACTCAGCTTAATCCCAAGGCTTGTTTAAGTTAGGTCTTGACCATACTAGGCTTGCATCATGGTTCATTGTGACAATATTGTTAATTAGGAGGGGTAAACAATAATTTATAGCTCCAAAAGGAATCATAAGGTTCAGTAAAAGATATTCTCAAGTTGATCATCAGAAAATTCCATGAAATTGACAAATTGCAACAATAATTTCATGAATTTCAAACAATTCTTGCTATCACTTAAGTAGATTTAGCTTTAGGCATCCAAGAATACAATGGAAATGAAATATTTGCAATAAATTTCCATTCATTCATATATTTTTTGGTACATTTTCTAAAATTTAAACATATAGTCTAGAAAAAAGCATTAAAAATACTTGAAAAGTAAAAGAGTTCCCAGGTATTATCCACACATGCCTCAAGAATTAACCAAATCAAGGAAAAACACTCTATACTTCACCAGGTTGCTTCATAGCTAGGCATAGAATGGTGTGAGATTTTAAAGATGGGGGTTTAATGTGGACACTGGGTAAGTTCTGTATGCACCCTTATATGACACAACATACAATCTTGTCCAACATAACAAACAACCACCTATAAAAGATGATAGTTGGTAGCTTTCAAATTAGCTTCAATATTGATTGGTTTCATTTGCATACAAGTTTTTAATCTTCAATGATTTAGAAAATAGGAAAAAATAACAAAACTTAAAGAAGTTTTGGCTCTTCTAACATCCACAAATTTTGAACTTAAAAATAAAATTAAAGCATTAAATGACCTTTTATGGGAACAGGACCCCAAGACTTTGAACTTAAAGTCTATCAAGATAATCATAAAGAACAAATCAAAATATAGCACAAGGAAAATGCTAGTTGTCATAGGAATCTTTGAATTATTCATTAGCATCACTTCTCAACTCCAAGCTCTAGTATTCAAATGCTCTATGCAAAACAAGGTTGTTGGTACTCTTCAAATTTTGGGACAATATGCTTCCACTGAGATCAAGAATAACTTGTAAAATTACTTTCAATAGCATATCCTGATGTTTACTTCCATTATTTGACATATGGCTATTCATTTACTTGTATTAGACTCTAAGCTAGATAACTCTTCTCTGCCTTTCTTCAATTGGTACTCCTAGAAGGAAGCCAATACTTAATGCATCCACCCTTTAGAAATTCCTTGAATTATCTTCCAACTGTATTTGGGCTTCGCATAATTTTTTGGTATATGTAAGATATTTGCATTCTGCTACATCTCTATTTCTATCTCATCAACAACTTCTATATTTAATGAATGAACAAGGTATTTATTTACCTTTTCAATCCATTCCTTGAAAGCTTCCGCTTCCTTGCCATCATTTCCTATCATCCATGGATCACAATCTTGTCATTCTAATGTTTCAACGAAACTCTGATCTCTATCAATCAATTTATTACATTTCTTGATGACTTCTTCAAAACCTTCCATACATTGCATTAAGGTGTTACCTTCCCAAATAATTTGTTTCTTCCTTTTGGCACACATTAGAACTTCTTATTGTTTGATTATCTTTTCATTTATCAATTCATGGAAATCTGAATAAATGAGAGCCTTTACACTTTGCCTCTCAACATCAATTTGCTCGTGTTGAAACCTGCATTCTCCTTCTAATCTCTTAGACTTTTGACACTAATGATATGCCTCCTTGTATTTCCCAATTGTATTTATGATCAATTCTTCTCCTTGTTTTACCGTGTGTCCATCCATTCTTCAAACACACTCATTTTATGGAGAAGTGTTGTTATAACATCCACCTGCTCTTGTGACATGAGCACTGGATTATGAGGAAATTAGCCTATACTTGGCTAGATTGGGGTAATGATATTATAAAATTTTCTAGATGAGAAATCCAATCTCTTAGCTCTCTTTTCTTTCATTTACTTTTCTACACCCTGGCAATAATTGTTTCCAATTTCATGTTAATTTCTTCTAATTCTTGTTTCTAGGATGAATGTCCAATATAGATATTTGTTACTCTATACTCCTTAGGCATTTTTTCATGTATGTTTTTATCTATTACCGGAGTAGCTATATGGATTCTTCTACCTCCATTTACATTTTTCTGTATGACATGTTTCATTTTAGCTCTTTGCTTAGGTTTATGAGTTTCCACTTCATACATTAAGCTCTTGAGATCTAGAGGTGCTAATTTCACTCCCAATGGGGAATCCAATTATCTGATTGACCAATCAGGTGCATCTAAGTTACTTTCTACCTCTTTAACATTTCTTTGTTCCTAATTTTTAGTACCCTCAGGAACTTGACCTCTCATATTCTCAACCTCACCTATCACAGTCTTTAGGATGAAAATGTTTTTAGTATTCACTAGCCTAGATTCCAAATTGCTAGGGTTCACCACATCTCTTCATTTCCAAGACTCATATTTTCCTATCAGACCATGTGTTCAGTATCAATCTTTGAGGCTTCACTTTTTTGTGTCTTACTATATTAGGATTCTCCTTATTCATTACCCCAACATCCACAACTTGTGAAGGCTCTATTTCTTCAACTTCAACTTGGTCTTCACTTATCTCTTGAAATACCTATGTTTGTTCAACATCCTTTTCAATATCCCCTAGCGTAAGTTGGGAATCAACTATGTATTCAATAGAAACATCATCAATGGGAATATGTCCTATAGTTTACCATCTTTCTTTGTCAACAAGTATTTTAGGGTTCCTTGCCTATAGGGTGAGTGTTTCTCTTATAAATTCTTCTTCTTCAATGTCCATAGGAACTAACCCTACATCTAACATTTCTTCCACAACTAGTTGTACCATGGGCTTCTCTTTAGATTTCTTCTCTTTTACTCGTTGTGTCATGACACCTAATTTCTCCATCTATTCCTTGATTTGATCTTCATTCAATTTAGCACTCCCATCTAGAGCCATAGGAGTCTTTCCTAGTGTTTGTTTTACTGTATTTATGTTTACTAAAGGGGGAGAAGTAAATAATGGTGCAACCCTTTGTGATGCAGACCTTGTTTGAACATGATTATTCATCTTCATCCTCACCTCTTCATTAGTCATTGGTTTAATCTTTTCCTTTTTTGTGGAAGAAGATGTCGCTTTAAACTTCTTGACCTTACTTGGTCTAGTTTCTTTATGCTAGCTAGCTGGCGCCAAGGAAACTTAGAAACTAGCTTGTGAAATGAATTCAGAATCAAGAAACCATCCTATATGGGCATCAGTTATTAGCCCACCCACTGGTACAACTTGCAAAGAAAAATATTTAATTTCTTTTTTTGTACTTACTCTGGAAGTACTCATTTTTACTTGTGTATCCTACATTTTTATAGATATGTTCCTTTTGTGCAAGTTAGGGTTTAATTTACCTAGTTATCTTCAATAGTTTTTAAAACTTTCAATCTACCAATTGTTTAAATTTATTTCAAAATAATCAATAATCTCAATTATCAAGGGAAATACCATCATCTCGAGACATGCATGCATAAGATAACTAATAGAATTTTTAGTTATTCAAGGCATACTTGGTTTCTCTATGATAAAAAAAAATCTCTTTCCAAATGTAACTTTGAAACCCTTGATAGCTAGGTTCTTAGTTTCTTGAGGTTTACCTTTCTTTATGTGTTGCAATATGAGTCTTGATTTCTTAATATCCTTGCAAATTAGTAGTATGGTGTGAGGTAAAGTGTTACAAAAGTAACTAAATGTTTGAGGTGGTGCCAAGTATGTGTGAGGTTTTCCACCTTCATTAATTACCTCTTACAAAGCATTAATTTTCTTGAATAAAGTTGCAATCATGGAAGATTAGGGTTCAAATCATGAACACCTTGGTTTTTACGTAGACCCACTACTAGAGAAGAAGACGACATGGAAAATTATGTGGCACTCTTGTGTGTCACTTTGATTCTTATGAGGAAAAATCCTTTTAGACTATGCGACCATTGATGATCACAAAATTTCAATAATCTAATTTCAAACCTTAAAAAGCTACCAAGAACTAGGAACACTTACCTTTCTGGGTCCATGGGGACTAGATGCAAAGTTAGGAATTGCAAACCAAGTTTGGGCAGAACTTAAAAAATATTTGAACATGATTGCAATGGAAACTCTAGTTTTCGGTCTTTGGCTAAAGAAACAAAAGCAACTATTGGAACAACCGATGAAGAAAAAGAAACTTGCACGCACCAGGATGACTCATCCATTGAGTGAAAACTTAGTATTGGAAAAAGACATAGGATCTTTGACACAACCATGCAACTCCAAGACTATAGGGCCTGGAAAATTTGATAAAACCCAGTAAAGAAAATTGTGACACCTTGAATCTAGGAAATATAGAGAATTAAAAAAAGGACCAAGTAGGCCAAAACAAAGCTTTCATTTTACCATTTCCTCAGAAAGAAGCATGCTGAGGAAAACAAAAGTAAAGGGAAGAAGCAAGAAAAGGAAAAAAGGGGGGTCCACATTTTTCCAAGGAGAAAAATGGTGCATGTTGTGAGACCACACAAAAAACCCCAATTAACACCAAGACATTCATTTCCTTGAGAAGAGGTAGAAGGAGGAGACTTAAAATTTCTTGCTTCAAAAGGATTTTCTTCAAGGAAATCTATCTCAAGAGTATCCTATGTAATAGGCTCTTCAAGAGTAATCATCAACTTATTAGAAGACATTGAAGGGATAAGAATAGGCATAACTGAAACCCGATCAACAACTACCATCTCCAATACATGCATAGCTTTAGGTTTAGCCTTAACTGTGACTACTCAATTATTGCAAATGAACTTAATATATTTATGCAAGGAAGACATGACTACACCCATAGAATGAATCCATGGTCTACTAAGAAGGTTATATAGTAATTTTTCTAATATAACATATGCAAGGGTGGGTATGGTAATGGATCCCAATCTCAAATGCAATATTATCATGCCTAGGGCTTGTCAAACAATAGATAATATAAGAAGCATTAAGATAATATGAATCAATATTAATCTCAGGCAATAGATCAATTCTACACACATTGAGCGTTAAATCAACATCAACAAGATTATGTCTAATGCCAATATCATTAATGTTAACTATGAACATTATAGGATCTCCTTGTTCCTACACATCCAAGGAAAAATTTCTTGCAGATACAATGTGAATATTCATCGAATCTGCATGAATATGAGCTATCAATGTATTAACATCTATCATCCTAGCAAAGGTAGGCAATATGATCTTATTCAAGGCTTCTAGAGCATACCTTGATAAACCAGAGCAAATAGAAGCAAGTCCTCGAGCAAGATCTTGGTTGGAGTAATGTGGAGTTGCTTGACAAGATCCTAATCACTAAGTGATTTAGTTGTAGGTTTAGAAGCTAAAGGAAGACTTTATTGAGAAGGTGGTAAAGAAGTAGGTTTATCAACATTTGATTTATTCTTTCTAGTATTATAATTATGGGCTACCACCTTGTAAAAGGGATCCTTATAAAGATTAGGAGAATCACTATCAAATGGAATACCATTAATAGAACAAATTCTTTAGGAGAATGACTAGCTGGAGTTAAATAAATGACCTGTCTCTAAGGCTTTTGTGGGGAAGCAAAGACATATTTTACATTTACAAAATCATCACAACTTGTGGAATAATTATTCAAAAAAATATTCTCAACATCGATCTAGGGAGGATCAAATGTGGAAGGAGTTTCATCATTTGCTAATGAATCATCTCTAGAGGAAAGTGCATTGGAAGAGAGAAGAGATTCATCATTCACCAATACATCTTCTCTAGAAGATAGTGCATTGCAATGAAGATAAGGTAGAGTAACATTAAGAAAGGTATCAATGATTTCATCTTCTTGCAACAAGATATCCTCTAAAGCAAGAGGAATTTTATAAGAAGGATCAAAGATGCCAAATGAAATGGGTAAAGCTAAGTCACCATCACATGAATTAAATGGAACATCATTAACATTCTGAATAAAATCAACTATTGAACTAACAAAAAAGGAAATTAAATTCATTTTTAATATAGTAACCTAAAGATACTATATAACAGACAAACAAGTTGGTCACAGGCTAGTGCATTACTTCTAATTTGATGGTATGGAATGGTGTTTAGGGAAACACCCCAAAAAAATTTTTATGAAAGGATAAATCTTTGATTTTTCCTTTTTTTTTTTAATAAAGGGGTGTTCACGTTAGGTTCACCAAAATGTAGAGAAGGGGGATTCACTACTCATGAGTCTCTTTATTCTTAAGAGAATACCAACGGTTGAAATTCCCTAAACTACCTTAGGGAATAGAGCGAGAGTTCTAGAATCTAAAAGAGTAAATCATGAAGGTTTTCTAGATAGACTGAAAAGATCTCAGCCAAAGGATGACAACACAAAATAAGGATGAAAATGTAGTGCACTAGAGTCCTAGAGGCATGTTGGCATCTTGTACTGACCAAAAGTGAGAATATCATAGAAAACAACTTAGTGGCTACTAAAAATCAGATTACTAAGAACTTACAGAATGTAAGAAGGTAATAGAACTAAAATGAAGTGACGTATAAATGATAAAGTAAGAGAATAAGAGATAGAAACTACTCACAACAACCCAAGTAGCAAATCCTGGAGCTAGTAGATATCTATAATGCCTACATGTCTAAGATCGTGATAAAATGTTGTGGATGTATAGGGGTTTTCCTCAATTAATCCCCTCATTTTGGTGTTCCCACCTCCATGAACAACTAGATAGATAAAGAAGTGAACAAAGTAAGTAAATATGGTGTGATAAAAGCAATCCCCACTCAAGGAGGAGAACCTATATCACAAGATAGAGATGCAATTGATAGGGGATGTGAGAAATCCCAAGATGATCGTAAGCATAAGATAAGTGAGATGTTAGCTGCAAGGCTTAAGGAATCCAAAGAGAGAAAGTATGAAAAAGAGGGTTATGAGAGCGAAGAAAGCTACAAAGAACATTATAAGAGCTTAAGAGGACTTGAAGCTACTGTAACAAACAAGAGAGCTATGCAGACAAGAGTGTTGTGCAGACAAGAGCAAGATGGGAGAATGTTTTAGGGAGGATCCAAGAAGGAGAAGAAGAAAAAATGAATTGGAGAGGAGAATAAGGAAAAGAAGCTTCCTGAGCCATTACAAGATGTCCCAGGTTGTTACCACCAACAAAACTTGCTGACAAGTGGAAAACATGATTAGAAGTGATTATTTGAATGTTGAAATGTCATAGGATGCTAGTGAAGTGCATGGAATTCTATGCAATGTGTTAGTGTCTAGAAACATCACACTGAAATTTGATGAGAATGGGAAAAGCACAAGGTTTGATGCAAAGCTAACGAGCGAAGGTAGCTACTTAAAAGGGCTCTTGAGCATCCAAAGAGGGAAAAAGGATGATGGAAGAGCTAAAATGAGCCTATGCAAGTGCTAGGGGTGTGGAAACTAAATAGATGCAAGATTGTATGCAAAATTGCAAGGGGTATAATTTTATGACATATCAGGTGGATACTTTCTTTTGAAGGAATGAAACTGTTTGAAAAAGTTGATTTATGAGAGGATCATAGTTTGCATTTTGAGATGGAGGTGAATAAGGTGGAGTTGTGTATTTGTTTGATGGACAAGTGAATGTAATTCTTATAGGAGGTAAATTGGTAGGAGATATGACATGTGATGCCGCAAAGGTACTAGGGATGCTAGTGGAAATACCCAAGGAAGGAATCACATTACTAGTAGGCTAGATTGTTGTTGTAACTTGAGGATTAGTATAGATAGGAATACATGCAATGGTTGTGGGAGGAAGAATTTTATTTCCTCCTTGGCTTTGGATATTTTTTTAAGGTAGAGGACAAGTAGTGGTTGGGGTAATTCTTTTACCTAAATTCTAAACTATGTTATGCACAAGGTCTATTCCATCTTCACTTTCAATCATACAATGTAAGGTATCTATAAGAGGGATAGCAATGGTTGAAATGGTTTTAGTGCTCACTTTATTTTATAAGTTTTCAAAATATTAATGGATTTGGATTATTTTTTCTTGTGCAATACTAGCAACAATGGTTTCAATATGCATTACACTACTTGAAGCAAAGACTTGTTAAGGGTATGGTCCATACCTAGTGAACTAGTGTCAACACAAGTAGTGAAAGAGCTAGATAACCCAAAATCCATGATGATTATGCTATCGTTGGATGACATGAGTTTCAAAATTCATCTCACTATAGTATTAGCAATAGGACACCAAGTAGAAAAGCTCATACAAGGGACAATCATGGAAATGCAATATGTAGTGAACACAAGGTAAATGCTATACTCCGATTCTCATTCAAATAAAATTAAGCTAGATGCAATGAAATGAATGTAGCATAAATTTTGAAAACTAAAGGAGATAACTAGCAACAACAAAATAAACCATAGAAACAAAGAATTTAATACTAAAAAATGTAGTCTAAAATTTGAAATAGGACTAAATCACCTAGAGGGGTGTATGAGTCCCAAATAGGGTTTTTGAAGGGTCTGAACAATGAATAACAGTTAGCACAAGACACCCATAAATTAGAAAAAATATCTTGTAGTGGGATTAAATCTCCTATAGGGGTGTATGAGTCCTAGTTTAGGGTTTTTGCATTGTTTCCAACAACTTTTGTATGAATTTTATGTTTTCTATTTTGGATGATGTCTAAGCTAAGTGAAAATGTAGATTTTAGATGAAATTCACTAATGCAAGATTGCAAAAAATCATCCTATATGAAATTTCACTAATGCAAGATTTAGAAACCCTAGAATGCCAATTAGCTAATGGAAACCCTAATGCAAGCTAAATCTATGATGATGATGCACTCCGAGTTATAAAATGAAATATTCTAAATGTGGGCTCAACAAAATGAAAAATGGGAGCACAATACTCTATCTTCTTAAGAGATGGAACACTATGGTTAAGACCTATTCAACTTAGTTTCACTCAAGGAAACCCTAGAGATATCAATCCAAGGATGTAATGTAGGAAAGATATATGCAATAGGGTTTCCTAGGGTATGATTAATAACTAAGAATGGGTTGACCACCAAGCTAGGGCTTGGAAAGAAAATGATATACAAGATCTAGTGACAAAGATTAATGATATGCAATACTTCACTAAGTGACCTAGAAATGAATACCAAATAGAATAGAATGCTAATAAACTATAAATGCACACTTTGAAACCTATAGGAGCTTGAATGAAGACTTGAAATTCTAAAAAAACTAAAATTAATGTAGAATAGGCCTCATATGCCAGTTTGGGTGATTTGGTCCCAGATTAGGGTTTCTCGACAAGAACATAAATTTGACAGAGATATGCTTGAAACACCTAAAATTTGGAAATATCATTCAACTAGGACTCATAGGCTCGAATTGGTTTATCAATCCAGTTTGGCCTTTTCAGAGAATCAAGATTTGAATATATGCTCTTCAATCTCTGCTTAATCTTCTCAACTTGATTTCTTGGTGTGGATTGCCAAATTCTACGCTGTAGATTTTTTCCAATGATGATGTAGATGATGTGACAACTTTGACAACTTTGAACTATTAATAACTTCTTTCCAATATTTCTCTTCAATGTGTCTTCAACCTAGATTTGCAAATCAAACACTAAAGCGAGGGGAAAATGCTATTTTGTTAGTAGAAAGGGGTTTCCTTGGTCAAACCCCATTTTGGTAAATAAACCTTGTAATGAAATCAAATTGAATGGAGGAATGATGAATGAACAAAATGATATGTTGCAACCCACCAAACTATAACAATAAAGTGCTACAAACATGTATGAGATGGCTCCAATGTATGTAGATCTTGAATCTTGCTTGAATGTTATGGATCTTGACTTGAATTCTTGCTTGAATCATGAAACCCTACATCACAAATGTTAGCTAAAAAAAAACATGATGTGTGATGAATTTGACATGATGCTTGATAGTTGAATAATGCTCTAAAACACTTGATAATTAGCCCTTGAATGCTCTTTTCAAATCTTGAATTCTCTTGAATTGTCTTGTAAACTCCAATTTGCTATTAGGAATGAATACTCAAGGTGCTAGGTCACTTGTAAACTTGCTAGGTGACAATGAGAGAAATAACCTTGTATTTATACTTGTTTATGCCAAATTTCTTGAAATTACAACACTCAAGCCAACATCAGATCTAGGAGAATAAAATCCCACAAAGAAATTAAATTAAATTTAAGTTTAAGCCACACATGACTCATATTCCAAATGTTGTGTATGGGTCCCATTAGACTAGGCTATGAGGCACATTTTTCAATAAATGCTTAGACTCATGTGAAATCAAGATCAAGGCCCCAAAACTTAGGTGGGACTCATATACCCAAGGTGGTGTATGAGTCCCAAATCACTAAATCTAGGTCATATAATCCAAAAAGCTCTGAATTATTATTGGATGTTGTTTTATGTCAAGATTATCCTCATAAAGATGCATTAATTAAGGCTTGTGGATGCAAAATAAGGCCAAGTAAAGCATAAAGAATCCCAATTAATTATGCAAACCCTAGATTAGTGTGAAATTGTGGTACAAAAATTTACAACAACCTAAATAAGGCACAATTAGGTCCACTTAGTTTATAAGGGCCCAAGACTTAATGTGAATGTGTTAAGCACATTACAACACTAAATCAATGTCACATTAAGCTCAATTTAACAAGCAGGGCCTAAGCTAGAGGTTAAATGTAGAGGGGTATTTTTTCTATTGCCACATTTAGTCCCTACTTGACTAAGATGAGGAACTTTCTTCAAAATCACACTAAAGTAGAAAATATCACATCAAGAGGGGTCAAAGTGCACCAATGTTGGTAAGATAGGATGACAACAATCAAGAGGGATGATCAAGATCCTATAGAAAACCAACATAAGCATAAAAGAACACACAGGAAACTAATATAAAGAGCAATCACAAGGAACAACCACACCCTACTAAAGAAAAAGAGGGTTGGATCAAGCTTCGATCGTTTTTCCATCATGATGTGTATCAAATCTAGGTTGTTTGTCCAAAAATGCACACTCACTCTGAGTTAATGAAACTTCAAGATGTCTGTTGGGTGAATATCCAAAAGGTGGGACACATACACACACAACTGGAGTATGTGCTCACACAAACTTGAGAAAGTAGCTATGGGAAAGTCATTCCTTGGTTCGACTTCCTGTTCAACCAAAAAAAAGTTATATCTCCTGGTAACTTTGATAAGGTGCCACACAACAATGAACTTTGAGCTTCATCAGGCAAGAAAAGCTTCAAATGCTTGATACTCATGAAAAAACCAAATGGCTCCACATGCATGCAAGGTGTGTTATGTAAGGTGGCTATATAAGCAAAATCATAAATGCAAAAATAGTGTAAGGAACATTCAAAGGAATCTTTCTTAGTTCATGTAAGGTCTTAACTTTGGGAACATTGAGCCTAATGTGTCCAAGAGAGGACCAATCTAAGAATATAATATTCACAACTTAGGGGATGTAGTGTATAACATCAAGCCACTAAGAGGAATATAGTATGCTAAGAGAGATCACAGTATAGAAGGACATCACACCCAATGTCACCACAACTTCATCACATGAAGCAAGAAGACTACACCATGAAACATGAAATGGAAAATAATAATGCCAATGTATTCCCCCACTTTAAATAAATTACCAAACACCAGGCTGTGAGAAATTACTTTAAAGTAGCAAATGGTAAATGCTAACAATAAAGAGTATATGACAACTTATTTGGAAAGCCCTATGCCAAGTCATATGTTTCCAAATTAAGCTACCTCATGAAGAGGGAAAGAGAGAGGGATTTCCCCAAAATAAAACTCTAAACACATGAGGGATCCATAGATTTGGGGTTAGTATATTCTTGCTACAATATTTTAATAGATCTTATAGCTATCATCATTCCCCAAATACTCATAGGAATAGAAGAATGACACAAAGAGTGAAAAAACAAAGAAAAATCCTTTTGGGTCAGCATGGAAGAGACATGAATGTTGCGACACCTTATGTCATCCCCAAAAGGAAAACACAAGACAAAGAAAAGATAAAGGAAAATATTTTGGGTCAACATGGAAGAGACATGAATGCCTTGATTCCTTGCATCATCCCCATAAGGAAAACACAAGACAAAGAAAAATAAAGGAAAAGCTAAAAGGTTTACGATATAGAGAAAAATGTAGGTACAAATAGAGGAATGTCAGAAAGAGAGAGATACATCAATAGCAACTGTCAAACTTGGGGTGTCACTATGTTCAACACTCTTCCTAGTAGGGTTTTCATTTAAGCTCATAGAAGAGGAAAATAATGTATCAATTTGCTATGCACTGCTTCATTGATTTTAGCAACCTCATCATCATCATTGAAGTTAATCACAATAATAGGTTGAATGATAATGTCCAAAGAAGGGCTTAAATCCTATTGTGGTTGTTGTATAGGATCTCTTTGTTTTAGAGAAGGGGGAGACTCACCATGAATTGCTTAAGTTAAGTTTGGATTCTAATTTTCTTTGTTTGTTTCTTCATTTAAGCTTTGAGAAAGGGCACGACATCTACACCTATACTCTAGCATTTTTATTTATTTTTTTACGAATTTCAAGTTGCATTTTTATTGGAGTGGGTTTATCAACCATAGGCCTCTTTTCTTCCCCAAGGGGAGGAACAAAAGGACAATGGGAGGTAGTTCAACCACTTTCTCTTTAACTTTGTAAACTTGTTTTATCCTAGGAGGTGTGACATGATTTTTTTTGTTATCTCTTGGTCTTTTGTAGGAACTAGACAAATGATTTATCTTAGGTTTGTCTTGGTTGTTTGGAATGTCTTTAGGTTTGATCATGGTTTCATCAAGTATAGTTGGCTCACTTGTCAGTTGAGGCATGTTTTGAAGGGATAGTTTTGCTATGCATTTCACCTTAAACTTTTGATAGGATTTGAAAAAGAAGTATTCTCAAGGATTAATGGGTTCTTAGGCTCAATCCAAAACAAATCTAATGAAAAAATTCCACTGGAAGACAAAGGGTTAAAGCCATTATGATGCACGGTCAAAATTTCATTGTCAAAGGGAAACTTTAGGCATTTATCTATAACCGATGGGATGAATTCCATGGAGTGTATCCATGGGTGACCAAGCTTCACATGGAATTGATCTGACATCGATATAATAGAGATTGAAAAATATAATTTTTTTGGTCCTATTTGTAAAGGTAAGGTGATCAATCCCATTGTAGGGCAAGAAAAACCGTTATGTGTTTTTATACATTCTTTCAGTTTATCATATTTTTCTTGATAGATTTCATGCAAAAGTAAGAATTATTTTTTGATCACATTCTCTCCATAGATGGGATCAATTAATATCCCATTAGTAGGCTTATCATAGATTCGACCAACTATGTAGAGAGGACAATTGTGTGCATTTCTAATGATATCTTTAGATGAGAAAGAAATGTCAAGATGATTTTTATTATGGCACTTATGAGGTTGAGTTTCGATCAAAACAATCAAACATTTTTCCAATAGTATCCATACGAATAGTTTCCATAGAATTTTTTTCTATGTTATCGCCATCCATGTCAAATTGAGTTGTCAACATCAGGATCAAATATATCCCAAACTAATTTTTCAACATCAAGATTAGATATATCTCAAATTCAGACTGAGTACATCATGTATGAATATATCCAACATTATCCACTCAAGGAAATAAGTCAGATAGAACAGGATAGTCTAGAGTTAGTAGAACAAAAAATTGAAATAACATCATTTGTTGTGGTCATTTATTAGAGAATGCATTCTAAATAGGAACTCTCAAAACAAGAAGAATCAAAGAACAAAGGTGCTACTACCACCATACTAGGGGTAACTATGTCTCAAGCATACATCAACATAGGGAGCAAAAAGAATCCTTATGATGAAATTGATGCCAGTACTACAACTAGCCACATCACGAATCTTCATCCACCCATCACCCCATCCACGAATTGGGAACAACATCAAAAGAAATATTTGAATCAAAGTACAAAGATTGTCATCAAAGAAAAAGAGTTGGAGAAGCATAATGGACAAATCAAATACACATGGATACAAAAACATACAAAAAAAGATTATCCCTATCAAACTCTATCAGTCAAAGAAACTATGGGGAAAAATAAAAAAAGGGAAAAGTATCCATAAAAGATATCCACAAAGGAAAAATCAAGCTTCTCGACAAACATACAAAATTATATCAAGTAGTTGGTCCTAATTCCACACACACTTTTGTATGATCCACCCATTATTGCTCACCTTCCCAAGTTTGTAGAGTCAAAGGTTCCAAACTATCAACCAATCCATCTCCTATTTGTAAACATACAACACCATCCACACCTCCACACATGATATCCAATTCTCACATTGTCCATGTATTAGCAGCCACCCTTCATCATAAGCATTCAGAGGGCACTCTATTATGATGTGTTCACAGAGACAAAGTTAACTCTGGTATCAACAAAGTAAATTAGGAATCTCAAAAGTTTTATTCAAATGCACATATCTTGGAAAAAAAACTTCTTCAGGAAGGATATTGATGGCACATTATGAAAAAAGCATCCACATCAACACCACTAGGTGGTTCAACCCGAGCTTAAAATATTTCAAAAAAATTAAAAAAATATGAAAATCCAAAAAAATAAAAAAGGATTGAAAATAGTAAAGAAAAAAAATCGTCCTCCAATGAAAACCACTATGGTGGCATTTTGGATAGGTACCATGATGAAAACCTGGCAAATAGGCATCATGTGTAGAATCAAGCATCTATGTATGCTAGTTCAAGTGGAAGCCTCTCATCCCATCCATAATAAAATCCAACATTCCATCCATCTTATCCATAATAAATCCATTCATCCATTAAGATTTTATCCAATCCATTTTCATTCATCTACATCCATCTTCTAACTTATCTTGATTTTGACAAAGTTTGGTGTACACTTTACACTTGCTTATGGTAAACATCTTGACATGGGTCATTTCCATTGATCCTATCCTGTACCCAAAATTATTTGAGTCATGAAGCACTATCCAAATGAGTATCCTCTATTTGAACACCTTATCTTATCGGAAGATAATCTATATCCATCCATCCATACACCTATCCAATCATCCACCCATGACATTTCAAACATTGCTAGACACTAGGGGTAGATATTTACATCTTGCTTTAGGAGTAAATCTTGATCTATATCTTCCAACTTATGTGATGATTTGAACATTGGCAAACGTGAAATCAAATTGGTCCAAGCATTTGTGAGCCAAAAAATCCAAATCACTAGCCCATAGCATATTTTGATAGTAATATGTTCCTTATCAAGCTTCATCTTTCATTGAACATAAATCCAAACTATATCAGTCGCATCTAAAGTGTGCTTCAACATCACATCAAATCATCCAAAACCAACTTTTGTTCCAAACCAAGCTTCATCAATCTTGATCAAATCAAATCCAATCAATCCATCATCATCTTGGGATATCCTTCCTAATCCTTGTGCTGCTTAACACTATATTTACATTATTATGTATCCTCAACAATTTTATCATCATCAATATTGATCAATCAAATCCTATCAATCCATCCTAATCCTTGTGTTTCTTAACACTATCCTTGCATTGTTGTGTATCCTCAACAATGTTATCATCATCAATCTTGATCAATCAAATCAAATCAATCCATCCTAATCTGTGTTTTGCTTAATGCCATCCTTGCATTGTTGTGTATCCTCGACAATGTTATCATTATCAATCCTGATCAAACAAATCCAATCAATCCCTCATCATCTTGATCCTCACATTTCTTAAACACTATCCTTTCATTGTTGTGTATCCTCAACAATGTTATCATCATCAATCCATCAATCCAATCAATCAACCTTAGTTTGGTTTTCAACAAAAACCCAAAACAGAGCACTAATATCATCACACATATCCGAATCATCAAAATCATACGAAAATCCAAAAAACATCCAAAACATATAAAAATCCAAAAAAATTCATAAAATCATGTGAAAAATCCAAAAACATTTAAATCATATCAAAATCCAAAAACACTCATAAAAGTCAAAAAAATGTTAAAAACATGGTATCTAAACTACGTCGTCTCTCAGCTTACATGTAGAAAAGGCTAATATTTGATCAGCCCCTAAGACACAAAATCCAAAAACATTCATAAAATCTCAAAAAACACAAAAAAATTCAAGAAACACCCAAATCCAAAAACATTCATAAAATCTCAGAAAATCAAAAAACATTTGAAAACACAAAATCCATAAAACAGCCTCAAAACATTTCAAAAAATAAAAAAATGTGCAAATATTTGAAAAAATCCATCCATCCCTTTTCACAATCATCCAAAATAAAGATTCGCTCATAATAAATCACCATCTCCCCCAACCTTTGATGAAACAATAGTAAACAAGTCTAGGATTTCAAAAATGAAAACTAAAATGTCAAAGTCTCAAGTCTAGGTTAGTAAGTAAACAAGTTAGTCAACTCTTGGTATCAATAGCCTATTATCCAATCAATCCCAAAATCATCTGATAACATCATGTCCTAGGAAGCATCCTTCCTACAATGGACATCAACATCAAGCATCACCATAGTTTAGTCTTGGCTAGAGGTATGAAGAACATTGGCTTGTTTTTTTACTTGATATTTTTCTTGACGACTTATCTTATTGTGTGCATTCTAATGAACTCTCAATGATGTCCAAATAGAGGGATTTAGAGAGAAAGGAATGGGGTAATGATCATCATCGTTTGTCTGCTATGCTTGTAGGATATTCTTGTAATATAACCTTGGCGAATACTTGCTTTGGTAGTTATGTATCGAGAGTGTTTTGGGAAGATTGTTGACTATTGCATTGATAGGTTATACCTTTCCGTGTTTTGGTCTGAGATGTTTGAAACTTTTGAAGTGCATCCTAGCAAGGTTTCCATATGTCAGGTGTGAACAAGAATACGTCTATATGTTATTCAAGTCAAAGTACATCACACTAGGTACAACACCATCTTGATTCTTTATACCTTGATGCATCATGCCTTCATGTGTTATCAAACATAAGGTAAGTAGACCTTTTAAAATCCTAATTCTTGATAAGCATCATCAACATAATCATTCATCATCTCTAATAAATTCTTGTAGATCATGGACTTGTTGGATCCTCTTGTCATCATCTCATTTCTTCTTATTCTTCTTTACTAATAGTTCTGTCCAAGTATCAAGTGTGTGTAATATATCAAAATATACATGAGGCTACCCATGGTTGATGATTGTCTACATCATCAGATTTTTCTACATCAAACATTCGAGCTGAACTAATCTTGAACTTCTTTGTCATGAGATCAACCCTCAAATTGAACTTTTCACTCGATCTCTTGAGGGGGCAGTGTACCAACATAATTCTTTCTCTAGGGCAATAGTGGGGCATTTACAAAATTAGGATTTTTTTTAAATTTTACTGTGGTGAGTTTATTCTTTGAACCAACATAGCGGGTACATTGCTTCAAAGAGGGAAAAGATGTAGACATGAAAAATGTACCGATTGATCTTATACACCTGATCTTGATTTTAGTAATGTCACTTTGTCTTGAATCATCTCCTTTGCTAATTGTTTAATTGAATAATCCTTATTTAGTTAAATTCATCACATTCCATCTCTTAATTAAATAAGTCAATTTTATCTGATTAAGTCATCTTTTCCCTTTTAATTAAATAATTTATTTTATTTAATTAATCTCTAATGTCACTCTATTAAATTAAATAAATTAATCTTTATTTGATTTAAAACTAACACCATATTCTTTAATTAAATAAATCAAAATCTTTATTTAATTAGGTCTAAATCATATTCCTCTCTTTTTGATTTAAATTAATCCAAAAGTCTAAGTCAAAAGGGCCAAATCAAGTAATCTCCCTCTTAATTAATCAAATCTTGATTAACGCTATTCTTAATCACCAAATCCTCTAGCTTTTCCAACTTGCTCATGAAAACATTTTAATTGATTTATTAAATCTTCTTTTTCATTCAAAAAGGCATCAAAGGATGGAATATTCCTCAAATTTGAAATCTCCCCCCAAAAGTACTTGTCCATCTAACAAGGCATTTAAGGCCTCTTACATGTCCTTTTCTTGAACCAAGTGATATTAACTCCATCTTTCATTTCATCTTTCAAGCCATCTTTTGAATTTCAAATTTCTCCCTCTTTGCACATTTCCCAAAATGTACTCCATCTCTCTTCAATAGCATGTTGACAAGTGGCACTTTATCATTGGTTTATCTTTAGTCACACATTCATCCATTTTTCCTTATCCTCCATCTTTATCATCTATAAATAAGAGGCTCTAATTTGGATTTTGAATCCACAACTTTATGCAAAGACATTTTCTTGAGATTTTGAATTTCCTTTATCCATTGTTCATCCATTTTCATAGTTTTTATCAAGTTTCATAGCTAGGTTATGTCAAAATTGGATCAACGAGCTTCAATCTTCATCAATCATCACAAAGCTTACAAGGGATTGGCAAAGGGCCATTTTCCACATCAAAATGGCACCAATTCCCCCTTGGGATTAAGAGTTTGCTTGCTTTAATAGGATTTAATAGCTTTCTTTGTTATGTTCTTCATTTATTTCCTATTTTGTGCATTGTAAATGAATTCTATGGTGAGTGTTGATTTAACTTGCATATGAATCTAATTGTATGATTGTTTGTTGTTTTTGTGCAGGTATCAAATCGAGATTCACACTACTAACCAAAATTTGATAATCATGAAGGATAGTACACAAGTGCACAAAGGAGGGAAATTCCATCATGGTAATCTTATCTTGTATTTTACTTTTCAAGTTTTCTATGAAAATATTTTGAAGGTGAGGGTCCGAAACCTTTACATCAATTTGGGAATAAAGTGATTGGTAATGTGAAATAAAGTTGGTAATATTTTCCTCTTCTTTTTTCTTATATCTCATCAAATTTCCTAATATCATTTTAGTGGTCATATGCACTTGAAAATGGTTTATAAAGGCCCCAGTAAGCTCTTTGAATGAATGAATTAATTTTTTTGGTAACAAGGATAACCCTTCTAAAGTGGTATCCTTCAAGGATCTATGGAAAATCTTAGCCAAGAGATTATCCTGAAGAATAAAGTCAGTACATAAGGAAGTATAAGTGGAAATTGTTACACAAGCACAGGAAAACTAAGAGGGGGGGTGAATCAATTGTCAAAAAAATTCAAACTTAAACCTTTATCAATTATGAAATCTTCAACCACACTATTTTGTTATTAAATATGAGCATGAAACATAGATAACAGAAAGTAACTCAACATAATGAACACCGGATTTTTACATGGAAAACCCAATAAGGGAAAAAATGTGGTGAGGGTTAAATCATAATAGAAAGATTATAAATTGTATACAAAAGGATCACTGCCCAAAAGAGGACTCACTATCCAAGTAAAAAGGCTCACTACCTACAAAGGACTGAATGTCCAAGTACAAAGGCTCACTACCGATAGATACAAAAGAGAACAAAAGATCCACCACTACAATTAAAGCACATTCACGGGATTATAGAAACCTTTATGTTAATTTCTTCAACACATTGAAAAACTGCTATCACAACTAACTCACACACACTTATGCTCTCATGATTTGTGGCACTCTTTCGTCACTTTTCATCACACTATCATACAATTCTTCACAACATGACTTGCTTTTATACCATTCTCAACATTAGAAACATTTACCAAGGTTTTCCACAATACACAGTTTCATAAATTAAAATTAGGTTGGAAAAACTAAACTCCCATGGTGGAAAGGAATAAGAGTGGACCAATAAAGACATAAAATTAATATTCTTGAATCTTCTACATTCTTTGTCAATTTAAAATTTATTCTTTGAATGAAGTGTAAACACCAGGTCGGCCAAACCTAATGAAAACATAAATAAACATTGATGCACATTCTTCCTAACAAGAAGATGACATGTGAACAATGCAACACACTTCATTATCTATGAGAATACATCTCAAAACCTTCTAGATACATCTGTAACAAAACAAAAGGCTTCAATCACTGAATTTATTTTACTAGTCTATCTGAACTATGTGGACACACACAAAAATACCAAAATCCAAATCTCATCACTAGAATAGGAAAGACCTTCACAAGACATGTCCTAAATCTGCAATATCTTAAATGAAGTAGTAGAGAACTGTGGAGCAAATATATTTCTTCAAACCCATAGAACACTAACTTTGCTAGTAGAACACACATACTGGTGGAAAAAACTTTTATGTACCATCTCGCTAGAAATTGAAATTGAAACTATATCCTCATTAGATCACCATAATGAAATATTCAGAACCACACAGTCATAGGATCAACATAGGAGAAACGTAGAGCACATATTGGAGCACAATCTAAACACTTCCAACACTCTGATTTATTTTCTTCATTAAATTTCTCAAAAGAAGTTGGAAACTCATCAAACCACCATAAAGATAGTTCCATGTACTCACAACATCTCATCAGCATCTCAACCATATATATGCAATTAGAAACATACTGAATAGTGTTGACATCAATGACAACATTAATGACAACACCACCAAACTAGTACATCCTTGCAAGAATCTCCCCCTTTGTCATTGATGGAAAAACATAACCTTTTCTCCCCATTTGACATCAATGGAAAAGAAAAACTACTCTGATTACTCCCCCTTAGGAGTACACTCATACTGCAACAATGAAAACCTTTCTACTCCCCTTGTGGAGTAGACCCAACAATTAGTCCAGATAAATGAGGAATATGTGAATTCACTAGATTGATGCAACTTCATGTGCACCTAGTTAGGAGGCCAATGACCCCCAACCTCTCCATAAGATGCTCAAAATTATCCTTCAAAAGAGCCTTAGTAAATATGTCCACAATTTGTTCCTTTATTGTTACATACTCCAATTTGACCTCATTCTCTAGCACCTTTTCTCTTAGAAAATGATACTTGGTAGATATGTTCTTTGTTCTTGAATACATAACTAGGTTCTTTGAAATTTTTATTGCACTTGTATTATCATAGAAAATTAAAGTAGGCTCATCACATACTACACCAATTTCCTTCAGATTTTGCTTCATCCATAGAATTTGTGTACAACAGGATGTTGCATCAATATATTCATCCTCTGCAGTGGATAAAGAAACTAAGTCTTTCTTTTTACTCAACCATGAAACTAGTCTTCTACCAAGAATGAAAGCATCACCACTAGTACTCTTTCGACCATCTACACATCCAACCCAATCAACATTTGTATAATCACTTAGGGTGAAATCATTACTCTTAGGGTACCATAGTCCATAATCCGGTGTGCCTTTAAGATATCTAAATATTCTTTTTACAACCACAAGATGTGCTCCTATAGGATTTGCTCAAAATATAGCAACTAAACACACTACATGAATAATATATGGTCTGGTAGTGCAGTGAGATAGAACAACCCACCAATTATGGATCTATATTTTCTTTGATTTGTCTTAGTAGATTCATCATCCTTGCTTAGCTTACATCTAGTTACCATAGGAGTACAAACCAGTTTAGAATCTTCCATCCCAAAAAATTTCAACAAATCTTTTACATACTTAGATTATGAAATGAATATCCCTTAGTCAGTTTGATTCACTTGTAAACCAAGGAAGAAATTCAATTCACCAATCATAGACATCTCAAATTCTTTTTGCATTTCTTCAGCAAAATTTTTACACATTCCTTCATTTCCACCAAAAATGATGTCATCAACATAAACAACTACAATCAACATCTTATTACCTTGCACTTTGAAGTAGAGATTGTTTCCAGTAGAACCTTTGTTGAATTCGTGCTTTGTCAGATATCTATCTAGTCTTGCATACCAAGCTTTGAGAGCTTACTTCAATCCATACAATGCTTTCTTCAACTTACAAACCATGTCCGGATTTTTAGACAACTGAAACCCTTTAGGTTTCTCCATGTACACTTCGTCCTCCAACTCACCATTCAAAAAATTTGACTTAACATCCATCTGATATACCTTGAAATCCTTGTGTGTAGAAAATGCCAAAAACTATTTTGATAGCTTCCATTCTAGCCACACGGGAAAATGTTTCCTCAAAATCTATTCCTTCAACTTGTGAATATCCTTTGCATACCAATCTTACCTTATTCCTTACTACTTCTCCATTTTCATTTAACTTATTTCAGAACACCCATTTTGAGCCAATCACATTTTTTTTCATAGGCCTAGGGACTATTTCCCATGTCCGATTCTTTTATATCTGTTGAAATTCCTCTTTCATAGCTCTCATCCAACTTTCATCTTCACATGCTTCTATTATAGATTTAGGTTCTATTTTAGAGATTAAACATAAATTTACCTCAGCTACAACTTTGCTTCTTGTCTTCACACCTTCACTCTTCTCTCCAATTATCTGATCTTCTGAATGATTCTTCTAAAAATATTTAGGAGTCCTAGCAATAGGTTCTGGTTCATTCTATTCTTCTTCCACTTTTTCTTCTTCTTATTTCTCTTCTTCTTCTGCCTTCTTATTTTCTTCAGGTATATGTCCATAGATAGGATCATTAGGTTCAACTTCACTTATCTCAATAGGTATGTGGATGTCTTCATCAACTTTCACATTAGCACTTTCATTAATCTTCCTTAATCTTTTGTTAAAGCATTTGTATGCCTTGCTAGTGGTATAATATCCAAGAAAGATTCCTTCATCACATCTAGCATCAAACTTTCCAAGATTTTCATCATCTCTTTTAATATAGCATCTACTTCCAAATACTTTAAAATATTTCGCAGTAGGATTCTTACCAGTCCATAACTCAAAAGGTGATTTTGTGATGTGTTTGATCTGAACTCTATTAAGAACATAAATAGTAGTATGTATCACTCCTCTCCAATATACATCTAGTACATTAGATTCTTTCATCATAGTTCTAGTAGCTTCCTATACTGTCCTGTTTTTCCTTTCAACTACTCCATTATGTTGTGGGGTTCTTAGAGTAGAAAATTGTCTTTTTATGCCACGCTTCTCAAAACCTCTATTTGATCTTAAACACTTGATTTTCAGATTTACTTCATTCTCCACTCTTGCTTTAAATACTTTGAACCTATCTAGGGCCTGATTCTTTTCTTTGAGAAACGAAACCCATGTTATTCGAGTGTCGTCATAAATAAGCAACATGAAATATTTGTCCCCATTTAGGCTTTTAGTCTTAGTCAAACCACATAGATCAGTATGTACTAACTCCAACATTCTAGTAGTAGAATGTTCTTTTCCTTTAAAGCTACATCTTGTCTGCTTCCCCAATTGACAACTTCTGCAAATAGTATTAGCAGGTCTTGTGATTCTAGGTAGTCCCAAAACTATTTCCTTTTTATTGATCCTGACTAAGTTATCAAAGTTCACATGTCCCATTATTCAGTGCCATAACCAAATTTCACCGATATGAGATACAAGACAATGACCATCAACTCCCTTTAGCTGATAGATGTTTCCATGATTTCTCCTTCTATCTACAATCATATCTCCATTTCTGAATCCTTTTCTTATTTCACAGTTATTGTTCTAAAACACAAGTTTAAACCCATTACTACACATCTAACCAACACTCAAAAAATTATGCCTCAAACCCTTCACATAATATACATCATTAATACTATGCACTCCATCAAAACTAATTGAACCTTTACCACATATCTTAGCTCCTGAATCATCACCGAACAAAACTAAACCACCTTCATATCTCTCAAGTTTAGTGAACTTACTCTTATCTCCGGTCATGTGATTTGAACATCCACTATCAATTACCTAGTAGTCTTCATCTTGTCTTGCATGAAATGTGGTAACCAAGGTACCTTCCATCCTATTCTTCTTAACCTCTAGAGCCCTTTTGCTTACAAGTCTTCCAGAATTAGTGGATACAAATTTATTTTCCAAAGATAAGAATAACCATTCACTATCATAAACCTCATTTGTATATTAATCATCAAAGATACTTTCCTCTTCCTTAACATTGTACAACTTCTTATATTTTTTATCCTTCCTATCCTTATAATCCTTGTTCTTTTTATGTGTAGCTCTATTCAAACATCTTGAATCATAATGACCAATATTACCACAACTGAAGCATTTAAAGGGAAACATACCTTTATACTTTTTGGTACCTTTCTTTAACTTCCTCGTGAAGTTAGCTTCCAACTCATCAACTTCATCACTATTCGGTTCCTCCTCAATCTTCATTGGGCCTTAAATACCATCTTTGTCTTTTCTTCTATCTTGTCATCTTTCTAGAACTTTCTTAATTCAAATTATTGCAAGGTGTCGAACAAGTGTTCCAAGGTGTACTTCTTAGGATAATACATTTCTTCAATCACCGATATCTTATCATTGTAGCAATCTAGTAGGATGACCAGGATCTTCTCAATTATGTCTTTTTTTGCTAGCTTTTCTCCTTGATTTCTAACTTCATTTGCAGTATGTTCAACCCTGTAAAAGAAACTTGTAAATTCTTCACCATCTTCCTTTTTCAAGTTCACAAATCTATGCTTTGTTGTAAGTCTCTTTGTCAATTTCACTTTTTCATTCCCTTCATACATACCTTCTAGCTTCTTCCAAACTTGATAGTATCTAAAGAATTAAACTTAATTTTCTCATTTTTAGATAAACCACTGCAAATCACATACTTCGCCTTCTCATTTCTTCACAGGCAGAGATCTCATCTACATTATTAACACCACTGAATGGAAGTGTATACTTATTCTCAACAACCTTCTAGGTCTTGAAACCAAGAGAGATAATATATCCTCTCATCTATCCCTTCCAATATTTGTAGTTTGTTCCATCAAACATAGAGATCGCCAACTTGTGTGCCATCAAATCTTCCTTAAGCGATTAAGCTCTACAAGAAGCAACCAAAGATCTGATAACAATTTCTAAATAGGTGCAAGAAAATTGAGAAGGGGGTTGAATCAATTTCCACACAAATTCACACTTAAAAATTTATCACTTATCAAATCTTCAACCGCACTATTCTATTATTGAATATGAGCATGAAACATAGATAACAAAAAGTAACCACAATGAACACTAGATTTTTACGTGGAAAAACCAATAAGGGAAAAACCATGCTGAAGGTTAACTCACAATATAAATATTATAAACTGAATACAAAAGGCTCACTGCTAAGGGCTCACTACCCAAAAGAGGACTCACTATCCAAGTACAAAGTCTCACTTCCTACAAAGGACTCACTATCCAAGTAAAAAGGCTCACTACCTATAGATACAAAAGAGAACAAAAGATCCACCACTACAATTAAAGCACATTCATAGGATTATAGAAACCTTTAGCTTACTGTCTTGAACACATTGAAAAATTTCTATCACAACTAACTCACACACACTTATGCTCTTATGATTTGTGGCACTCTTTCATCACTTTGCATCACACTATCATATAATTCTTCACAACTCAACTTTATTTTATACCATTCTCAACATTAGAAACATTTACAAAGGTCAGCCACAATACACCATTTCATAAATTCAAATTAGGCTAGCAACTCTAAATTCCTGTGGTGGAAAGGAATAAGAGTGGACAAATAAAAACATAAAAATAATATTCTTGAATCTTCTACATGATTCCTCAATTTAAATTTTATTTTTTGAATGAAGTGTAAACACCAAGTCGGCCAAACCTAAGGAAAACACAAATAAACATTGATGCACATTCTTCCTAACAAGAAGATGACACACAGACAATGCAACATGCTTCATTATGCATGAGAATACATCTCAGAACCTTCCAAATACATCCTCAACAAAACAACAGGATTCAATCACTGAATTTATTTCACTAGTCTATCTGAACTATCCAAACACACACATAAATACAAAAACATGATGTTTTGATTACCAAACTTGAAATATCTTCACCAGAGCATAGGAAAGACCTTCACAAGACATGTCCCAGATCTGCAAGATCTGAAATGAAGTAGCAAAGAACTCCAGAGCAAACATATTTTTCCCAGTCCAGAGAACACTAACATTGCCAGTAGAACACACATACTGGTGAAACAACTTTCATGTACCATCTCACCAGAAACTAAAACTTAGACTATATCATCATCAAATCACCATAATGAAATCTTCATAATTACACAGGAGAAATGCAGAGCACATGCTGGAGCACAATCTTAACACTTCCAACACTCTAATTTATTTTCTTCATTAATTTTCTCAAAATAACTTGGAAACTCATCAAACCACCATAATGATAGCTCCATGTACTCACAACATCTCACCAGCATCTCAGCCATATATATGTAATTAAAAACCTAATGAACAATTTTGATATCAGTGACAACATTAATGTCAACACCACCAAACTAGCTCATACTTGCAACATAAACATGGTTATAAAGATCTCCTTTCCCCCCATATTTCTTGAATTGACGTACCTATACAATTTGTTGCATTAATTTTATCGATATCTCCAAGGACAAGGGATTGTTTTGGATTTAATATGTAGGTGGAACATTTTGATTTTGGTTTATGGTGGAAACTTTCTTTTGAAGGGATGAAATGGTTTGCAAAAGTTGATTTATGAGAGGATCATTATTTTCATTTTGAGATGGAGGTGAATAAGGTGGAGGTTTGTATGTGTTTAATGGACAAGTGAATGGAATTATTTTAGGAGGTAAAGTAGTAGGATATATGATGTGCAATGCCACAAAGGTACTAGGGATGCTAGTGAAAATACCCAAGGAAGTTTAATCACATTACTAGTAGGTTGCATTGTTGTAACTTGAGGATTGATATAGGTAGGAACAAATACAATGGTTGTGGGAGGAGGAATTTGAGTTCCTCCATGGCTTTGGATATTGTTTGAAAGTAGAGGAAAACTAGTGGTTGGGGTAAGGAATTTTCCAAAAATCTAAACTATGTTATGTGCAAGCTATATTTCATCTTCACTTTCAGTCATACAATGTAAGGTATCTATAAGAGGGGTAGAAATGGTTGAAATGGTTTCAGTGCTCACTTTATTTTTTAAGTTTTCTAAATCTTCATGGATTTGGATTATGTTTTCTTGCAGAATACTAGTAACCATGGTTTCAACATGTGTCACACTACTTGAAGGTAGAGAGTTGTTAAGGGTATGGTCCATACCTACTGAACTAGTGTCAAAAACAATAGTGAAAGAGCTAGATAACCCAAGATCCATGATGATTGTGCTATTGCATGATGACATGAGTCTCAAACTTTGTCTCACAATAGTATTAGCAATAGGAAACAAATTAAAAAATCTCATACAAGGGGAAATCAAGGAAATGAAAGGTGCAATGAACACAAGGTAAATGCTATACCATAATTTTGATTCAAATGAAATTAAGCTATATGCAATGAAATGAATGTAACAAAAAAGTTGTTAACTAAAATGGATAACTAATAGCAACAAACTAAAACACAAAAATAGAGAAATTAATGCTTAAAAATGTAGTCTAAAATCTGAAATAGGACTAAATCACCTAGAGGGGCATATGAGTCCCAAATAGGGTTTTTCAGGGGTTTGAATAGTGAATAACAGTTAGCACAAGATACCCAAAATTTAGGAAAAATCTCATGTATTAGGACTAAATCACCCAAAGGGGTGTATGAGTCCTAGTTTAGGGTTTTTGCACCATTTTTAGCAAATTTTGTGTGAATGTTATGTTTTTTATTTTGGAAGATGTCTAATTTAAGTGAAAATTTGGATTTTATATGAAATTCAATGATGCAAGATGCAAAAATTCAACCTATATGCACTTTAACTAATGCAAGATTTAGAAACCCTAGAATGCCAATTAACTAATGCAAACCCTAATGCAATGTTAATGGAAGAAAAATCTAGGATGATGCAATCCAAATCAGAAAATTAAATGTTCTTAATGTGGTTTCACCAAAATGGAACAAAGGGAATAGGGTGCTCTATCTTTTTTAGAGATGGAACACTAGGATTGGGACCTATTCCACTTAGTTTCACTAAAGGAAAGGCTAGAGATCTCAATCCAAGGATTCAATGAAGTAAAAATATTTTAAATAGGGTGTCCTAGGGTATGATTAATAACTAAGAGGGGGTTCACCACCAAGCTAGGGCTTGGAAATACAAATGATCTGCAGGATCTAATGACAAAGACTAATTATATGTAATACTTCACTAAATGACCTATAAATGACTACCAAATAGAATAAAATGCTGAGAAACAATAAATGTGCATGTAGAAACCTATAGGAGCTTGAATGAAGACTTGAAATGTTGAAAGCACTAAAATTAATGTAGACTGGGACTCATATGCCAATTTGGGAGATTTAGTCCTCGATTAGGGTTTCTGGGCAGGAACAAAAATATGACAAAGATATGTCTGAAATACTTGAAATCTAGAAATATCATTGAACTAGGACTCATACACTAGAAGTGGCGTATTGGTCTAGTTTGTCCTTTTCAAAGATTTTGGATCTGAATTTTCTCTTCAATCTTTTCTTAATCTTATCAACTTGATTTTCGGGTCTTGATTGCCAAATTTTGCTTTGTAGATGATGTGACAACTTTGAAAACTTTGAACACTTGAAAACTTCTTTCCAATATTTCTCTTCAATGTGTCTTCAACCTATATCTGTAAATCACACACTAAAAAGAGGGAAAAATATTGTTTTTTAGTAGAAAGGGGTTTTCCTTGGTCAAACCCCATTTTGGTAATCAAACCTTGTAATGAAATAAAATGGAGAGGAATGATAAATGAAAATAATGATTTATGTTGTAACTCACCAAACACTAGAAATAAAGTGTTGTAAACATGTATGATATGGATCCAATGGATGTAGATCTCGATTCTTGCTTGAATGTAATGGATCTTGAATTGAATGCTTTCTTCAATCATGAAACCCTACATCACAAATGTTAGCTCAAAAATAAACATGATGCGTGATGACTTTGACATGATGCTTGATAATTGAATAATGCTCTAAAATACTTGATAATTAGCCCTTAAATGCTATTGTAAATTATAATTTTCTATTAAGAATGAATACTCAAGGAGCTAGGTCACTTGTAAACTTGCCAGGTGAAAATGAGTGAAATAACATTGTATTTATACTTGTTTATGCCAAATTTCTCAAAATTACAACACTACAAGATGACATTAGATCTAGGAGGATAAAATCCTACCAATAATTTAAATTTAATTTAATTTTAAGCCACACAAGACTCATATGCAAGAAGTGGCGTATGAGTCCCATTAGACTAGGCCATGGGACACATTTTTCAAGAAATACTTAAATTCATGTGAAATCAGGATCAGGGCCCCGAAACTTAGGTGGAACTCATATTCCCAAGGGGGCATATGAGTCCCAAATCACAAATTTTTTTCCATACAATTAGAAAATACATGAGTTATGGTTGGATATTGGTTTATGTTAGGATTATCTTCAAAAAGATGCATTAATTAATGCTTGTGGATGCAAAATAGGGCCACATAAAGCTTAAAGAAGCCTAATTAATAATGTAAATCCTAGATTAGTGTGAAAGTGTGGTACAACACTTTACAACACCCTAAATAAGGCACAATTAGGTTCACTTAGTTTATAAGGGCCCAACACCTAATGTGAATGTGTTAAACACAATACAACACTAAATCAAAGCCACATTAAGCTCATTTTAACAAGGAGGTACTAAGCTAGAGGGAAAATGTAGAGGGATACATTTTTTGTTGCTACATCAGTTTAAGATACATAACTATTCCAAAACTATATAAACTACCAATATACATAATGCATAGTGGAAACTTTAATCATAAAATACCTAGATGAGAAGAAAGATAAGTCCACCAAAAGCTATCCATCTAAGCCCCAGAGCATGAGCGTCTAACCAAGACTACCCAACCCTTGGCCCTTAGTAGCAAGAATGTATGAACTAAGAAAATTCCACCCTTGAAGTGGCATGCTTAGTGGATATAATTGTATCTTCTTTTCCTATCCATGTTTTCTTATCCATCCTCCTTATGACTGAGACTCCTTGAATGCATTCTAAAATCAATCATAGTTTTTCTTGATAGGGGAGCCTTGAAAGGGGTGCTTGTAAACAAATCAACCCATCTAAGCACAAGAGCATGAATGTTCGACCATGACTACCCACCTCTTTGCCCCAAGCGGAAAGAATGTCCAACCAAGACTATTCAACCCTTGAACTAGCATACTTAACATGGGAGGCTTGTAAAAAACATCCTCCTAATTTGCTTCCTTCAACCTTACATTTGATTGATCATAGGATAAGGACATACATAAATATAGAGATACAATCTATTCATGTTTATATTAAAGAGTCATAATTATTTACAAGGCTAAATAATTGCTGCAAGCATCATTATTGGACAATTATAAATAGTATCTATAATTATATATATATATATATATATATATACATCATTATTTATAATTGATTTCAATTTATAGAATTTTTTTTGTGTGAATACATGTCTATATATATATATTAAATATAATATATATATACATATATATATACATATAAATACATATATATAAATATATGTATATATATATATATTACTATATTATTATTTTTAACTTATAAAGTTGATGTATTTTCTCTTCATTTTTGCTACTTTCCACTGTGTTTGATCTATAGGAGTTGTTCCTTCTTTATTCCCAGCCACACTCTCTTATCTCTATCCAACACAATGCATTTTTTTGCATAAGACTTTTCCTTCCTTTAAATACCTTGTAGCTTCTCCTTATGAGACGTGACTGAATGTTGATCAATTCCCTTTGAGGTGTTGCACCTTTTTGTAATCACTGATATCAAGGTTCCTTGCATCCTTTTTCTAATGTTTGGGTAATTAATTATTGAATAAAACTTCTACTTTTCATAATCATGGCAATTATAATATCTAATAAACATTATTTATGTTTTCTTTATTATTAAACATAGTAACTATTATTTATAACCATAATAAACATATTTATTATTTATATTATTTATGATTGTAATATTACTACTGATAATGATAATCAGATTATATTTATTTTATTTTGATGTTGATTTATTTGTATTTTAATATCCAATATATATTTAAAATACAATATTAGTGAGTTGTCAATATTATTATTTGCACTTCAATGTGTTATCATTTTTGGAAGGGATATGTCACACCTTGTTTCTTAGTTACTAATCTACCTTTACCTTGTAAGAAAATAAAGAAATAAATGTATAAATGTTTATGATAACTTTGATATGCTCAATAGGTAAATAAAATACTAAATATGCATTATGATGCTATTACTTTTGAAGGTATGAATGTGTTCTATACTGATAGGAAATGTGATGAGTAAATATGTATTGCAATGTGAATTCTTTGATAATGAAAATGATTTATGATGCTATAAGTTTTATGTGAATGGATAACTACCTATGCGATGTACTAAGTTGAATGTAGGAATAGGTTCAAACCTTCGAAAGAGAGGGCAAGTATCAGTCAGAAGAAGAGCTTGGTTTGGTAACCCCTTTATGAGCCTATCTAAGCATTCACACACTCACACCCTAGTTGGTCTAATCGAGTCAGGATAGTCATGATATGGTAAGTAACCTCCTGTTGTAGTTTGAGTATGTTTGTACTAGGGTATGTGCAGGATCATCATGGAAAAAATAGGCCCTTAAGTGGCAAAAAATCAGAGTTAGACAACTTGAAGTAAAAATTTGAATAAGCTATCTATATTATTTTAAAAATATGTAAGAATAGAATCTATAGAAAATTGAATTTAGTTTCTAAACTACTAGGTTTATTTAAAACAAATCTATTTGGTGAAATTTTGAAATTTCAATGTAGTAGTGCTTAAATTTCAAGGAAAAAATAAGTAAGTGTCTGTTTGACCACCCTAACAACAATAAAATGATAATATTTAAATTATAAGTAGAGGACTTATGCCCCGATGTGATGCATATTTTTTTGTATTTTTTCCAAGTAAATAATTAATTATGAATTTTTATTACAAAATTTAAAAATATAAAAAATTGTATGTCCGACCACCTTAACTTGGTCAAAACTTCATGAAATTCATTTTTTTAAATCCTATAGTATGTGAAGCATAGAATGTGATGCATGTTTGATTCAAAAAATGTTATACCGTTTGAAAGTAGATGTTTTTAATCAGCCTATCAAATAGGACTTTATTCATAATTCAAATAGAAAATGAATAATAATTATTTATTAAATTCAAAGTAAAGCATAATTTATATTGGTGGAAAGCTGAAAATCTCCTTTAAAAACCCTTTTTGTTTCATCAATTTTGGCTAAAAAAAATGTCGTCAGCCACATACCCTACACATACCCATCATATCGCCACTTTTTGGCCCATTATGATCCTACACATGCCCACTAGAATGTGGTTTTAGTATTTGAGTGTTCCTATTTGGGGTTGTGTGATTGGGTCTTCATATCAAGTGAAAGTCCTTTGTATGTTCATACTTACAAGATAGTTGATGAAGTAAATACACATCTTGTGTAAATATATCAATCAACGGTTATGCTTATGAGTGTTTCTATAAAGATTGAAAATAATAGTAATATATATATATGTATGTATGTATGTATGTATGTATGTATGTATGTATGTATGTATGTATATATATGTACCCATTCAAACAATTTAGCATTCCTTATATCCCCTTATGCACATTATGGTGCAACATATATACTAACTTCAATGCAGCCTTGATCATTATTAATATGTTATTATACATACATTTTTATAACTGCTACTATAAGGATACCAATATCCATATATATATATATATATACAATAATATATATATATATATATATATATTAATTATTAATGTATTTCAACTTATATATTGTATATATATATCCTTTTACATATATATAAATATATACATGTACATATATATTCATTTCATAAAGTTATCAAATACATTAATTGTCAATTATCAAACATATATAAATATATAAAGAATAACACTATATATATATATATATGTATGTATGTATGTATATATATATATATATGTCATATATATATACATACATACATATATAAGTAATAGAGTCTCATATATATTAATATATTAATATATAATCATACATACACACATATACATACATACATACATATACATATATATGTATATATAGTGTTATTCTTTATATATTTATATATGTTTGATAATTGACAATTAATGTATTTGATAACTTTATGAAATGAATATATATGTACATGTATATATTTATATATATGTAAAAGGATATATATATACAATATATAAGTTGAAATACATTAATAATTAATATATATATATATATATATATATATATATATATATATGGATATTGGTATCCTTATAGTAGCAGTTATAAAAATGTATGTATAATAACATATTAATAATGATCAAGGCTGCATTGAAGTTAGTATATATGTTGCACCATAATGTGCATAAGGGGATATAAGGAATGCTAAATTGTTTGAATGGGTATTATGCCAACATGTATTTCCTTTGACCAAGCACGTGGTATTGTGTTTGAGTTGTGCATAAGAGAAGGATATGAAGTTAGGCGCTTAATTCTAGAAGGAAGGTTTAAATACAATATGAATAGAAGCTTTTTCCATGAGATAAGGCTAGGAAATGAATGAATGTGCATTGTATATGGCACAACCTTTAATGGAATACCACCCAATGCATAAAGTAATAGAGTCTCATATATATTAATATATTAATATATAATCATACACACACACATATACATACATACATACATATATATATATATATAGTGTTATTCTTTATATATTTATATATGTTTGATAATTGACAATTAATGTATTTGATAACTTTATGAAATGAATATATATGTACATGTATATATTTATATATATGTAAAAGGATATATATATACAATATATAAGTTGAAATACATTAATAATTAATATATATATATATATATATATATTATTGTATATATATATATATATATGGATATTGGTATCCTTATAGTAGCAGTTATAAAAATGTATGTATAATAACATATTAATAATGATCAAGGCTGCATTGAAGTTAGTATATATGTTGCACCATAATGTGCATAAGGGGATATAAGGAATGCTAAATTGTTTGAATGGGTATTATGCCAACATGTATTTCCTTTGACCAAGCACGTGGTATTGTGTTTGAGTTGTGCATAAGAGAAGGATATGAAGTTAGGCGCTTAATTCTAGAAGGAAGGTTTAAATACAATATGAATAGAAGCTTTTTCCATGAGATAAGGCTAGGAAATGAATGAATGTGCATTGTATATGGCACAACCTTTAATGGAATACCACCCAATGCATAAAATAATGTAAGACCAAGTCAAAACCAATGAAGGAAGCATGTAATAGATATACACTATTGTGTAAGCATTAGAAGGGAAGTATAAACTATTTTAAATGTCTTTGGAAGCAGTCACAACCCACACTATTATCATAGGTTCCAACACTTGAAGGTGGCACCATATAAACAAGAGTTTGGGATTCTTAAGAGGTCTTCAAATTATTCATAAGCTTGAAAATAGTATAGATACTTGGTCAAGTGCAAACTTGGAAGCATTTTGTAAAGGAATTAATTTTAGGAAACTTGTTTTAAACTTGTCCCCAATATCAAGTCAACTTAGCCATTTAAATGGTGAGGACTTTGATGTGTTGCAAACTTGTAAGTGAATCAATGGATGAGGATGAAAGTTGGTAGAAATACTTACTTGTTTGTAGCCTTTGGTTGCTCACAAATTAGTATAAATAGAGGTGCTCATTCTAGAAAATGCACCATTTGACAATTTATGAGTTGTTAGTGTTATTCTACTACAAATTTAATGCAAAATGAGTTGAGAGATTGTGAGATTGAGAGTTGTATTGTTGAATTCATTTATTTTGTTAAGATATTTAGAGTGATCTAGTAGAAAAATTTGGGTAGTTCGTAGTGGAAGTTGCAAGAAAAATTGAGGAGAAGATTATTCAGTTGGAAGCTTTAAACCGACATGTTGATTCCTACCTCTTTGTTATTATGTTGGAAAGATTGTCTTTTACTTGTGTGAGATGCTTGTATATGCTTGCATGCTTCATGGTTATTTATTATGTTGGAGAAACCTATCATATTGGGTTAATACTTTTATATACCCTATGTGGGAAAATAGATGATGATGTTTCTATTTAAATTAATTGTGGATAGACTATACTATACGTATATAGAACGTGAAATGTGGAATATATTGATGCCATGAGGTGACTTGACACTGTTAGTTTGTAATGCTAGGTAAACCTTGGGAATAAAGAGGTTAGCAATACAACAGTAATGATGATATGATAGGCATGCCATAATTGATAGGATGTGATGTCATTGAATCTATATTATTAATCTATACTTGATTGATCACTTGATATTTACATTAATTTTGATTGAAACACTAGGTTGAGAATAACCTACTAGTTTGGGATATTTACTTTATTATTAATTGAAACCCTAGTTTGAGGCTAACCTATATGGTTGGGTCATTTATTGACCTTTTATTGAAGAAAATAGGTTTGGGATTAACCTATATGATGAGATTGATCATTTGATTATTGAAGGTTATAATTTTGATTGAATTCATTTATTGTTGAAGGTTATACTTTTGATTGAAGTCATTTATTATTGAAGGTTATACTTTTAATGGGTGTCATTTATTGTTGAAGGTTATACTTTTAATTAAATTCATTTATTGTTGGAGGTTATAGTTTTGATTAAGGTCATTTATTGATTAAATTATACTTTTGATGGGAGTCATTTATTGTTGAGAATACACTCTTGAATGGAGACTTTTATTATTGAGACTATACTATTGGAATAGTGTCATTTAATGTTATAACATTATGTTCATCATACATCAATACTATATGTATGTAGCATAAGATATACTTGCTTTGGGATAATTAGTAGCAATGTAATTTAGATATGAGTTAATGGGAAGGTTATTACTAGGGTTAAGATAAATCCACGCGAAAGGGGATAACCTTAGAATAGAATAATAATGGTCCATACAAATTGAGCAATTAAATATGGTGATTTAGAAGACCTCACTTGATGTTACTGGGTGAAGAATCTTTGGCCAAAGTAATGGAGGTAGTCACTATCTATAGTGTCAGCTCACTATGTGATCCAATTTACATTTTAGGCTAGGGAAATCATATATGAGATAGTAAAAAATATTGTAGCTATAGATATGTAGGACACATCACCATGCTCAAAGAAGGATATTTGAAGGATGAGGTTGCCAAACCAATCTCTTCATTGAAATCATATATGAGATAGTAGAGAATATGGTAGCTCTAGATATGTAGGACACATCACTATGATAAAAAAGGCTAATTAAAGGATGAGGTTGCCAAACCAATCTCTTCATTGAATGGAGTGCCATCTTACGAAGTTTCATAGATGTGCAGGGGATCATAGTAAGTCCATGGTTGGCAGAAAAGTGCTTGAGTGATGCTTCTCCTCATGTAGTTGGTAGCCAAGATTTGGGAACGCATTCTAGACCATTGGTATTTCTAATTCAAGAATTGAAGATGTACATGCTAGTATTGGGGACAACGAAAAGGTATGCAACAATGAAAGGGGATGTCTAGAATGTATACACCAATGCTAGGACATTTGTATTAGTTTGTATTTCTAGTTCATGTTATCTTGTTGAAACTATATATAATCATGTATCCATCTATATGGAAATTATAAAATATGAAATGTTATGTTGAATATATATTTATGTAAAGTTAAATCATACTTATATTATTGGAATGATTCTTTGATTATGCATTGGAAAGTTTGGATAAAGTTATATTTCAAATGATCCATACATTATTGAATAGAAAAGAAAGTTTTTATGGCTTGTAATGCTAGTAGAATAATTTTCCACTTGTGGGTAAAACTTAGTAAAATTACTAGGTAGAACAATGGGCATGTTACAAAAGAAAAGAGACAAAGGACTTAGTTTTGTTAAAAAAACTTGGAGATAGCATTATTTTTTATGTGAGAATAGTTGTTATATTATATTATAGATTCTACTATAACTATATATTTAATAAAAAATACATATGGTAAGTTCATATTGCATGTACAAGTTGTTTCTATGATGAGCCACTATTTTCTACTATAAAACATACAATTATGAGGGGCAAAATGCCTAAATAACAATAAAAAACTAATCCTAACTATTATAGAAATGTAAAGGGAAGTTTTAAGAGGCTAGAATGATGTGTACCTTGCTGCAAGAAGGATGTTTTTATGTCACAAAGGAATCATTCGCCTTTAGTGGTGAATGGGTCCTTGTTAGGGTTCCAAAAACTGACTTTTGGGTTTTATTCCTCTTAGTCTACACTCCCAAATCTCAAGTTTTCATTGCTTTAGGCCTTACTGAGGACTCATTCACCTTTAGTGGAAAATAGATCCTTTTAGGGTTTTGGAAAACTAATTTTTGGGTTCTATACTTCAATTTTTGCATTCTTAGTTCCCATTTTTTTAGCTCCTGAAAGTCTAAAACAAATTTTGTAGCTTTGTTTTAATGATCTTGCACTATGGATGACAACATTAACATTTTTTCTTCAAATATTTCTCTCAATCTTAAAACCTTGCAATCACACATTCAAGAGGAGAAAAACTTGTTGATTGTTAGTGAATAGGGGTTTTCCTCGATCAAACCCCTTTTAGGTAATTAAACCAAATGTTGGAATAATATCATTGAAGTATGAAAACTGAAATAATGAAATGTTGATACCTTGGAAGTTGTATTGGAATGTAAATATGCAAACTAACATGAAGTGGCCATGAAGAATGTAGATTTTGATCTCAAATAGGATGTGAAACAATGGTTGCAATATGGATCTTGAATGCTACATCAACAATCTTAGCTCAACAACATTCTAGAATGCACTATGCCTTTCACATGATGAAATGATCTTGAATTTCTGCAATAAGAATTTGATAATCTACCCTTGAATTCCCTTGAAAATTCTCTTAAAGTTATCTATAAGGCTCTTTTGAAGGTTCTCTTGAATGCTCATGAAGATCTAGTATGAAACTAGGTGAATTAACCCCATATTTATACAAAATTTAGAGTTTAACCCTGAAATTCAAATAATTCAAGCTAAAATCAGATCTAGGATTGAAAATCATTATGATCCTACCAAAATTAAATTCAAAAATGGGTGTCCTATGTAAGGAAGACCCATTCACCACTAAAGGCGAATGGGTCCTAGCACAACTTTCTAGGACCTTGCTTTGGGGGGGGGGGTGAAAGAACATCAAAAACCCACCTCAAAAATCCATAGAATGGGGGTTCCTATGTGGAGAGGACCCATTCACCACTAAAGGTGAATAGGTCCTAGCAACATTTTCTAGGACATTGATTTTTCCAAATTAAATGTTATGCAATTTGATTATTATGTGTCGGGATAGATCATTTGGAAGGTGTCATTAATAAGGATTAAGTTTGAATTAAAGGGGCTAATTAAGCTTAATTAACCATAATTAATTAATAAAACCCTAGATAAGTGTGAAACTATACCACAACACTTTACAACACCATAAATAAGGTACCATTTAAGTACATATTTAAAAGGGGCGCCAGATTAATGTGAATGTGTACAACACATTACAACACTAGAACAAGACACTATTAGGTTAAATATATGCCACTTATTCCCAAATTAAGTAAGGAAAAGGGATAATTTTTCCATTACTACACAAGCTATTTCTCCTCATGTATTTATATTGATAAGAATTATTTATTTATTTGACATATCAACTAGTTCCATAATAACAAATATTTAATTGCAAGATAATTACTAACTTCAATACAAAAAAATTCCTTCAAAATTAAATGCATCCCAAATTTCATAAGAAGCCTATTATTTTCCCATTCGTACTAGACATCTTTCATAGATAAGAGATGATCACCACATGAATGGAGAGTCACTTTGTTACCAAAAATGAAAGGATAACTAAATGATTTAAAATCTCCACTAACATAAATTTTACTAAGTGATTCATGATTCATTCTTATGTTCTTGGTCAATCATTATTGTGCCAAAATCTTATGATTTTTAGTAAAAATAAAACTAGCTCAAAGGAAAACACTTGAATGTAAATCTACAACTAAAAGATTAGAAAAAAAAAAAAACTAAAAATACAATAGGAGTGTTAGAGGCCGAGGATTTGAAACATTATGTCTTCAATGAAAATAGAATACTACATGAGGTCTCATGCTTGGTCTCCATTAGAGAAAATATGTTTTTATACTATTCTTAATATTTTCTAATTAATATGAATGTATTCAAGCATTAAAAAGAACACAAAAGAAATTTAGAAAAAGAGAAAAGAAAATGCATTCACTTTTTTTGAGATACAATATAAAATCTCTCTATTTCTAATTACAATAGTGGTCAATTTATAGTAGTTAGAATTTTTGGAGACAAGCATACATTTTGTAGTTATAGATTTATATGATTTTAGGACATTCTAATTAATGAGAGTTGAAGATGTTACTTCTAAAGTTTTTTCATTGTAGATATTGGAAATTTTCTACACGATGATGGGAAATATATTTATGTTAAACTTAATTAAATCTAACACAAGGCTAACATATAGTGAAAGGAAAAAATTATTGCCACATTATTAAAATTTATGTTGTTGGATTATTTATATATATATATATATATATATATATATATATATATATATATATATATATATATATATTTGTGCTAGAACTATCATCTATATGCAAATCCTATAATAAAGGGAGCCAATATATTCTAAAGAAGGGTTGATTAGGAGAAGAAATATGGTATTTTTTCATAAATTATAAGGTGGCAAGAGGTGGATTTATTTTTCTTGACAAGGAATGTGGACCATACTCTAAAGTTATATTTTTTTATTATCATCTACATGTTTTATATTTTATTTATTATTTTTATTGTTCTATTTTTTATCTTACCTATATCAATCCATAATACTAAAATCATGTTAAAATTAAATTCTATTGTAAGATAAAAAAGAAATAGAGGCTACCTAGTTCAAAGGAACTATTGGCTTGATTAGGAAATAATGAAACATCATTTTCTATCTAAGGATTAAGACAAAAAAATCTATAGCTCACTTAACTACTTTAAAAAGTAGTAGTAAAAATTATAACTTATTTTTTTTAATATATTTTAATAATGCATGGGAAATAACATTAGAATAAAATATTGATGTTATAAATGCTACTATTCCTAAATTTATTATTTTTATTTTTCAACATATATAATAGGATCAAGATTGAAACTATTGGAAATACTATTTTTAAATCCATTAATCAAAAAATAAAATCTAAACATGTTTATGGAGTGCCTATATTTAAAATTTTCATGCTTGATTTAATTCTCACAAACATCAAAGAATTTACAAACATAATAGAAATAACTTGGTTTATTATTTTGAAACTTCAAACCATTAATTTTGAACAAACACCATAGATGTAAAAACTATTTATATAATTCTCAGCTACATTGTAGCCCTTGTTATAAAATAAAAAGAGTATGTAGGATTATTTGGGTCCCAAATCTATTACTGATTCATCATTGATATATGGGTAGACAAAGGGAGATATGGATGAACCAAATATGTTCGACATAGCAATAGAAGTTGCACTTGTTGGAGATGTTGACATATGTCCATGTGTTGGAACATCTTTATGTCCAACACTTAGATAGGTAGGATTTATGAATTTTAGAAATTTGGTCATAGAAAGATTGGAAAGCATTGCATATACACTAACTAGTGGTGGAAAAAGTGATGCATCTTCTTGTGTACATAAAATTTTGATATAAATGTATTTTGAAACTTGTTCACTAGTAAAGTTATCAAGTATTTCTATGTCAACTATATCAATAATATTTCCTTTTATATACCATCTCCATACCTACATGAGCACTTTGCATGTTAATATAAAAAATATAGCATAAAAAAAAAGTATATCAAAATGAATTTATCTTACCTAATCTTATAGGCTTCAAAATTAAGGGAACAATTTAATTTAGCAATGTTCTCTCTTCCACACATAATTTTTAAAATGACAATTCCAAAGCTATAGACATCTAGTAAATAAATGACCTAGCATAGCATAATCTAGCGCCATATAACCACTACATAACAAGGATAAATTATTAGCTTAGAAAACAACCTAAGTAGATTCCCTACAAAAACATACTCTTTAGGGGTTAAAGATAATATTTTTTTAAATAATGTGCAGGAGAAAAATCAAATCAATGTAATAAATTTATTACAACCAAATATATATATATGTTCCTTATATCATTAATGCAAATATTGTTCCTCAAACTACTTTCATAGTGTGAATAGTATTTATAGTGTTAAGTAGTAAATAAGGGGTTTAGAAGGGAAATCATTAAAGTTCCTTCAACTAATAAATGCAATAGTTATATACTTATTATGTTGTTGCAACCTTTGTGTCGATATAAGTCTTGTCTTGATCAACCAATCTTGCTAAGCCAAAATCTAATATCTTTGGTTCCAATTATTCATCAAGAAAAATATCACTTTCTTTAATGTCTTGATGAATGATCTTCAACTAAGAACCTTCTTGAAGGTATAGGAGACCATGGCCTACTCCATGTATAATGTTCAAACACATGTTCCAGTCAAGTTGATTTGTAGCCACGAGTTAAAATAAATTACCCTAAATAAGAACCAATGATCTATGACTCATAATTAATTAGCCAAGAAAATAAAAAGTGTTGTATCACTTTCCTTCTTAGACTTGGATGGAGTAAACTCGGGAAATGGTATTTTGTGAAGGCTTAACTAAGAACTCATAAATAAGCTAGTGTTATGATCCCTCTATGCAACATCCCAGCAGATTCACAAGAATATGATGTTAAATTTTGGCCACCAACTTGACCTCATTTAAAAACACCACTTTTGCTTTCTTCTTCACTGCTATTCCTTTTGCATCTGGCATTGTGCACTAATATAAAAGAAAGACTTGAACCTTAAGTTTATATCACACTTGGGAATGTTGTTTTCTATCGAAAGCAAGAAAACATTGACTGTTAGGGTTATATTACAATCAAGGTTATCTTGTATATAGAGTCAAATCCTCCCTCTCCAAGTTTATTATCATCATGAAAATTTTGATGATTGATATGCTATTCTAGATGATATTAGTTAATTTGACAGGATTTTTGTGATGTCAAATAAATGTCTCTCGTAAGTAAAAGTTTTGTTTGTTATTGGAATATATTAGATGTGTGTGAAATTGATCTTTGCATGTATTATAATCTATTACATAGATTTGAACTTCATCCTTATACTTAAACTATATTAATGTTTCAATCAACCAATATTAATAATTAAAAAATTACTTCATCAATGATTCTCCCTTAAAAAGTTATAAATATCCGAATTTAATATAAAATAATAATAAATATTCTATAATACTTTTAATATATAAAATTTATACAATACAATAAAAATTTGAAAAAATCCAGAAACCATCGAATCCTAGGCGTGCCTCATAGGTACCCTACAACATTATTCAAACAATTGTCAGTGGACAACATTGCTTAGGTATGTTGTTCATTATAAAACTTGTTTTGTGTTTTTCGCCTTTACATTTGCTTTTTGGTTTTGTCTTTTAACAAAGCAATTACTAAACACGCATATTGGCCTGCCATTCTTGAAATATTCAAGATGCATGTGTCTTCCTTTTTAAAGAGAAATTAGATTTCAAATCCTGAGTGCTCTGTAACGATGGACAAGAAAGAATTCATGTGAGTCTCCCGTGAATGGTAGTTGTTTTTGTTTTTTAATCTGTGAATGGTAGTTGTTTATGTTTTTTAATCCGTGAATATCGCTTTTAATTATTGTGGAAGAGAAACAGTTGCGTGCCACTTTTTTAAAGCTGATGTTGTCCTTTACAGTTGACAGCTTTGAAAAGTCTCCATAGATGCGTGAATGACCCGGACGAGTTGATAGGAGAACCTGCCTTAATGTCATTAGCTTTAATCTAAAAGTCATTTATTTTAGTAATAATTTTAAAGTGAAAATTCAATGGTTGTTTTTATTCTATTAATAATTCTTAGCATGTCTTTTAGTTGACAATTCAATGAAAATTGAACTCTAATTATAGTAATGTTTAATGTTTGGCTATGTTTTCAATTCTATTAATGATCTTTATAAATGCGTGTTCTTTGGATTGGTAGTAAAGTGAAGATTCAACACTCCAAATGATAATGTTTGATTATTTTTCAACTCTACCATTAATCCTTATAAATGCATGTCCCTTGAGCTAGCAATACTGTACATATCCAACTCTATCAATAATAATATTTGGATAGTTTTCAATATTGCTAATTATCTTTAAACATGCATGTTGTTTAAATTGGTCATAAGAATTAAATCAAACTCCTAAATCTATTGAGTGTAAAAAAATCAATAAACCATGCTACCCAAATTTTCTTTTTAAACAATGATAGAAGTTAGTGTCACACATCTCATCTCATTAGGTCCTTCTTGAGAGGGAAATAACAATCAAATCAAACTCATGCATCTATTTAGCCTAGAAATGTGTAGCTATAATGGCAAAAAAAACATTTTTTTTCTATTTTTTATTACTCACTTTCATTTAATGTGTGAGCCTTTTTAGACCATTCTATATTTTCACTTTATTAGCAACTAATTTTTTTGGTTAATATGAATAATTAATCTATTCACTATACTTAAGTGTACATAGGTTGATGAAATTAGACATCTTGTCTAACTAAATGTGCAACCTTTTAGACCTCTACATGTTACCAACTTATTTGGTAAACCTCATGCACATAGTTTTTGAGGTTGGAAGACTTTCCATCTCGCCTCAAATGTCACTCAACACTTGGCATCAAGGTTCATGACTTGGTCATAGAGATTGTTTGTTTGCTCACTCCTAGTATTCCTAAGGTTGACACCTATATGACACATGTCTATTTTTATGTGTAACTTCATGAGGCGATTGTTGCCTCTTCATTGCCTATATATGCAAAGTTTTGTACTCATTGTAACTTGGATCATCTAAATACAATATTATGCATTGTTCATTCATGTTTGTCTTCTATCTCCCATATTCTCCTATTTCTAATATGATATGAGAACATTTTAGTGATTTTGATGCCTCGTAATGCATGGACAAGGAACTTGGGAATATTGATGTCAACAATTAAAATTGTTGTAATTAGCACCACCTTTTCTCTGTGCCATGTTGATGGTGCATGCAAGAAAAAGATTGATTTACTTATATTGAATGTCACCAATCTTCCTTCCAGTCCCAGGATTGCACGTCAAGCATAGAAATTGTTGTGAGGGCCTCTTCAGAGTCTATGGATTGAAATGCGGGAGCCTCTTAATGTTGCGAAGCTAGAGAGTATGCCATACCAAACAATAAATCACCCTTCAAAATGCTCTTGTTAATCATGCCTAGTTGGATGTTGAGGCATAGCAAATGAAGCGGCAGAAGTCAAACTTTTAGACTTCAAAAAACCATGAACTCTACAAAAGAGACCGCCACAACTAGATTGCCAATTAGATATTTGTACAATCCTATGGCGAAATGAACGGGCCAGTGAATGGGTGTGTTTCACCATGAGAGAAGTTGTAGGCTTTTGACCAGCCTACGTGGACCCTGCATGGAAAGACGAAGCCGATGATAGGCCCCTCTGATGATGTGCGGGTCGACAAGAGTCAAGTAGACTCTTTGCACAGAGGTCGTGTCTACAAATGGAGGGCTCCATCGTGCTCTCTTTATAAGCAATCTCCTCTAAATATTGCACCCATTTTTTGCAGAAACCTCCTTCCTTCGACAAATGCACCCAGAGATATGAACAGTCACGAAATTCCAAATTTGAAAGAGGGGTGGGGACGATTTTCAAACTTAATACAATTGATTGAACACTTTTGGTCTGAAAATATCTGTCTTACTCTAACACCATATGAAAACTAGCAATTATGAAAATAAAATATCAAGCACAATGAAAACAACAAATACATGTAGTGGATGAATGAATTCCATGAAATGAGGATAGGATTCTTCACACATGAAGTGGTGAATTACCTCCCACTAAATCTGTGCAGTGAATAGCATCAGCGACATTACATGGCAGTGAGGCAGTGCACGGTAGTATAGAACTGAACGATCAACATCACTTCCCAATATACTCCCTTTTGATGCTAAGACTCACAATATGATCTTGAAGTTTTGTAAACTAAACCTGAGCAACCCAATGTGCAAGATTACTATCACTTTAGTCTTATAGACTCTCTTAGTACCCTTCTTGTAGAAGGTAAGTACCTATTTAATCATTTATTTCCCACTTGAGAGATCACATTATGCAACCTATAAAAATACAGTTTGAACAATGTAATTGATTATGGAAAGATGAATAAAAAATCCAGGTTGTTTATGTTCTATTTTTTGTTTTTTCGTGTTTGATAAATCTATGCTTATGAAGGCATCGCCTTTCAAAATCTTGTACAAGCTTTTCAAGTGCTATTTTGTTGGGTGAAAATTATGTAATCCCTTTTTAATAGATTACACAACCTTGATTTCAACCACAACTGTGTGAGAAGTAATCTCTCATCTCAGAAAGGGGAGGCACCCTTCTTACTACTTTCAAAAACTAAAGTAAAACTAATTAAGTATTTACAAAATGTACACTAAAATTAAGAGATGGGGGTTGTGTCACATTCATACTTCTATCTTTTTCAAAGAATATGTATTACAATGTTTCATGGTTGGTAGTTTTGATTCGGTGTAACTTCAAACTAAAAACAAAGAAGTAATTCCAATATCTCTATCTTGTCAAAGCAAAGCATAGAGATACCAGCATGATAACAATAAATAATTAAACGAGAATGAAAATATCGCAAATTCACAAATTCATTCTGTAGCTTTTTGTCGATGGATCCTTGAGATATGTAACATAAACAAAATTTCAAATAAAGAGTGCAACACAAAGTTTACATAGATTTATTCAAAGCCCTTCAGATCTTAGTTACTAATCACCACCAATTTGATCAATCCATAAGCTAATTGATTCCAACACAAATTCTAGTATGCAACTTCACTTCTTTCTTGATTGAATTCAAATTCACATAGATGAACACAAATTTTCATATATTTGCTTCAAAATGGGTAGCACTTTGTTGCAAAAAAAACTAAAGGTAAAGATTACAAAAGAATTCCCTCTTATTTATAAAAGAGAGGGAAGAACAAATCTAGGAAATTAGATGAGCAAAATTAGGAAATTTAGGTGAGCTAATTTAGGAAAATCTCACCTAACTTTGACTTAGTAAAAAATGTTGTCCATCTTTTTGGGAAAACTTCTATATTTTTACATGTAATTACATTTGCTGAAATGACATATAAGATGTCGAAGACTATTTACAAAATGCATGAAGGAAAGCATAAAATATTCAACACTGGAGATCAAAAATCTTCATGGTTGCTTGTTTTGGGCACAAAATTCTTCATATTTCTTCCTAGTCTCCTATATGAATGTATCATATGGACCGACAATGTAATCAACAAAGGTATGAACTCTTGTGATTGACCTTCTGGTAGATGAATGAATCTTCTTGCACCTATTAAGATATGCCTTGAGATTATCCAGAGTTAGTTGTATATCACAAATGACATGCATTGAGGCCTTTGAAAATTTTGCATCCTCCACTTGCTTCATGATAGCTTCCTTGTAGCTCTGGGAAAGTTCACTGGCCAAGAGGAAAATACGGTTCTATTCAAGGAGTAAATACCTAGTAACTCCTTAATTCCCTTCTCTAGGATAGCATGATGCCCTTTGACATCTTGCACTTGGTGGACATATCTGATAAGAGACTTGATCACTTGAATGCAATGCTTGAGTGATTCTCTCACCTCCACATATTTCTCTTTATTGAGAATTATCCCAAATTCCACCAATTTATTGAGCTTTGCCTCTTTCATTTGTGACTAAAATGATATGCATTTTTCCATTTCTTTTTTCTCTTGGGAAAGAATACTTTCTTCTTTGTCAAGCTCTAGTTTGAGCTTGGCTATCTGAGTGGCCTTCTCATCTGCAACAACTATAACCTACGAACCATGTTCTATAATTTCATCAATGAAATCATACGATGCCTTACCCTTGGAGGTGAACTTCTCTTCCTTTCATATTGTTGGTTCCTCAATGTTTACTATAGCAATGGGTTGGATATTTCAAGAAGAGTTTGGAAGTCTCCTCAAAATAGCTACATAACACTCGGCCTTCTGGTTGTACATGTCTTGGGCTTGTTCAATTTTTTCAAGCCTTCCTACCATTGCATCCAGGACTACTTGTGCATTTTCCTTGGCACTTTCATTTATCACTTTCATGAGCTGGACTCTCGTGACAGTGTAGAGTTCCATGTTTACAAATTTGATTGGATATAATCAATATGAACCTTATAAGGAAAGGAATAATTTTCATAATCATATATTGAAAGACATCATGTATTCACATGACCAAGAATTACAATTAGAACAAGAATATCCACAAGAAAAAAAAAATTGTTGTTGTTGAAAAAGTTACACAAGTATACAATATATTCTCTAGGGAAGATGAAGGTACACAAACATATAAGGAGTAAAGTTGCTAGCAAGAAGTCAAATACATCAGAGAAGACAATAAATCTAGGAGTTTCTCCTTCATTGGAAGGGTTGTCCAAAGACCATTCTCACATAGTATTGGCTCCTTTCTTTCAATGCTTAGAATCTCAATTGATGTCTCTTGGATAATCTTTCAAACCAATCGAACAACTTCTCCCATTATTAAATCTTCATCTTCATCATGCAATGCTAATTTCTCATTGACTTCATTAGAGAACACCTAAATATTTATTAAGGAGTATGTACCTTCAACATCCAATGTGGATTCCTTTTTCTCCTTTGGGGCTAGTTGTGGCTCTGATTCTAAACTTTCTCCTTCCTACAAGAATATTTTCTCTTGCTCCTACTCACTAATTTTTTTGTTAATCATTTCTAGTAACTTTGGTTCCTACTCAATAATTTCTTCCTTGTCCTTTCTTGAAGCTCTAGCTCTAGTGGACTCATCACTACTTTTGGTTCTTTCTCATATTTTCCTGACTCCTCTTCTAACATCCTTTCATCCTTACCTTAATACTTTTGGTTTAACTCACATGGTTCTCTACATGAGAAGCATAGTTTCTTTCTTTTTCAGCTCATTTATGGTATCATCCTCCTTTCTTGTGATACGGGAAATTTTCTCATTTAGCAAAATTTTCTTTGATTCCCTCCCCTTAGCAATTTTTTTCAACTCTGACTTTTCATCCCTTTTCAACTTCCTTATGTATTTGCACAAATACTCTTTTCCTAACACCTTTAAGACCCTTCCAAAAGGAAGTGCAACTTTGAAACTATCAAACTGCTTATGATAATCTTTGAAAATCCTATCAAACCCTTCTTCTTATCATCTCTCCAATATTTCATCTTGGTTCTATCTAGTTTTATCTCTAGTTTCCTTAATATTTGTGATCATGTTCAACTTACTATGTAAATACTTACTTTCTAGACATTTCTTAATTGTTTCTTGTTCCTTTCTTGTAAAGTGGAATTTTCTTTACCATCTCAACATACTTTTCAAAAGTTAAGGCTACTTTCATAGCTTCAAATTAATTCTAGTATCTTATATACCATTTTGCAGTCTCCTCTACAAGTGGTTTTTCAATAGAAGTAGTGGATGCAACTACAATATCTTTTGCTTCTTTGACCGAGCTTCCATTCTCATTACAATTGGCTCCTAATGAGCTTGTTCCACCAAACATAATTTTTTTTAGGAATCCCATTATTCATAGGTTGCAAGGAAAACCAACTCCTAATCCAATAATAGAAATTTTAGCAATCCTAATCCAAAACCACCCCACCAATCTAAATCAAGATGAAGGGTTCCATTTGAGTTCCACCTAAAATTCTTTATTAACTTTCCTCCAAACCAATTCCCATTCCTCTTGATTTTTCTCTATTCCTCTATCTTCTTCCTATGGTTCTCCTTTTTGCAGCCTTATTTCCTCTATATTCCTTTACTCTCCGTTTTAGCTTTTGGGTCCCCCCCCCCCTTCTCCCTACCTTCCCCTCCCTCTCTCCCCCCACTACCCTCTTTCATTTTCCCTCCTCCTTTCCCCACCTCAGCCCCTATGTCAGTCCTTGGCTTGAATTCTCCATCTCTCATGTTACCATCTCTTTGCCTCCTCTTTACTTTCTTCTTTGTTTTTCTTGGCACTAGCTTGGTGTCCTTTCTTTTATCTTTTCTATTCTCTCCAACTTTTCCCCATTTGATTTTCCCTTTTATCTCGTGCTTGGTCCCTCTAGGTTTTGATTTTGAATTGTTACTCATGTTTTAGTAGTTCCTTTCCTTCTTATTTTAGGTTTCTCTAAAAATAAATTATTCTTTATTTCTTAGCTTTTCCCTTATTCATATTTTATGATTTTTTGTTTTTTTTCCTTGATTTCATACTTTTGCTATCTTTTCTTTTACTTACTTTACATATTCAAGATCATCCTTTTTAATCCATTTATGTTTCCTCGCTCTTATTCCTTTAGAACTATATCTTTTATTAAAGATTTGTATACCCTCTATCATTGATTTCTTGCTTGTCTTATTTAGTTATTATTATTTTTCTTATTTTCCCTTCTTGCATCTTGATCACTCTTTCATCTTAATATTTATCACCACATTCCTTTCTTTTTATTTTTTCTCCTATAATAACTACCCTGGTATTTTTTTGAGATTTTTAACTGAAAATAAACTATAATGCAATGTCCTTATCACTTTCTGATCACCTAATTTTGGAGATGGGCAAGGTGATAGCATATGGTGTATAGGACCATGCCAACTATCTAAAATCAACAATACTAAAAGAAAACACAATAAGTGACAAAGCTGGCCAAATTTCACTTCTTCAGTGGAGTGTATTATGCAAGAACTTGAAGGAAAACATTTCTACACTTATTCAATTAGCTATGTAGCTACAATGAGCATAGACAATTCTCACTTACTTAATGGAGTGTACAATTACATAACAAAGTCACTTCTCACTTATTCAACAAAGTGCAATTACACAACGCATTCACTTCTCACTTATTCAACAGAGTGCAATTACACAACACATTCACTTCTCACTTATTCAATGAAGGGAAATTACACATCATAGCTTCTTCCACTTATTCAATGGGATAAGAAAATACAATAAAGTGCAAGATCAAACCACTAGCATTACTACCATCCAAGGTATTATAGGATAATATGAAATGCATTACAAATCATCATTAGAGAACATTAACTTGTTGATTAATGTTGATATATAGTTTTGATCACAAATGTAAACTACTACAACAACTAAAAATGAAGTAAATAGCATGGATAAACAAAATACTCAAGTACCCAACAAAGGTATACCTCTGATAGATGGCATTAGAGGCTGCTTATAGGTCTGATATCACTTGGTTCTACTAATAAGCTTCCAAATCATAATTGAATACACTGAGAGCACACTATAAACTATTGAAGAAAATAGTCAAAAGAACCCAACACAAATTAGAACTGAAACACCACTCCAAACTATATAGCCAACACAAAAAACAACCCAAAATGCAAAGAAACACCTCAACATTGGATAATGGTTCTAATTTGAGAAGACTCTCCCCTTGAGAAGATGCAAAAACCCTTACATTGTCTAAGAACACACCTAGAATTGGTTTATGTGATTGGTAGCAACAAACATTACATTGTATCTTCTTGAAACATACAGACCAATTCCTCCTTCTGCATTCTCATTCCATTTGTCTTTGAAAAGGTTGGGTACTTTGCTTGACACCTTTTGAACATGTGTTTCCTACTTTGCTTTCAACCAAGATAAATTTGGTTGTCTATATTGCATCATCCGCTTCTTTATCAAACATTTTGATCACTATACTATGCACTTGAATTTGTTGTTTTTTTCACCACTTAAAGGATGACTGTATTGTTCATGCATTGATTAGATGATATCACTCTTCCTTATCTTGGAACTCTTCATGCATTTTTTATGTTACATTAAGAAAAGGTTGTTCTATGCATTTTTTCTCTTTTAAAGCATTTAAGATTGATATATCAACTTCATTTAATGCAACACTTGCATTCAAACACTAGTGAGTACTTGTGAATCACCTGATGCTTGTTATCTTCCATTCAAATTAGAATCTGAAGTTCTTTCACATGCTTCCATTATTGGATAGTGTCTTATTGATGAGGCATTATGTATGCTTGTTCACTATCACCATTCATAAGCACGTATACTTGTTGTAATATTTCAAAACAGGATGCATAAACAATACACATGGCAGCAAGATACAATTAGCATGGCAATTTTAAATCTCCAAGTATGAAAATGATACTTTTCAGTTGAATTGACTAAGCTCATTAAGTCTATTGTCCACCTATAGCTTTCAAAACAATATGTTACTTGATTGTTATGAGTGAACAATAGGCTTAATTGCTTTAGTGACTAAAATTTTGTTTTACTCCTTCATGAATAGTTCAGATGAACATGATGATTGCATTCCTTCACTCACCCCCATCTGTAATGTTTAAGGGGAAGCATGCCGAGCGCTACCCTTGTGGGAGCCCGTTTTACTCCACATGCTTTTATGTCTTCATAAGATGATTAGCTACAATGCTTTTCCTATACCTGCACAATGAAACAAACAATGTTAGCATAAAAAATATATGATATTACACTCCATTTTCAGATCTTGTTTCTACACATTTATTTTAGTTGATTCCATGCATTTCAAGGAGTGAATTATATTTCTTTTGGTAGAGCTTGTAGTATAACTCATATCCATAGCTCTAACAGGACCTTCCCAATTTTTACAGGTGTACTTGGGATCGAAAACAGAATGGAGCAAGCAACAAGCATCTCAACCAAAGATCAAGAATCAGGCAATGATGGATATGTCTTCTGCTATCTACTTTCTTATTCTTTATTACCTTCAGTTTTAGAATTTACCTTTCGCAATGAATGGAAACAACTAAAAACCATGGCTTGTGTGGATTCTTCAGTTTTTCTTCTTTCACTTCCATTCTGAAAGAAGTGCATCAAAATGAAAATTTGTACCATCATTTGTATTCTTGCAATCAAATAAAATTTTGTAATTCGAATAACATCATGAAATAACTGAAAGCAATTGATATGCTTAATCATTTGTAAATTTAGTTTCATACTCCATTTGGTTTCTAAAACATTGAGCAATACTTCTAAAACTCAGCTTTCTCAAAACACTTGTACAACTAGTATTTGATAAATATAGTGCAAACAACACTTAATGCACATGCAAAAATAACTGAACCTTCACTTTAAGATATAACAAAATTTAATCAGCTCCACCAATTGAGTTGTAGTGAAAAATTGGTAACGGTTACAAACCTCAATACCCACCCATATCAAATTAATTAAACTATCTTATTTCTCAAACATTAAAGTAATAAATTGGGTTATGTTTTTATTATTATTTAAAAAACCATAATATGCTTGCACATGGTAAGGTATTTCTTTAGAGGTGAATCCTGCTATGTAAAATATTTATCACCTCGCTTTACCTATTATTTAAATTTATATGATTGGTGCGAAACCAAAATTAATGAGCATCTAAGGAACAATATCATGTTCAAAAAACATAACAAGAACAATAATAATATATGAGCCTTCTTTTTCTACTCATTTTAATATAAAATATCATACACCAATCTTCCAACCAAATTTTTATATGTTTATTTTCACCTATTTAGCAAAATCTACATAAAATTGTTTGACCATAATTCATGTCACTGGAAAAAAAAAATTAAACTATATCAATTGTGTTTCAATGTGCTTTAATATAGGTCCCCTAGAAAAGTTATTACTATACACCAATCTTTGTACAAATATCTATCATTATCATCCCCTTCATAAAATGAATTAGCTAAATCCTTTTGAGTTTTCACTCCCCATTGGAGAAGACTAGTGATTTTTCTTGTTCCTCACCACTAAAACCTCATGCAATAAAAAAATCAAAATTCCATATCCTCATCTCTCACTTAAATTTAAGAAAAGAATAAATTTAAATCCTACTTGACAAGATCATTAACCCACCCCAATTTTGGTGATGTTTCTATAAGAAGAGGTTCTTGATATTTATGCTTACTTAGTTTTTTGTATATATGTTTGCCTGACTCAAGCCTTTGCATTGGATCTTTATAAACAACCAACAAATTATCACAATTAATTGCTTTAATATACACTATATTATCACCAAAGCATTCCATAAACTTGGTCATAGAAATTTTTTTTATTGCAAAAAAGAAGTGACATCAGATTACAAATTAAGAGATAACATACTATAACTGTCGTCCAGCAGAATAAATAACAATAAGAATCTATCGTTGATAAAGTCGTTATCCAAATATTAGAAAACAACATTGAATTAAAATAGACAATGCTGTCCATAGCTCAATCAAAAACTTACAAATACTTAAAATTTAAAAATTAATATAAAATATTAATATAAAACCAAAGCATTAAACTAACAAGAAATAAAAATGCATACTCGTAAAGTCAAAATTTATACAGAATCCTTTGTCTTCTAAATTAAAGAAGAAAGTACGAGTATTTTACCTTGGTAGGGTGCGGGAGAGAGGAGATTCCATTCCGACAGACCAATGTGAAAGTGACTTGATTTACCAAAATTTGGTTTTCATTTTTTATGTAGGTTATCTATAATTGTAGTTAAAGCGTGGCTGATTCTCCAATCTTCATCTTTCCGCACGCCCCACGCAAGCCTCTTCTTCGTTATCTCCTTTTCAAGAAAATAAAATTGCCAGTAAAGCTGTCTATAATTTTCTTGGGTGATTATCGTGGTAATTATCCATTCACCGTCTTGCAGGTTAAATTTCCAAATAGAATCTTCAAGGTATTTGTTTATTCTGCGAACTGATGCAGAGCTACTGACCACACCCACAGCGCATCTGATGATTACATTCCCTAAATGCCAAATGTCCGAATGGCGAATATAATCCTGAGAAAGCAAATAAGGCTCCAAATTTGACATCGCTCCGTCCGCTGCTGTTCCAACCACTTGAATAAAAGCTGACGGCACACGCTGAAATGGAAAAACAAAAAACTGAAACTCTTCGCTTTTATCAAGGAATTTATTTTCTTTTACAGATCCACTTTAAACATTACCTTAAAGATCTTCACAGTGTGTTAATGAGTGTAAAACGGATGGTTCATTTGAACTCAAAAACCTCTAACGCCAAAAGCAGATATATGATTACATGTTAAAAGAAAGGTTGAAATCAATACCTTCAACTTGGCAATGCAATCCTGTATTGCTAAATTGCTGCAATATAGAAACTGAATTGCTTCCAATTGAAGGAATCCTTCAATAACTTGTATGTTTTCCAGCTTTTCACAAGAGCCAATGCTAATTCTCTTTAAACAGCTGAGGCCAGCAAGAGATGGCAACTCCCCAACCTTTGGACATTCATTAATGGCAACTCGGCGCAATTCTCTGCACCTCTGAAGTGTGAGTTTGATGACTGTAGTTGGCAGTGTTATGTTGTGAAGCTTCTCACAAGAATCAATTGCAATTATTTTCAAGCAGCGCGTCATGGCAAAACTTGGTAACTCCTCTAGCTCATGACACTCACAAACAGACAGGTCTTCGAGCTTTGGGAGATTGCAGTTGGCTGCCAACATTTGCAATCCTCTGTACCTTCGCACTGTGAGTTTGATTAGTGTAGTTGGAAGTATTATGTTGTGCAGCTTCTCACAAGAGTCAATAACAAGCATCTTCAAGCAGCTCAGCCCGGCGAGAATTGGTAGCTCCTCAAGCTGAGGACAGTCACTAATGGACAAGTCTTCAAGCTCTGTGAAATTGCCGATTCCTGCCACCATTTGCAATCCTCTGCACAGCTGTACTGTGAGTTTGATGACTGTTGTTGGCAGTGTTATTTTTTGCAGCTTATCACAACCATCAAGAGTAATGCTCTGGAGAGAGTTCATACCCTCAAGATGCAAATTAAGCTCAAGCTGCCAGCACTGAGAAATAATCAGTTGTACAAGATTATTTAGATCAGATATTTCTGAGACAGTTTTCAGGTTTTTACAAGAATCCAAGTGAAGAATCTTCATTGTTCTTGGCAATATTACTTTCTGCAGCCTCCTACAACAGAATATGTGAATATCCTCCACGCAAGTTAACCGTTCCACAACTTCAAGCTTCGGGCAATCCGATATCGACAACTGCGTCGGATGGCCCAGATCAAACCTACATGACACTCCTTTCGAAATCCCACAATCGGCGACCTTTAGGTGGCTAAGATTCCAGCATTCATCAATTTGAACACTTCCCAGACTTCTTAGACCAAAAGGAACAGACAACTCACCAAGATCAGGACACTTACTAATATATAGCTCTGTAAGCTTTGCAAGATCTCCCATTCCTGCCAACTTTCGCAATTTTCTACACCTTTGGACTGTGAGTTTGTTGAGTGTCGTTGGCAGTGCTATGCTGTGCAGCTTTTGACAGGAATAAATTTCAATCCTGATCAAGCAGCTCAGTCCGGCAAGAATTGGCAACTCCTCAAGTTCAGGACACTCACTAAGGGATATCTCTGTAAGCTTTGGAAGACTTCCTATTCCTTCCACCATTTGCAATTGTGTACACCTGTGCACTGAGAGTTTGTTGAGTATCGTTGGCAGTGTTATTGTTTGTAGCTTCTGACAAGAGTAGATTCCAATCCTGATCAGGCATCTCAGTCCCGCAAGTCTTGGTATCTCATCAAGCCCCTCACTCTCACTAATGCGCAGCTCTGTAAGATCATACATTCCTGCTATACTTGGCAAATGTCTGCAACGTTTCAGAATTAGTTTATTGAGTTTTGTTGGCAGTGTTAATTTTTGCAGCTTATCACATGATTCAATATTAATCTTCTCCATGCAGAAGAGTCCCGGACAATCACGTATGGACAACTTCTCTAGCTTGGGACAACCACAGATCGATATCAATTCCACATCAAAGTTACCTGACACACTCTTCAGATTTTGACATTTATTCAACAGAAAAGACTTCAGCTTCCCAGAACCAGCAAATGTAATGCTCTGAAGAGAGTTCATACCCACGAGATGCAACTTAAGCTCAAGCTGCCAACATTGAGAAATAATCAGTTGTACAAGATTATTGAGATCAGATATTTCTGACACAATTTGTAGTTCTGTACAAGCATCCAAGTGAAGAAGCTTGAGAGTCGTTGGCAAAGTTATTTCTTGCAGCTTCCAACACCTGAAAATGTGAATCTCCTCAAGGCAAGTTAGACGTGCAAAACAAGGCAGATCTTTAAGCTCCGGACAATCCGATATCCGCAACTGTGCTAGATGCCCCAGATCAAAGTTATACCCAACTACTTTCAAAATCGTACAATCAGCCACATGAAGGCGATTAAGCTTCCCGCATCCATCGATTGTGATCCTTTCAAGACTGCTTAGACCAGAAGGAACAGACAGCTGCTCAAGCTCAGGACACTGACTAATGTATAGCTCTGTAGGCTTTGTAAGATTGCCCATTCCCGCCAACGTTTGCAATTTTCTACACCCCTGCACTGTGAGTCTTGTCAGTGTCATTGGCAATGTTATTTTGTACAACTTCTCGCAAGAGTAAATCATAATCCTCTCCAAGCAGCTCTGTCCGGCAAGAGTCAACAACTCCTCAATCTCTGGGCACTCACTAATGTACAGCTCTTTCAGCTTTGAGAGATCGCCCAACTTCGACACATGTCTCAGTTCTTTGCAGGACTCCAAGTGGAGATTCTTCAATGTCATTGGCAAAGTTATTTTCTGTAGCTTCCTACACCTGATTATGCAAATCCTCTCCAGGCAAGTTAGACGTACAAAACAAGGAAGCTCTTCAAGCTTCGGACAATCCGATATCGACAACTGTGCCAGATGGCCCAGATCAAAGCTACACGACACTCCTTTCGAAATCCCACATTCAGCGACCTTTAGGCGATTAAGCTTCCCGCATCCATCAATTTTAATACTTTCCAGACTACTTAGACCAAAAAGAGCAGGCAAATCCTCAAGATCAGGACAGTTACTAATGTATAGCTCCGTAAGCTTTGTAAGATCGCCCATTCCTGCCACTGTTTGCAATTTTCTACACCATTGCACTGTGAATTTGTTGAGCGTCGTTGGCAGTGTTATGCTATGCAACTTCTGACAAGAGTGAATTTTCATCGTGATCAAGAAGCTCAGTCCGACAAGAATTGGTAACTCTTCAAGCTCAGGACACTCACTAAGGGACATCTCTGTAAGCTTTAGAAGACTTCCGATTCCTTCTACCGTTTGCAATCCTGTACACCTGTGCACTGAGAGTTCGTTGAGTGTCGTTGGCAGTATTATTCTGTGTAGGTTCTCACAAGAGTCAATTTCAATCCTGATCAGGCACCTCAGTCTGGCAAAACTTGGTAACTCATTAAGCTCCGCACAGTCACTAATGCAAAGCTCTGTAAGATCATCCATTCCTGCAATCCTTGGCAATTGTCTGCAACGTTGCAGAATTAGCTTAATGAGTTTTGTTGGCAGTGTTATTTTTTGCAGCTTATCACATGATTCAATTTTAATCTTCTCCAAGCAGCTCAGTCCCGGACAATCACGTATGGACAACTCCTCAAGCTCGGGGCAGCCACAAATCGATATCCATTCCACATCAAAGTTTCCTGACACTCTCTTCAGATTTTGACATTTGTTCAACAGAAAAGACTTGAGCTTCCCGCACCCATTAAATGTAATGCTCTGGAGAGAGTCAATAACCTCCAGACGCAACTCAAGTTCGAGCTGCCCACACTAAGAAATAATCAGTTCTACCAGATTCTTGAGACAAGATATTTCTGACACACTTTTCAGTTCTTTACAAGAATCCAAGTGAAGATTCTTCAATGTTTTTGGAAAAGTTATTTTCTGCAGCTTCCTACATCTGATAATGCGAAACTCCTCTAGGAAAGTAAGATGTGCGAGACAAGGGAGCTCTTCAAGCCCAGGACAATCCGATATCCACAACTGTGCTAGATGGCCCAGATCAAAGTTATACCCAACTACTTTCAAAACTGCACAATCAATCACTTGAAGATAATTAAACTTCCTGCATCCATCAATTGTAATCCTGTCCAGGCAACGTAGACCACAAAGAATTGGAAACTCCTCAATCTCCGGACACTCACTAATGTTTACTTCTGTAAGCTTTGTAAGATTGCCCATTCCTGCCACTATCTGCAAATTTTTGCACCGCTGCAATGTGAGTTTTGTGACTGTCGTTGGCAATGCTATGTCTTGCAGGTTCCCACACTGGAGAATGCGAATATCCTCAAGGTAAATTAAACTCCCAAGATATGGCAGCTCTTGAAGCATTGGACAATCTGATATGGATAATCCAACTAGATCAAAGTTACCTGATACTCTCTTTAAAATTCCACAATCAGTCAATGTGAGGTAATTGAGCTTCTGACAACCATCAATAACCAGCTCTAGACAACTTGGACCACAAATAACTGGCAAATTCTTCAGCTCTGGGCAGCCACAAATGTTCACCACTCGAATCATTTCGAATGATACTCCTGATACTGTTTCCAGGTTTTTACAACCTTTAAGCTCAAAAGATTTAACCTTCACAGACCTATCAACCATTATCCTCTTGAGACGGTTCATACCCACTAGACACAAGTCAAGCTGAAGTATCCAACACCAAGAAATGCTAACTTCTACAAGCTTTAGAAGATGAGATAGTCCAATCACACTTTTCAAATCATCACAGTCCTTCACTATAAGCTTTTCCAGGCAACTCAGATGTGCAAGACATAACTCATGAAGCTTTGGACATCTACTAACATTCAATTCTACTAGCCTCTTGAAACTGGATATTCCTGGCACACTATTCATATTACAATCTGCGATTCTTATCTTTTTCAGGCAGCTCAGATGGCCAAGATTTGGCTCCTCAAGCACAGGGCATGCACTAATGCTCAATTCTTCAAGCTCTGTAAGATCAGATGTCACTGACAAGATTTTGAGAAATTTACACTTGCTAACTTTAAGACAATTCAATGTTTCAACTCTGATAAATTGTACTTCAGTAAGATTTCTGACAGAAGAAAGTTCCAAGGATTGAAGGCTTGGACAATAGTTTCCGTTAAGTACAATGCTCTGTATATTTTCTTGTTCTTTAATTACTAGATCTTCAACCAAGCTCAATGGAGCCTTAAAAGTTGAAGACTTACTAGCAGAATTCGTAGCGAGGCATCCTGAAAGTCTTCTACACGTCTTCACCATCAATGACTTCATTTTTGACTTATGTTGACCCTCATTGACTTCATTTTCGACTTCCTTTTCCACATTAGTTAATATTCCAAAGAAATCTGGATACTCTTCTAAAATGGTTCCACAAATCTCTAGCTCTTTCATTTCGGAGGGAGCCTGAAACTCAAAATAAAATTGTTTTAGACTCTCAATGATAGAAATAGTCCGAAATCCACGATAACATAATGTATTTCATTATACGATTAATGGAGACTTCATTGTTTATGGAAAATAATAGAATACCTCTACATCTTGCTGCCACAATCTTTTGAATATCCATTGCTGATTCTCAAACACTTCGTATTTTGAAGCGGAGTCCATTAAGGAAGTCTTGGCTGTGAACTGAAACTCACGTGATGCGATGCCTTAAATGATTTAAATTGGAGGAATATGGATTGGAATTATACAGGTACCTAAGATGAAGCCATAACAAACATGATGACATTTCTGCACTATCATCCGATTCCCCTAGAAAGAATTTAACTTCACAATTCAGGGACTTGTCAAAAATAGAATGGAAACACCTTACTTTGCTTTGAACAAAGATGTTTCCAAATCCCTTTGATTCCTGCATTCAAGAAGAGTCTCATATTAATGTTTGTTTTTTAATTAATTCTATTCAAGCTAACTGCATGTAATCTCTCTTTTATATTTGATTAGATTTGCATGATTTTTCTCTTATCGAAGTGGCTGGATGTAATAAAAGGCTATGCCTTTTGTAGTTGTAGTTTGCAATACCAAAAGATATATAATATTTAGCTTTTAATATTTTTAAAAAAATATAGAAAGAAAGATTTGGTATATTACGTGCATAGCTTTTAATAATTTATCTTGAAACTCTTCGTTTAAATAATTTTTTTTAGTATACTACTATATTTTTTGTTAGACATTACTTTCAATTGGTGACAAAATAAGTTGTAGAAATGTTCTTATGTAAGTCATAAGTATAGGTTAACAATTACTTCTTAATTATTATCAAAATCATTAATGATAGCAGCTTATCATTCTAGCTTCTATTATTTACAAGAGAAAACTATGAATATTGAAACATCGAAATGAAGACCACACTATTATCTCAAGATCTCTAAATATTAGTGGAAGTAACACTACTACATAGAGGGTGGGTTTAAGACATTAATTTAAGAAAAAATATTAATTTTGCTTAAATATATATTTTATGTTTAAATTATATTTTTAATTTTATAATTGTTTTAAATTAAGACAATAAAAAAATATTTTTTCTAAAATAAACCAAAACCCTCTACCCATTAATGGTTTTGCATATGTATTGATCTTGCATGAGAATGCCTTTAATTATTTTTATTACTTTATCAAGAACCAATTATGTTTAACTTCAATCCCTTTAACAAAAGAATGCAATTATTTTAAGATTATTTGCAAGTAAGACCAACGTGGCTAAATCTGGCAGGTTGAGGGCAGGAGTAGATAATATTGGAAATGGAAAGGGTGCTCTAGATATTTTGGGGAAGTCTAGGCTAAAGGGCCGAACTGTGCCTCAAAGTCCTTTAGGAAATATTACAAATGTGGAGTAGAAAGGCAAGCAAGTTAAGGAGAAGAAAGCCCATTCGAAGAATGTGAAAATGGGTCCTAACCCTAGGTATGAGGTCACTAAGGAGATGAAGCAACAGGCAAAAATTTGGGCTCATGTGGGTATTGAGAAGTGTCATTTTATTGGAAAAGACATGGACGCTCTCCACAAGAAAATGGCAGAGGAAGGTATGGAGTGCATTTTTTTTGTTTCTTTGACAAATATATTGACTGCTTTGATGAGGTTGCCTTTTTCTCTATTCTTTTCTTAGGTTTTCTGAGATTTTTAATGAGATTTAATTAGTTCCTTAGATAAGCAAAACTTCATTTTGAAGACTAAAATTTAACCTAGATAAGAAACATTGATTTTTTATAGAGTGTAGACAACAATGAGATAAAGGTAGGGTAGAAAGAGATTGCCCCAATGATGACCTTGGTCGAAGCCTCACAAGCCACCTATGCTGGCATCAAGGTGTGAATATAGACCATGCTTCCACAAAACCCTATGCAACTTCTAGGAAAATTTTAGTATAATAAAAATCCCTTAAATAACACATCCAAATGGAAAGGTGTTCTAAGATTGATGGTGCATTCTTTGAGTTTAATAGCTTCTAAGCTTACAGGCATTCTAAAATAATAGTATTCAATTACTTGCAAGCCTAAAAGCATGCCTAAAAGATGATACATTCACCTTGTTTAGTTGAGTGAGGGATAAATGATATAATTTACAATACAAAGTTTTAAACAAATATTACATCAATTTTTCTTGAGCTTTGATCTCTATTTAAATTTAGGAATTGAAAAGTAGAAAAGAAAAAGGTTTAAAACAAAAAAGTGCCTTCCAAAACACTTGGAAACATATTTTTAAGAAAAATATAAAGATAAAGCTCCATCCAATGTTTGAAAATTTTTTCCAGCTATTGTGAAACCTTGGCCAAATCCATTAGAAACATTACATCTGAAGCCAACTCACTATTTTTGTATGAACAAACATTATGATACATCTCAGAAAACTCATCTTTTGAAGTCATGTTATGGTAGTTGATTTGCTTATACCACTTTCAAAATGAATGCCATCAACAAAAGGTTTGAGTATGTGCATGAGAAAGAAATTGAATTTCTTTGCTAAGCTCATTTGAGGCAACTGAAGAGAAAAATATAACTAATTTTACATCAATTATTCAAGAAATGCAAATGAAACCCTAGATTGGAGAAAATCTAACATGTAACTTATAATAAAACATATATATTACATGTTGTATCTACCAATAATTTGAGATGAAATATTCAGACATAAGCTTTTGTGAGATCTTCTTTTTTCTTTACTATTTATTTAACTACAAATTATTTTTCAGTCACTTTGTTGCCTAAACAAATCCAATTAGCACCTGTAATTCATCCAATTGCTTTGTGAAAGGATAAATGATTGGATTGAATGTAAGTCATAGGGGTTGGATGGCCATTGCAATTGCAATCCAAAAATGTATTTTCCCAAAGTTCAAATTTTCAAAAGTGTAGATATTGTTTGAAGGAATTAAAATTGATATGTGTTAACCACTAAAATTCTGCAAGATTTAACACTCGTGCATACTACTTGAATATAAGACTACTTGTAACCTATGAAGTTCTTGTCAAATTCTATGTAGAGGATAAACATTAAAAAAAACATCAAAATGAATTAGAAAAGCAAATGGTAAACTATAACCTATGTTTCTAGGTACTGTAGGGTGCCCTACTATACCCAAACAGGTATGTTTGAGTTCGGATCCCTGGCTTGGTCAAGTATGTGTATGGTCAAGGAATTCTCTGGGCCTCTTCATTCCCAATATGATGATTATGATTATTGTTGATTTGACATGGGTATGTGCAGGGTCATCATGGAAAAAATAGCCCTTAAGTGGCAAAAAAATCAAAGTTAGGTAACTTGACGTAAAAATTTGAATAATTTATCTATATTATTTCAAAAATATGTAAGAATAGAATCTATAGAAAATTGAATGTAGTTTCTAAACTACTAGGTTTTATATAAAAAATCTATTTGGTGAAAATTTGAAATTTCAATGCAATAGTACTTAAATTTTAAGGAAACAATAAGAAGTAGGTGTTTGTCTAACCACCCTAACCACAATAAAATGATATAATATTTTAGACATAAGTAGAGGACTCATGTCCAGATGTGATGCATATTTTTTTGTAATTTTTTCCAAGTAAATAATTAATTATGATTTTTTTATTACAACTTTTAAAAAATATAAAATTTTGTATGTCTAACCACCTTAACTTTGTCAAAACTTCATGAAATTCAATTTTTCTTTTGTTAATCCTATAGTATGCGAAGCATAGAATGTGATGCATATTTTGGTTTCAAAAAATGTGATACCATTTTAAAGCTATAGATGTTTTTCAATCAACCTATCAATCAACACTTTAATTGTAATTCAACTAGAAAATGAATAATAATTATTTATTAAATTCAAAGTAAATCATAATTTATATTGTTGGAAAGCTGGGAATCTCCTTTAAAAACCTTTTTCATTTTATCAATTTTGGGTAAGAAAAATTTCGTCAGCCACATACCCTACAAATACCCATCATATTGCCACTTTTTGGCCCATCATGATCCTACACATACCCACATTTGTCATTGAATTATCAATTATCACTACATAAGTGTTCTTAATTCTGCCATATTTTTATGCATATACAATTTTTATAACTTAGATAAAAGACTATCATCAAACCACCAAACTTGAACTAGCAACATAAATGATAACAGATACATAATTTGAATAAATAGCATGTTTGAATGCTCAATATTTTATAACTTCTAGGTTCTTGTAGACACAAAAAAATTGATGTCATAAAATTAAATGCAAAATTGTATATTTGTTGAAGAGAATCACTTTTGATCCAAAGTTTCCAGTATGTGAAACCATGAAAATATGTTTACTATCTACGTTAATAAAAATTTCAGTTGATAGCTGATGACTTTATCTAGATTAGTCATTTCTTCTACATACATTGAGTGTATTTTATAATCTAGTAACACTAAATTTGACTTGTGTACTTTAATGTAGGTTCACTTAATATGATTACACACATAATAAATAGAAAAATCCTCATGAAACTTCATGTTTGGGTTCCCTTTAAATGATAAACTAGGCCCAACCAATGTGAAAAATCAATCCAAAAAATCCCTTGCACAAGTAGATTCAATAAATCATTTATATATCTTTAACAGCTCATAAAATGTTCAAACCCCAACAACCCATCTACTATCATGAAATAGTACTTTCTATGACACCATGAATAATGATAAAACCCCCAAGAATTCAAGTAAATGTTTTGAAATTCCTAAGTAGTGCATAGTTAAAAAAAAATCAAAATATTTGATTAGTTCTCTGATATTTATTATAAGAATTATGTTTACTAGAATTAATGTTCTTAGCTTCTATTTGAATTGGACATAAACTTAAAATAGAAGCAAATATTTTCCATACAATGGTTGAGGAACCAATCCATAAAGGACAAGTCGTATTGACGTTACATGATTCTTGAAGCAAAAACTTTATAGTAATCTAAATCCATATATTTAAGTACACTCAATTACCTACGAAATGAAGTGCCTTTCACACTGCCAACCAATTGATATTTTGAAGGATTGGGACTTACATCGACTTAAAATAGACACACAAACAAGGGAAATTGGGATATGGTCAAGTACATCCCTAGGTTCACATTCGCATGGTAATATAATACTCACAAGATTGAAGTGTTCCCAATATCTCCACAAGGAAGATGTTTCCAATTTGTTGAGGTCCACCTTTTAAAACCATTTGATCATTTAGCATAAATTGTGTCTTCCTAGTTAACAAAACTGTGAGAAATTAGTTATATAGTTTTATCCTTGTATGATATATCCATCAAAACCTATAAGTTTTAAAGAAAACCAAACTCTTAATTAATCCTAACTAGACTTTTCAAACACTATCTACCCTGCATGGCTTATAAGATTATTGGAATGGATGTAAGTGGCATGTGATAACAAAAAATGTGGTTAATGGTAAGCAACTATTTTTTTTGGTTAATAAGTGGAGGCTTACCTGAAGAAAGATTCCATTAGTGATGGAAAAATTCCAACTAGACTCGCAACTTATACTGCCATAAAAACTAAACCATAAGCAGTTGTAATATCAACTACAATCACTTTGCCACAAAGACCTCATGTATATAAAATGGCTAATAACATATGAGACACCCAGTCAAACTGGAATAGGACAATCACTCAACAAGGAACAAGAAACTAAACCAAACAAAGGCCAAATTACACATTCAAAAATTGCCTAGAGGACCACATCATATATTTACTTGCCAACTAGTCCATGCCATCCTCCCTCTATAGCTAGTGTCCTATCCATATCATGCACCTTCTTTTGTTCTTTTGTGATCTCATGGGCCATTTTTCTACTAGGGAAAACTCTACCTCTACCTTTCTAGAATGTAGCAACATCCTTTGATGACCTGCCTCTACTTGATCTATCAACTCTAAAAATAGTAAAATTTAGGAACGAAAATTACATCTACGGCTCTACTTGCTCCAACAAATGAATGTATAAAAAAGACATGAATGTTGTCATGAAATTTTCTTTCAATGCTTACCTATCATGAGATTTATATGGTTTTTATTTGATAGTCTTAAAACAAAGCCACATGTAATATTTCCCTTAGCTAACTTTGGGGAAGATATATTTTGAATCATAATAGTTAAATAATAAATTTAATATAAAAAAAATTAATAAATTATTTTCAAATTAAATAGTTAGATAATTATAAAAGAAAAATATAAAATATATTTATGTAAACATAATATAATATTACACATTAATAATATAAATGTACTATAAATTTTTCTATCTAATACTCACAACAATCTATTTACTCAAAAAAGATATCTCTAGGAATTATTTATATAGATTATTATAAGATAGATAAGCTAGTTTACTTTCATTATCATAAATAGTGGTTCATCTCACTTTTAAGAAATTTCCTTTTTGGTGGGGTTCTATAAAAAATTTCTACTAGCTCTACCCATTCTTTCATCAACATTGTTGACAACAAGACACAAATTGTGCAAAACCCGGAGCTAAGTCACATGCCATGCTTTCAGTGAGATTTTTTCTAGAATCTATATATGGTAAAATATTTTTTCTATTGAGATTAGAAGATTGGGGATTCAAAGATAAAACCCTTGTATTTGACTCTTGTGTATTTTTATATTTAGATTAATGTAATAAAATTAAACTGCATAATGGCTATAAGCCCTAGATTTTCATTGGAGAGACATAGCCTTTGTACTTTGCATTGGTTATTTGAAAATGGAGAGGAAGCTATTAGGAATGATTGTACTAACTTGAATGCTTCTTTGAATTAAGGGCTCTTTATTGGGTTTTTCATTTGATAACTTTATCAGTGACTTTGACATGAAATGCACATAAAGAACGAATTATGGTCATTTCATAATTACAAGCTACAAGCCTTTGAATAGAAGAGACAAATCTCATTAACACAACTGATGCATGGAAGAGCTGAGAGGATGGTTTTCTTTAGTCTTAATTTCTTGTATGTCTTGGCCTTCATATGGATGTGGGTGCTTTGGTTGTTCCATACTTACTGAGCATAGTTAATTTGTAATTCATTTAATTCTTCAAAAACATCCTTTTGATATGTATGTACCTGTATGGAGGTACTTAGATTGGAAAAGCTTGTGTATTTAGTTACATTGATTCCATGTATGCAAATATTTTCTTAGAACTAAGTGATGTAGGATAGAATCTTTAATTTGGTGTCATTACTATATGAATTACATTGGGGTTTAATGCTTTGAATAGGCAGAATAAATAGGTGTATGGGGGACTTATTTGTTGGTCCTCATACATGTGTCTTTCTAGGTTGATAATATAAAATTGAAAGAGATTATTGTCCCTACCTACAACTTGCATCTACTCATAAACAAATGATCAATACTTTCCTTGAAGTTTTTGACTGCAGATATTTGTAATCATTTTTCAAGTAGGAAGAGATTTGTGGGTGAAAGGTTGAATGCATAGAAATCAAATGAATCTTTTTCTCTTCATATGATCTAAGATATGTGTACTTCTTTGGATTAATGAGATGTCCACTTGGCAAGTTTGATATAAAAACACAAGCTATAGTTTGTGAATGTGGTGTGATGTAATTAAAGACAAATGGTCTTGAAATATGTTCAAGGTTTGTGTTGGGCATTTCAGATTGATATATAAGAAGAAATTCATTGATAACTCTATTGATGTGACAACTTAGTTGTAGCTAGTTTGTTTCCTCTTGAAAATGAATAAATTCCACCAAGGTTCAAGGTACCTTCTAAGAGAGTTTTATGCTTAAAATCAGCATCTATGTGAAAATAAAAGGTACCTATCTGAATGACTAGTGTAAATGGGAAATAAAACTGTCAATAGACATTACTACAATTAAGAGGGTGATTTTTTATTCATACTCATAGGATCCTTTTGTAATATGTTAGTTGAACAATCTACCTATTATTTAGCCAACTTCAACCATGTTGTTGAAATTTTATAATCTCAATCAAGTTGGTTGTGATCGTTACTTCATTTTTGTATTAGTTATTGCAATAGATGATGGAAGGATTGTTGAATGCTACCTTCCCTTTGGAACAAATGTGGTCTTTACATCTAAAGCATGTTGAAATAGTAGGATATGCATTGTTGATTTTTGAGTCTTTGATGAAGACCAGTAGCATAGATGGATGAGAACTATTAGTTTTGATTTTAGTTTCCATTTCAGGTAATTGGGGTTTCTATTAGAAGACATTGAACATTGCAATGAGGCAATGAGAAAGTTGAAGAATAAGTATGACATCGTTGTTAACATATAAGGGGATGAACCACTTATTGAACCTGAGATTATTGATGGTGTTGTCAAAGCTTTACAAATATCTATCTCCCTTCCAATATCTCTTAAAGATGCAAATTTGATTATTCTATGACCTATAAATGTAAGTTATGGCACCCAATTCAATGGTGTAAGTTATGTGTTCGACTCCTTTACATTTTTTTATTCTAGGGAATGCACATTATCTATATTGTTTCAAAATTATAAAAGTTCATTTAGGTATTTGAAATCAGTAAATTAATTAATAACTATTCAGTATTCACCATTGAAATTTATTATCAATTGAAAATTAATTGTCACTTTGATCTTATTATGCACTTGAATAATTTATTCTATATGCTCAAATTAGACCTTCTATCTCTTTTTATATTCATTATAATTTTCAACTCACTTGTTTAATTTAGCTTGAGTGAAGTTCTATCAGCATCCAAGCTCATCCAGCTACAATAATCCATTTTAGCATATTACCATTATGTTTGGAAACTTAATTTCTGTCATATATGATTTTGTTGGCACAAAAATAGTCAGGGATCCATCCATGTAAGATCAAATCTTCAAGAGTACTCTGCATATGAATATAATGGAAGCCATTACTAGCCTTCAAGAGTACTCTACATATGAATATAATGGAAGCCTTTATAATGTAATATTTAAGAGTGATCTTCAAGAGTACTCTACAAGATGACCTTTATGAATAATTCCTTTGCTAGCCTTGTATAAAATTTCCTAGTTTTCTATTCACATTTTGCATTGGATGATAATCTGAAGACCTCATATTTAAACATGTTGGTAGATGATATGTATGCTCGTGAATCTCCTTCTAGGTTTGAAGCCACTTCTAAACCTTATGTGTTTCCAAATCAATGTGACTAGATATTTCTCATTCCAAAATTTGGAACAACCTAGTTGGTCATTCATGATTGATTATGATCCAAGAGGACAAAGAGTAACATTTGTTCAAGATGTAGAGGACCGTGATTTCCTTGAAGATGCAGAAGTCCCACTTGAAGACATAGATGGCCAAGATGGAGATGATGAAAAAATTATTTTCAATGATATGTATGACCAAGATGAAACATAAAAGCGTTCTTTTCAACCATCAATATTTGACAAAAAATCCCATTATCTAGTACAATTTTGAAAGGTTCATATTAGTTTAAACTTTGATGTTTTATTTGCTAGTATTTCTTCTAACATATCATCACTCTCTTGATGTGTTAGTTATACAAATTCACATTATTTACATTAATGTAATTGCATGTCTAAAAATAATTTACATTACTATTTTCCAATTTTTGGCACTCAAACTTACAACCAGTACATCAACTAAAGTAAGGATTAGATTTGGCCCATCAAATTATCTATTTTGCATCTACATGATAAACTGTGCTTATTGGACTGTCATGGTATGTGTGTATTCAACTGTCATGGTATGGGGTTTTAGTCCAATGTTCCACCAATGATTTGGGGTTGATATATTTGAATCTCTATATATTTTACATGAATTTAGTTTTCTTGATATAACATCTACAATATGAATATTTTGCAATATAGCATTATTTGATGTTTTGACATATACCTTTTTGTCGAGTTATGGCCAACCTTCCACCACCCCAAGAAATTATTAACATTTCAAGCACTAATTCTCATTCCTTAAAGAAATGAATTAGTTCACTTGGGGTCTATGTTCCCACAGAAGCAAAGCTTTTATTTGCATTGGCATCACTTTATCAATAGACATATAATTTAATAGGGATTGCTGAAATCTTACACTTATGGGGCCTCAAGCTAATGTACATCTTATATGCTCAAAAAAAAGTTGAAAATTTTGTATTAAACTACCTGAAAGGGCCAAGGAAACTTTCATTCTCAATACAAAAGTTGATAAATTTTTACTAAACTGTCATCTTAGAAAGTCACTAACTATTTTTACTACAAAAAGGGGGCAGAGTAGTGTGATTTTTATGCATGCAAAACTCACATGGAAATCATAAAAAAGTTAAATAAATTTTAGATTTCTATGTATTATACTTGATTTACTCATATTTTTATTCTCTATTTTTAAAACTTTATTGCAATCTTTGTCTATTCCTCAATATTTGGGTTTCAAATAAGATTTTCTATGAGTGCATTGAGACATTTCTTTACCTTAAAATTACAAGGGAAAATGCTCATAAATGGTCATGAAATCTAAGTAATTGTCATCTCTTAAGCAACTAATGCATTCCTTTTATGAAAAACTATGTAAAATAATATTATCTCTTGAAGTTTTCTCTTGCAACAAATAAAATCCTTTACCAAACATTGTTACAATTAATCCTATATGGTTTGTTATTACTGTTACTATCAATTATCAATTTGCAGTATTCTATGAATCTTTATATCACTACTATTGTGAATGGAGGGATTCATTATGTTTCTATAATGTTATAGTTATCACTACTGTTGTGAATGGAGGCCTTCATAATTTTTTTTTGTTTTGGAATTATTAAGTTAATATTGAATGAATATAGGTTATTGTTGATGTTATAAATGCAATGGTTATCATGAATTTTTCTGCACACATCCCTTCATATATGTATGGTTTAATAGAATTGCAATGCAAAATAGAGAACTCCTTACAAAAAACACCTTAGAATTTCCAGTTACCTATATAATTCTACCAGTGTATTCCTTGAACCCCCTCTGGGTGCAAGTGCTAGTTTTTAATATATTTTTCAATATTGTCTAGACAGAGACAATATGAGAGATAATATGTCTTTAATCCCAACTATTGTCGGGTGAAGCCACAATAGTGGTTTACAATTGAAGTGAGGAAGGAAAACTCACAAGAAATGAATGCATGGAAAAAAACTTGATTTTAGGGGTTCGTACGAACCTACTTGTTCGACCGAACCAATTAGGGGTTTGTTAGAACCTAGGTTTGGGTGAACCCTTTTAATACTTTCCTACCAAAAAATCCAACAAAGCCCCTTATAGAAGGGGGTTTTGAATGAACCCTACTTCGAACCCCTAGGAGTTCGTACGAAGCCCCCTAATTTCTCATCCCCTCCCCGAGACACAAAAAACCCTAAAATTTGCGATTTGGAGCTCAGGTTGAGGATGAAAATGGATGAATTTTCACAAACCCAACTAGAATCACGTAGTCCTCAAAATGAGCTATCCAACAAATATAATTTTAATATATTTTGGTTTTATTATGTATTTTTTTTTAGTTTTATTAAACATAGGTTTTTCATAAAAAATGAAGGTCTTTTTTCTGCACATGTTGAAAAATAGCAAATTATCAAAAAAAAAAATGAAAAATATGAGTGCACCAGATATTCAAGTCCTTGATCCAACAAAAAAAATTGAATTTCGATATATACAAAAGAAGTTATGTGTTATACGGTTGCGCTATGTCTGAATTGTAATTAGTTTGACTTCAAAACTTGATTAAAGAAAAATTATTCAATAAAAAATGTCTAACCAAGTGGAAGCACTAGATATCGGAGTTACAAATCTAAATTCGAAAGAATTAGAATTTTATCCTTCATAGAAAAAAATTTATATGTTATATGGTATGTGTCACTTTTTAAAAATGTTGTTTTTTGAAAAAAACCAATTTGCATGGGAGATGGAAAAAGAAGTGCAATCTGATTCCAAAAATTTTGAAAAAAATATTTTTAGAATCTAAAGACAAAATGTGACGAAACTCTAGTTTTCATCATCTTCAAATTCTTCATGGTTTAGCTGCTATAGGTGCTCGAATGTGAAGATTTAGTTTAAAAAAATAATTTCAATGTCCAGTTTGGCAAAAAATTGTAAACCACTATTGTGGGATCACTCTGTCACTAAAGAGACAAAAGTGAAATTGTCTCTAAAGAGACCAAAAATATATATTTTTTATAGTCTTTATAGAGACACTTTTTTAAGATAATAATTTGAGACACTTGCTTAAAGACAATATTTAAATAATACACAATTTTTTTTTGTTTCAAGTTAAAACAATTTACGTAGAAATTATCTCAATTTTTTTCTTAAACCCCCCTCTATGCAATAGTGTATAAGATACTCTAAAACCTACAAATTAAAATATTTTAAATGCTTTGACAACAAATCAATGAACTTAGTTGCAAGATGACACAAATGACAGTTGAGAATTATATTAACTATTCGATCTACATTGGATATTTCAACTCTCTCTTATATTTCTGACATGAAAAAAATTAAAGAATGAATGAGAGAATTTTTAAATTGCATACCAAGGACCTAACAATGCTAGATTGGTAAGACCTCAAACATGTAGAAGATATTTTTTAAAAAAATGAATGAAAGGAGTTGAATCTATTCAATATTCTAATGCAAGCACTCAAAGTATTCTAAAGCAACTTAAGACTCAAGGAGAAGTTATAACATAACACAAAATTATATGAAAACATATGAGATCTATATTGCTTAAAATTTGATCAAGTGGCAATAGAAATTGAACAAAGAAAAGATCTAGCCATATTCAAAGTGGAAAATTCGATGGGTTCTTCAGAATTTCATGAGTACATTCAATGTTCTAAGAAGATCATGTTGCAAGCATTCTAGTCTAGTATAAGACTTGAAGAAAATGTCACTTCTACTTTCTATCAATCAAAAAATATCAAGGGGGGTCTTCTACTAGTGGAGGACATGATAGAGGAAAAGGAAGAAGTAGAGAAAATAATAGAGAATTGGAAAAAGCAATTTGTACAAACATCTAATGCAAGTATTCTAAAGGTTATGGACAATATGAGTTTGAGTATAAAATAAATAAATATAAATTGAATAAGTCAAGAACCAGTTATACTATTAAAGAGGATTTTAAGATGCAAATCATTCCTTATTCTTCACGTGTAGCTTGTAAAAGAACATCTAAATATGTGTGGTTCCTAGATAGTAACCACTCAAATAATATGATAGGAGAGACCAATTTTTTTGTCAAATTAGATGAATTTGTGAGAAGAAAAGTAAAATTTGATGATGATAAAAGGGTTGATGTAATGGTAAAAGGTAATCCTTTTGTAAATACTAAGCAATGAGAAACTACTCATATAACATATAATACTTTTCATTTGTCAAAATTACAACATAATCTATTAAGCATTAGGAAGCCTATAGAAAATAGTATTAAGTTATGTTTAAAGACAACTACTATAAGATATTTCATAAATTAGTTAGTTATCATCTTGAACCAAATGCTTCAATGATAGAGAATAGTTCATTTACTCTCCCAATAATTTACACTATTTAGTTCATTCCCTTAAAGCAACCAAATATGGTTCAATGTTATAGCACTAACATTATGGACATTAAAATTCTAAGGATTAAGTTTGCTTCACAAAAAGAATATGGTGAGATAACTTTAGTAATCTAGGAAACAAAAATGTTTAGGGTGTGCACTTCGTAAGCAATTCTAATATCAAATTCTATGATAGATAAATTGTGGAAGTCAAAAATTATCTTGAGCTTGTGCATGATGACATTTGTGGTGATATGTAAGAGTAATCATCAGGTAAGAATCTTTATTTTTAAAATTTTTATTGATTAAATTTCTACCCACACAAGGACCATTTTTTTAAGAAGAAATATGAAGTCTTTGAATACTTCCAGCATTTTGAAGCCATTGTTGAAGATCAAATTATGGGGGAGAATTTAATTCAAAAGGTTTCTCTAGTTTTTGTAATAATAATGGCATCAAGAGGTAACTTACTGGAATTTATTCTCCTATTAAAATAATATTATACAGAAAGAAAGAACCATATCATTATAGAAACTAAACAAAGTATGTTGTCAGGTAACCTCCAAAATTATTATTGGGAAAAAGTAGTGGCAAGAATAATATACATGTCTTGAATTGAAGCCCCACAAAATAAATGTTGAATACCACTCCATAGGAAGCTTTAATTGGTGATAGTTCTTATGTGGCTCATTTCCATGCATTTGGTTTCCCAACATATATACATATTCTATTTTCAAAGCAAAAGTTGGATGCTAAATCCCAAGTTTGTTTCTTTTTGGGATATTTTGATGCAACTAAAGGGTGTAAATTTTCTAATCTTGACACAAAGCAATGGATTATAAGTCAAGATGTTTTTTTGGTGAAGGGAGAGCATGAAAGTGGCAAGAAGGTGTTCAACTAAAAACTCTTATAATAATGGAAATAAAATTTGGAAATGTTCTTCTCCACATAAGCCAAAGTGAAATTTCAAGCTCCAATAGTAGATACATCAAGTTTGAGTTCTCCAAGCTCAAATTCACCAAGTTGTTCTAATAATGAAAATTCAAGTGATAATTCAAGTGCAACATTAAGTCAAAGCTCTTCAAGAAAGGTATGAATTTTGAATGAAATTTATTAGAGGAATACAAATATGAACCAAGTTGTTAAAAAAATTACTTGGTCAAATTCAAATTAAAACCTCTATGTATGAAAGGTATGTGAAAAAAAATTGAAGATTGATGTTATGAAAAAACAGATGAAATTAACCAATAATAATAATACATAAGAATTATTTCAACTTCCAAAAGACAAATAGGTGATTGGTGTCAAATGGATTTATAAGGTGAAATATAAAGTTAATAGTCCTACGAAATTATATAAGGAAATATTAGTTGCAAAGGGATTTGCAAAAACACTTATAGTAAATAATTTAAAAACCTTTAGTCTAATTACAAGACTTGATACCATTAAAATCATCTTAGTAATTACTACACAATACAAGTAGCATGTATACCAAATGGATGTTAAGTCAACCTGAATGGTTGTATCAATGAAGAATTTTATGTAGAATAACCCATAGCATTGTAATATTGCTATCAAGATCCAACTGTGTAGTTTTATCCTGATAGCAATATCACAATTTGACACACTATGGAAAATAGCTCCTACTTATCAACCCATAGCATATCAAATCCTAGGTAAAAACAAGTCATTTACAAATTGGAATAAACTCTTTATGGGTTGAAGGAGGCTCCTAGTGTCTAGTATGCAAGGGTTGACAATTATTTCTTGAAGAAGGATATCAACAAAAGCTTCTTAGAACCAATATTGTACACCAAACATATTAATCATAAAATTATTAACATTTTCCTTTATTTTCATGATATTATTTATATGGGTAATAACAAGACTCTAATGGAGCACTTTCAGTAGAAATGCTATAGTAATTTGAAATATCAGATTTGAGACTCATTCATTATTGTCTTCATGTGAAAGTGCATCAACATCAAAAAATATATACATTTCTCAACCTAAGTATGTTGTAAATGTATATTAATTTTTTTAAATGATGGTATGCATGGTAGTTGTACTCCCTAAGCACTTGGTAGTAAATTAACTAATGAAACTACAAGCTCCAAGGTGAATGCTACTTTGTATAGAATTTTAGTTGGAAGACTCATGCAGCTCACTACAACTAGGACCAATATTATGTATGCTATGAGCATCAACTCTTGGTTCAAGTAAGATCCACATGAGTTTGATTAGTCTACTACTAAAATAATATTAAGTTATGTTAGTAGTACAAAAAACATTTGCATCCATTAATTTTGTACTAAAAGATATGAATTATTTGGTCATAGAGACTACGATTGGATTAGTCTAGTAGATGATAGAAAATAAACACCTAGTTATGTTTTCTTGATTGGATTTAAAGTTTTATCTTAGACTAGTAAAAGGCAAGGAATTGTGACTCTTTCTTCAACTAAAGTAGAATATATTGTTGTTGTAAAAACAAGTTTCCAAGCTATATGGATAAAAATAATTTTAGATGACTTACATCTATTACAAGAACACCCAATTACTTTGTATTGTGATAATAATAACACCATTGCAATGACCAAGAACCCTGGGTTTCATACCATATCAAAATAAGTAGAGATCCAACAACATTTCATTTAAGATTTTTGATTGACACATGAAATTGTAGTTTTTTCCTATATCTAAACATATAACTAATATCTTTACCAAAGTTTTTTCTAAATTTAGTTTTGTAACTTTGAAATACTAGTTACAAATCACCCCCACATTGATCATGAAGATGTTTGTTATTCAAAACATAGCTTTTAAATTATATTCATGTTAATTGAATGTAATATTTATTTTATAGTTTATCTTTTTATTAGATTTGCATGCTTTTCACTTATTTTAGCAGCCGCATATAATGCTAAGTTGCCAAATTGGTAACTTTACCCATTGATTCCAGGAACAGGCCGTATCAAAATCAGGTATGACTTAGAAACTATGAAATTAGATAGGTTTTTACATGCTTTTCCCTAAAACGATTCCAAAAAAAATCACCAAATCCCAATTTAATGTAGCATGTCCAAGTCGATTTCGACATGATTTTTGAAAGTGGCAGAATTTATGAAATATTTTTTCACTTTTCAATGGTCAAAGGACAAACCATAAGGCATTTTTTCATACAGTTGTAGATCACAACTTACATCTTTGTGAAAAATTGAGGCCAAATAACATTTCATATATTTTTTTGGTAAGTTTTCAATGTAGAAATTAAAGAACCTTGATATTAATTTTAATATTTTTTTATTAAATTTAATATTGTTATGCTGAATTTAATATTTTTCACTAAATTATACATTGTTAATTACATTTAAAAATATTATTATTATTATTTATAATTTAAATTTTTACTTTATTTGTTTTGTGATTATTAATTTATTTACTATTAATATAATAATAAGCATTTATTAATTATTATTAATATAATTACAATAATAGTTAATATTTATTATTAAACATTTATAATTATGCATTTATAATTTTATTTATATTATATAATTTATAATAAAAAAAATCCTTAATTAAATTATAAATTATTAAAATGATAAATATAAATCAAATTATCATATTGTAATTCATATATATTATATATTGTATTATTATCTTAATAATTAAATATTTAAAATTATAATTACATTAATTTAATTTATATTTTATAATAATAAATTAAATATTTATTATTTATTATTTTATTGTTTATTAATTGTTATTTGAAATTTTTGTAGATAGTATAATGGCTAGCTCGATTGCTTGACCCACTTTCAAAATCGATTCAAATTGACCTTTATAAAAACATGTACAAATGATAGAAAAGTTCAAGGAGGTGGAACATTTGTTTGGATATCCACAAAGTGTAATGTGAGGTATACTAGGTTGTACAACAATGTGAAAGCCCATTTATGTGTCATTCCCCTTTAGAGAATCAAAACATGTCCAAGAAAGGATGATAATGTGTTACTAGCTCAACAAATACTATAATTTATTTGAGAGAAAGAGGAAAGAGATGCAAGACTTGCTCATGACACAAATCATCCTTTGAGGAGAGGAAGGGAATCAAGGAGCCCCCTGCTTCTCAATCCCATAGTGAATTTTCTAATGTCATAGTAGAGAGCCACCCATTTTTGGGTAGATTGAAGAAGAAAGTATGTTAATGTGAAAAGAAGCAAGGGGCCATTTCAGGAAGAATTTAATAATAATGCTAGAGAGATTGTAGATCAAACTATTTCAAGATGTCTATATGCAAATAGTTGTTTATTTAATGTTGTTCGATCACCATATTGGCAAGATATGTTGAGAAAAGAAAATGAGGCTCCATAAAGCTACATAGGGTCATGTTATGAGAAGGTGTGTAGAACCTTATAAGAAATGGAGGTGAAAAAAAATAGACAATGCATTGAATCCCCTTACAAATCCATGATGGAAGGATTCCTAAACTGACCATTATTTCTTATGGATGGAAGGATGCCTAAATCGACCATTAATCAATGTGATTGTAGTGTGCCCTAATAAGGCAATGTTTTTGAAAGATATGGATTGTAAGGGATGGGTAAATGATGCACAATTTATTTCTAACATCCTTATACAACACATTCATGATTTGGGTCCTTAAAATATTATCCTAGACAATGCAAAGAATTGTAGAGCTATAGGTATGTTGATTGAGATGTAGTTTGAACACATATTTTGGACACCTTATGTTGTCCACTCTCTCAACCTCATGCTACAAAAGTTGGGTGAGAAAATAAATTGGATCAAACAAATTTATGTTGAGGCTAAAGAGATCCATATGTTCATCACAAACCATCAGATGTCACATACCACTTTTAGAACATTTTCACAATTGGATTTGTTAAAGATAATTGAAATTGTTCAACTTTTAAATTTTACATTTCACTTTAGTAATTACTAATTACTAATTTATTTTTTAAATTCAAGCATGTCTTCTTTATATATATATATATATTAATATGCTATCAAAACCAAATTTCATCCAACATAGTCTTTTTGAGGTGACTTATGAAGGTGTGGGAGCCACTTTCTAGCATGTTTATCAATCAAAGTTGATCCCTATGGAGGCAATCCATTACTAAAAGGAAAACAAATGCAAAACATATGATCCTAGATAACACTTGGTGGGAACAAGTGGAATATCATTTTAGTTTCACTGAGCCCATCATGAGTACGATCTATTTCATTAACATGGATAAGCCATATTTCAGATAGGTGTACGATGTTATTGACTCAATGGTCAAAAAATAAAATTCATCATGAATGAAAAAAGAACAAGATCCTAAAGAAAATCTCTTTAAAGAGGTGCAAACAATTTGTGTTGAGCAATGAAACAAAATGACGAGCCCACTACATTTTCTTGCATTTGCATTGACTCCTAAATTTTGTAGTGATGGAATTCTTGCTATGTCATCAAGGGTGCCACCATACAAAGATATAGAAGTCAATGATGGGTGTAGGAAAGCACTTACTAAACTATTCCCTAATCATGAAATGGAGGATTTAGTTATGAGTTTGTTGATTTTTTACCCATTGATAGTCAAAATGCTTATACTCTCTATGAAAAGTATAGGAAGAATGCTCATGCTTGGTTGTACCTCAATGGTCATACATCACCACACCTCCAAACTCTTACGATCAAATGTTTATTGCAAATAAGTCTCTTAATTTTTATTGCACTCTCTAAATTTATATTGTTTAATATTTTAAAAATAATAAAATTATTAACTTCAAATTTAAAGTTTGATTTACAATTTTATAATTGTAACCCTCTCCCTTTGTTTCAATAGATTGCTAGTTCCTCTTCATCTGAGTGAAATTGGAGTAGATACTCTTTTATCAACTCAATGAAACACAACAAATTGACAAGTAGTAAGTGAGAAGAGCTAGTTTATGCGCATTCCAACTTGTGCCTTCTTACTCATAGAAAGAATGTATAAAAGGAAGGAGGAACAAAGATGTGGGATGTAGACCAAAGCAAACTAATATAAATTTTTTAGTTGTCACACAATCTTTACATTTTATGGAGTTGGATACCCAACATGTTTCTAGTGCAAGTGATAGTGTGGTCACATGTGGTTCTACTTATTTACCTACATCATCTAATGTCTATGATGATATTGATGTTGATCTTCATGATGACCTATATGATGCCAATTATTAATTATTACTTTATTTTAAATGTTGAACCAATGAACAATGAATTTAATATATCTATCATAACATTCAATTTTTAACAAATTGATATCAAATTAAATTAGTATATTGCCTTATAAATTATAATTAAGCTACAATGGCATCCAAAAAAATTTGCAAAGTCTTTGAAGCTACATTTAAAATGACAAGCAGGTGGAAGTCATGTGCAACTACACTGCCTAAATTTAGTGCTTTAGTTTTATTTCCTTCATTTAGCTTTTTGTTTTAATGAAAAATAAGACTACTTATGTGTGCAGTTATTCTTAGGCTTAGCTTTGTTTTATTAGCTTTTTCCTAGCTTTTTTTTTTTACTATAGCCTATTGCACGTATTCTTTTTTTTTTTGGGTTGTTATCTCAAATCTCTTTAAATAGAGATCTCTATAACAGGTTTCATGTACAGTTGAATACAATTACAGTTTATTATTTTCCTTTCATATTGTTGTTCAATTTTTTTAGTCTGGTATTAAATTATTTTTAGTTTAATGTTAGTGCTTTATTTACAATCTTTCAGTCCATTCCCTCTTCCAAAACCCCCATTTCGGCATAGGCATCAGGACTTGGGCAAAGGGTGTGAAAATTGGCTTTACACTTGTTAATTGCATTTGCTTGAAAGCTTCTAAGCCTTTTCAACAAATCCACATTGTGCATATTCTTCAATCTTGGCATCCCATGAGACCACATTTATTTGGGGCGCCTTGTCAAAATCTTCGTGTGTCTTTCCTTTGCGGCCACTTTTTGCATACATGTCTATCAAAGCAGTTGCATAGCACTATCATGGAAGAGGCTCTCCAGTTCCACAGTGGCTATTCGGGATTTATTAGAGTTGGTTCTTTGGCATGGTTCAACTACTTGGGAGAGGTGCGCAATTTGGAGTTCTTATGTGTGGCCAGTTTGGCCTTGCATCAAAGGTATAATTGCTTACAATGATTCAAATATCATGAAATCAATTGTAATTCTCATGGACTGTGATTATTTAATTACATAATTAATTTCAGAAAATGAGAGGATTATTCTCAAATGCATGCATATTTCACAAAACTGTTTGTGACATGTATCCTACTTTCATAAATTTCTTTTATTTTGTTGACAATTAAAGAATGTTTTTTGTGGATGTGGAGTGAAGTAGCGAGGCATTGGGATATTAACTATGTGGCTTCAAGTCTGAACCATGACCTTATTTGCATATGGTAAATTTTTTTAAGCTGCATTTAAAATGACAGGGAGGTGGAAGTCATATGCAACTATAGTAGATTTGATGAAACAAAAAAAATCAAATAAAAAAGATTTGATGAAACCAAAAAATCAAATAAAAGAAATTTGATGCAACAAAAAATCAAATCAAAGAGATTTGATGAAACAAAAAGAACAAATAAATAATAAAAATAATTCAAATATTTGCATTGACTAAATAAACAAATAGCAATCAAAAATTTGATCACAAAGATAACTCTATTAATATTTAATATATGTATACTAGTATTTGTGATAGTTTTAAATTTTGTTTAACATGTGTGTTTTATATAGGGATGTACTCAAACTTATGCCAAAAAAAAAATTGCTATACAAACTTACCACACCCACGTAGCCGTATTTTTACCATGCCTGATTTGACAACTTAGATATAGTCTAAAATACAATGCTTCATTTTGTAGCTTCAATCTACGATACCAGAAAATATTGTATATTTATTTTAATGCCTTAGAAACATATAAAGAAAATTTCCGTACCTGTATGTAACAATTAATAATTTATTTTTGACTTTCCAAATTTAACTTTTAACATTCTTTGATTAAAATATGCTGTCATATATATTTTTTAATCATTACTTTCAGTAAGAAACAAGATTTGAAATATTATTTTAATTTGGTGCACAGCAGAAATATGGAGGAGGAACAAGCATACCAATTTCTTAAGATCCTGAGGACGCCACAGGCGACGAGATTGGCTGAGCTCACTTGCCATTTCTCTTCCCAAGTCCCGCAGGTGGTCGTGCATTCTCAAAACAGGCGCGGGATTTTCTATTTCTTCAACAAGAGACTTTTCCTTTAACGTTTGAAGTCCATTTTCAGCGCTCCATCCCGATGCCTTCCACACACTTATGGCTGTAGACTTCAATTGGTCAATAAAAAAGCATGCCGTGTCCATGAAAATTTGTTTTTCCTCTGGGTCCAATGCGTCAAAGCTTATTTTAAGGCTTTTTTTGATATCTCCATGCATTGTCCCATTAAGTTTTTGAAGCTCTGACCTCCAATAATTTTCATCTCGACCTTGAACATGGCTTCCCAGAACTTGAAGAGAGAGGGGTAGGCCTCCACACATGCCTAAGAAGTCTTCAACAAGATCCTCATATCCGGTAGCTGGAAGAGGTTGAGAGAAAGCGTGCCAACTGAAAAGCTGTCTGGCGTCATCTTTATCCATTCCTCTTAAATGATAACCTACGTCAATTTCCTCGGCTATAAGGATCCCCACATCTCGGGTTGTAATTATTACCAGACTATTGCCAGGCTTTTCTAGCATGTGCGTAATTGAGAGAGCATTTTACTGTTCCAGGTGACTAATATCATCTAGAACAACTAGAAAACTCAAAGAAGTGCTTCTTTCTATACAATTACAAATACAGCTTGATCCTTCCTCTGCGCTTTGAAAACTAAGCCCATCCTCATCGAAGAGATCTTTAAGGAGTTTCATTTGTAATGAAGGTAAATTGCATCTAGTTGAGGCTTCCCGGACATCAAATAGAAAACAGGCTCGAGCATATTGTTGACGCTTTCGGTTGAACAACTCTTTCGAAAGAGTTGTTTTTCCCACTCCGCCCATACCGAAGATGCCGACGATCTTAGCCTTCCCTTCCTCTCCTTTATTCATTCCACACTGGATTTCAAAATCTTGAACAAGCTTATGAAGGCATCGCCTTTCAAGATCTTGTACAAGCTTGTCAGGTGCTACTGGATATCTGGCAACATGCAAAGGTTTTGTCCTCTGTACTTCCCTTTGGACTGCCGATACTATGCGTTTATGGTCACCGATACTTTAAAAGGAAAAGTTGAATTTGATGAGAAATAAAATTTTGTCACTAAATGCAAGCATATTTTATTTAGAAAGGCGATGGCATATAACAAAGCAGACTGGAAACAAAGAAAACTTACTTGAGATTATTCATTTCGTAACCTGTGGTATATGAAATAGATTGGAGGGCTTCCTTCCACTGATTAAGCTTGCCTAGGAACCTGGATTTCTTTTGGTATTCAACAAATGCATCACCGTACACCCTCTTTTCTATGTGGCGCAGTGCCCAGGGTTCCACCTCATAGAAAACAGGAATAATTTTAGCTGGACTCTGTAACATGAGAACAAGCTCCGCCAAACACCGCGGGGACTCCGCATATCTTTTGGAGAAGAGAGCGATGTGAACTGCAACTGAGCCGATGGCTGATTCGATGGTGGAAGGAAAAGATTGTCCAAGTTCCATCTCTAGCATACATATATATGAGGAAGAGCAAGAGCAGGGGCAATTACATAAGATCAGAGCTAGCATACATATACATATATATCAGAGCTGTTGCGGGCAGGTTCATTCGTTCCTCGAAAGAAAAAGGAAAAAGCATTTAGAAAATAGAAACTGCACCGCCTTGAACAAACTGTAAATTGGATTAGATAATGTGGAAACGAGTGTACAACGTTAGTGGGTGCGAGAGTCTGGTTTTGTCGGCTACTCGCACATAGTGAGAACATCGAACTTTCGAAGTATTGTAATAGGGGTTTCCGTGTGGGTTTCATTCCCGGTAAAAGTCGTTGATATTTTTATTTTTGGTCCAATCGCTTTAATTTGTATTATTAATGATCATCTGACTTTAGCTAGTCTTGTCGTTCCGTAATATCCCCTCTAGTGGACACGAGATCAAAAATACTATTATCGTGGTGGGAAATACCATTGAGGGCATAGATGACTATTAAATTTGAGAAAAAGGTTTAAGAAACAACTTATTTTTATTCTTTGAATTTATTTCGTGTTAGAGATTTATCTCTTAAAAAATAGTTTAAAATTTGCAGGTTGCATAAAAAGATGTCATAATAGTATTTTATCTATTAAATATTTTGTTATTATTATTTATAATTAACATATTTATATTTAAAAAATATATAAAAGATGTTAAGAGATATTATTACTGAGTTGGTTTTTTCTTTTTAATAATTCGACTTAAATTATATTAAATAACAAGTAAAATGAAAATTAGTAATAGTTGTAATTATAAATATATGAAGAAATAGTTTTAAAGCTAAAAAAGGTTGTGGTACAAAAGCATAATTAAAAAATTTGCATTTTTTTAATTGTGTTAGAATTTTTTTCTTTTGATTTTTGTTTTTCTTTGACAAATCTTTATATGCCTCGTATGCCATTGTAGAGTTAAGCTGTAAATATAATAATAATATTAAGAAAATAAAATTATTGTTTAAAAATTTAAAATAAAAAGTAACAAATTATGTAATGATATAAGGGTATAGTAAAAAACTTATTTGATGTTTAAGTTATAGGTGTATTTTTGAAAATTATTTTTTATTAATATAAAATAAATTGACAAATTTATGATGTTTTCAAAATATATGTGAGTGGGTAAAAAATACTTATAACAAACTATGTATTGTATCTATCATTTCACACCACTTTCTATCATCCATCAATATTATGAAGAATTGAAGACAATAGGATCGAAAGATTAACTCTATTAAAGTATGGGATGTCAATTCAATCTTAGACATCCCATACTTTTAAGAGCTAACTCACAATCCTAATAATTTTTTTTCTTTTATGTTAGTTGATATTAATCTATCAAACTATTTGAATAAATAGATCCTCACTTGTTTATTTAGGGGGTCATTTCCTTAAGTGTTATTCCATTAATTTATTGAAGACATTATTCTTTTAAAATATATTCTCTCAAGATATTATGAGTAAATTTTAGTTTATATAAATTCCACCATGTCTGTCTAGATGGAACACCTAAGAAGAGCCTAAAATTAGCAAAATAATGGGAATAGGTAGTAATGTGAAAAATATCCAAATGAAGACATGTATCTACTACAAAATTATTATTTACAATTTCATATAGTAAAAAAAGACAAAATAAACTTACATCTTCAAATTATTCTATGTTTATGTTTTCACTTCAACTTAAATTTAAAATACTATAAGAGAGATATGATGCTTGTTGTCTACACATATAAGAAAAAAGATTAAAGTATCTTCATGTTAAATCTTTTTCATTATCATTTTAAATAGTACAAACTTTTCAATTAATTGGCCATGTTCATATTATTGCACATTATAGTTCAATTGATTGAGCATAATTGTTGGGAGTGATGGTATATTTCTTGATTATGCCATCCAACATGATTTAAATTGAACCAAAACGTAATAATAAAAAATAACTAAAAATCATATCGTAAATAACTTTGGTAAAATAAATAATGTTTAATCAATAACTCTACCTAAAAAAATCATCACATACAAATTTATTATGTCAACAAATATTTTTTGTCTTTTGACTAAGTAGTATTATATTATGCTATTATTACATTATTATAAATTTACTATTATTAAAATGATTTTATTTTTTTGTTAACTGATTGTGCTAACCTCTTGTAGACACCATGTTGCAATTGTAGAATTAGACGTAAAAAAAATACAACATCATTGAATCTCGACTTTTTGATCCGATTTGTCTTAATTTACCCATGACCAAAATATAAAACGCAAATATCAAAGAGGCATCTTCTTGGAAAATGGGTTTTTCATGATAAAGTGATAAAATTATGGTTTACATGACTTCCAAGTTCCTTCCCGAAACGAAACATTGTCACTCGTCCTACACACGCCATTGTTTTTAACCTGTTCACCTGAGATCTCCGCAACGTACACGACTCTTCTCCAACTTGGAAATATTAATTGTATTTGTCAATGAGTAACGACAGGGATCTCTAGCGTAGCGTAGAGGAAGGAAATTGCTTCCACGCATCTTTCACGTCAAGACTGAACTACAGCAAAGTTTGTGCTTTTAGATTTGATTTTCATCTTGTAGCTTTTCCACCGACAACAAATGAAAACTAATGTTTTGCCATGTTTCAAAAAAATCAGCGACATCCTCTTCAATGCTTGTTTTTCCTCATAATCTGGACAAAATTAGAGATTATAAGTCGATGGAATATAGCGCCCCCTCAACTTTTACTTCTTCCCTGAAAAGAGATGAAGCTATCGTGTGATGAACACCATATTTACGTCTTGACCAGTACATTTGAATTTTCCTCAATGACAAGGTTATTTTTAAAACTTTGAAATATTTTATATTTATCAGAGACTAATCGCATGGCTGTCTATTCTGCCTTAACTCTTCTCTTCCACAAAATTTATATCCTAAATTTCTTCCATAGAAATTTGTATCCTTCTAGTTAATGGAATGGTGTAGAGCAGGGAAACTGCGTACAAGATTCATAGAAATAAAGTGCCAGTATCTCAATTCTTATCTGTTTCATGTCATTACATTGCATCAGCCATTCTGACTATATTAATCCTTTTACCGACAAATATCAAATTTTAATTCATGCACCTTCTAGTAGTATTTGTTTTGTTTTCTTAAGTCTCAAAATAACTATTAGGGCAGTATATATTGTTTATTTCTGTCCTTTGACTTGTCGAGGTGAAGGGCAGCAATTTGTTGTTGTTCTTGTGCAGTCACGTTTGACATTTTTGTTAGTTGCTGTTGGCTATGCTCAGAATATTATAAATTGTTGTTGTAGATGCTATTCTTGTTCAGACCTTTGCAGTTGCTGCTGTCCATGCTCGTATCTTTTTTCTTTGTAATTGCTCAGATTCTGTTTTCTGTTGATGTATTATTCTTCTTTTTTAAAATTAAAAAAAAAAACTATTAATTTAATATTATTATTTTTGTTAAATATATTTGATCTTGTGGTTTTTTAAATATATTAGATTAACTAATTAGGCTTCATTAAAATGAAAGGTTGGAGGTTAGTTCTTTTCTTCTCTTATCATAATATATTTCAATAATTTTATTTTGCATCATCATATTTTTTATTGTAGATGTAGGTCCAAGTGAATATGAAAGATTTGGAGATCATAGTTGAGGCTACATGAAAGGTCAAAACTTTAGGATCAAAATGTAGGTAAGAATTTGAATGTTGTTTGTGCACAATTACATATTTCACAAAGCATCATAATTTTACTCATTTTTTCTTAGATCCATTTCATATATCTAATATTAATCTTTTATCACAATCATTTTAGTTTCCTCTTCTTTGTGTTAAAATAACACTTGTTTTTAATTGATTTTACTTTATATTGAATAATTTATATATTTTATAATCAAACCTTTTTATTTAGCTTAATTGTCACATTAATTTCTTATTTGTTTTTATCAACCTAGATATCTATGTATGATTGTTTTATTACTCTATATAAATTTGTTAACTTAATTGATATTAATCCTCAAGGATTTAGCCTTAAGTTTTATTCCTTCTATTTGCCAATTCATATAAGATACAATTTTTTATGATTTTCATCAATCCTTCTTTATTCTTCATTATTTTAGATATTTTATGATGGATGGATTTTACTCATTCATTTTGATGTCATTTCTTATGTCAACATTTTATATGATGATATATCTTTTTCATCCTATGATAGTAACCTCGATTTGACTTTGACCCTATACTCATTTAATACATTTTAGGATAACGCTTTGTGTGATGACAATATTATATTGACTAATCATGATGTTATATGAGTGAATACAAAATATGATTATAAAATTAGAGAAAGCAATAGAACACCAAATATTCATGGAAAAATTGAATATCCAATTAACCTAGACTAGATATTTGAGCAAAATAAAGATACAGCCTTACAAGATAGGATTATCTATTTATATTGAAAGTGATGTGTTGTTTCTTGAGATTATCTATTTATATTGAGCAACCTAGTGACATGTTTTATTCATTTATATTACTTCGATGAGACCCTAAATGATAATACATTTTCTTTTTCTTATTATGATATTTTTGATATATTGTTTATTCATGATTAAATTATTGATGCTAATGATTTAATAAATATGATCATAATATAATTTGTATTTTAAAACTTACTGTTTATGACATATATATGATATCTACATCTAATGCATTATCTATAACATCTATGTATTCATTTAGGCCTTATGATTCATGTAATGATGAACTTTCTATTAATGATGATGATACTAATAATCCTTCTTCGTTTGATAGTGATTTGTTAACTTCATTTTCTTATATGATGTCGCATATGATGTCCATTCCTTTTAACTAATAAATTTTAGTGATACACATATTGAAAATGTCTCATAATATTTTACATCCTATGTTTTTAATGGTCATATTATTTTATTTTTTGTTAGATAGAATATGGATATGCTTGTTAAGTAGTTACAGGTGGTTATCTAGTAAACTGCTATATTTGTCCTCATATAAATTCTCCCTCTGTTCATCGAATAAATCTATCGAGTTTATTTTCCTCCTCTCTTTTGTATCAGAGTGATAAGATCTCTATATTACAAGTGCACATTTGAGGTGAATGAGGATTTAGAGGATGTAGATGGTGAAGGGTTTGTACTACGGGAGGCCGCTCATTATATAGAAGTTTTGGCTATCAGATCTAATGTTAAGCCCTTACAGTCGTGTCTATGAAAAGGTGGGGTACAAAGGAGACACAATATCTGGTAGTATTGTAGTCGTTGATCATGATGGCTTTTGGAAATCCAAAAGCACCAACATATAGTTCAGGGTAGAGTTGTCAATTTTCACTGCACTGCGTGAGCCAGATATCCAGGTGAGTAATCTTGTACTTTAATTTAACATCACTGTGTTGTAAAGTAAACATGCCACATTTAGCCTTCATACCGCAGATAATTACTTTGCTAAACACTTCCACAAGGTCAATGCCCTATAGTTGAAAGGCTAAAAAGTTCTCTGATGACACATCAGTACAACAATATAAATAAATAAAATATATTTTTTAATGGCGATGTATATTATTACGATTTCTTTTAAAGAGATTGGTATTAATGAAGAATATTTAGAAAGTTTATCTACATTTACTATAGTGCAAGAAGTTGAAGATCAGTTGTTGTGGACTAAAGGGTTTGTTATTGAGAGTATCTAGATCATCCACCAAAATTTTAGAGGTTCGTGTATAGATTTGATCATGTTATGGCCTAGCAATATTTATGTGGTCTCTGTCAGTGTTCCTTAGTGAAGATTGTGTAATTCTAGTAATTCTAGTTGTTGTGGATGTTTCTCTGTTGTTTCTTGGTGCTCTTGGATGTCTCTAGATCATGCTCTATCTTTTTCATACGTCCACATTGATCGGTGCGCTTGTGGTCAAAAAAATTTCTTACGTACATTTGGGTTTTCATGTTCTTGGCTGACATGATGGTGGTAACATGTTGTGGATCCTTGAAAAGTAAAATTTGAATATTTGGCATGCTCGTGAATATTGTTTTGGGTCGCATCATTTTTTTGAACAATGGTGTTTTTATCCACATTGAAAATTTAATTGTCAATTTGGGCCAACATTGCAAATATGCTTTATTTTTTTGGCCAACTAAGTTGTTGATGAAATCTCATGTAGCAGATATATAAGAGCGACTATTTCATTGGTACAAAGTGTGCTTCATGTGCTGGGTGTGCTCCTATGTGCGTATGTGTGAATATAATTTGATTACAGAGCAGAGTGTGAAGAAGACCGAGCGAAGTGTGAAGTAGTTTGAGTGAAAAGTGAAGGAGTTTTATGTGCTTAATTGGAATTGTAATTAGGCTTGTGTAGAAGCTATTTTCTCAGTTTGTACCCTCCGAATTTTAATCTTATTCTATATTGTTGGGCAATGAGCCCCTTTTGTAATTAAGTTGTGAGCTCTAAGTAGTGTGCCTGAATGAATGTGCATTCCCCTTTATTGTTTTCATTATACTTTTAAAAGGGTATAATATTGTGGACTAACATCCATCAATGTTTTTTCCCTAAAAGGGTTTCCACATAAAAAATCTTGGTGTCCTCTATCTCTCTGATGTGTTAATTGTTTATGGTTAATTTCTTATTCATTATATATGATATTAAGTTGAAAATTTTATTATTTTGTGGCAACTAAATTGCTCCCCGCCCCTCTCAGTTGTCTGTCCTTGTTTTTCCAAAAGAGATAACCTCAAAATAACATGGATAATTGTTTGAAGATCCATTGGTAACATTGATAAACACATCCATGTCTTTTAGTAAAGATAATGGAGACTCTATTCCCTTATGCTTCTCCCGAATCTTGATCACCCCAACATGCCCTCCATTACAACTTGTGGACAATGATTTTGGATTGCCCAAGGTTGCCTCTAACACTTCTAGGTTTTTCACTTAAAAGGAGAGGAATTAAGTCCAAAATGCAAATGTCTATACTCAAAGTTAGCGTAAATGAGATGTAATGTATCTAATTATGATACAATGATGCTGCAAATTGAAAAAGAAATGATTTAATGATGCAAAACCTAAGAAATGCAAAGTGTTGGACAACACATTGTGATATGAAAAAACACCTAAAAATGCAAGTAAATGATGAAATAACTGAATAAAACTAGAGATGTGAACCTGGAATTTAAAATTTAATGTGGAAAGACTCTAGAATCCTGCAAATTTGACTAGAAATGTTGAATGGGACACTTATGTCAAGTTGGGCAACTTACTCCACTTTTCAGGCCTAGAAGTGGGACTAGTTCACCACAATTGGTGACTTAGTCCACCTACAAATTTAAAAAAATTGGGATAGGATCTTGTAGATTCTAGTCTGCACTTGCTTTCCTGATAGGTGTCTGATCTTGATTATGTAGAAAATAGGCTAAAAAGAGTCTCCAAGCCTCAACTAGGATTATGTTGACTTTGATGGATTGTTTACCACTTTTTGACACCAAACTCTTTGATAAATCTGCATACAAAATCTACAAACACACATGAAAAAAAGGTGAAAAAATGTTAAAGGTTAGAGTATAGGGGTTTTCCTTGGTCAAACCCCACTTTCGGAATCAAACCTTATGGAATGAAATGAAATAGAAAGATAATGGTAAATAGATAACATGTAATGTCATAAACTCAGGTCATCCCACAATAATGGGTTACACTTTTTGGCCAAACTTGACACTGAAATCAACATTTTCAAAAAAAACTTCACTTTCTGACACCTATAGTAGGTAAACTATTAGGAATTTGAAAATGATGTAAACTAGTGATTTGTGAGATTTTTTCTGTAGATTTTAAATATATTTTTAAAAAAATTGGAATTAAATTGTTTTTGCATCTCCTTTGATAACTAGTTTTTAATAGTAAACAACATTTTTTAAAAGTGATGTGTACTTCGACACACATAACTTTTTTTCTACAAAGGATAAAATTTTGATTCTTTTTAATTTAGGTTGCTAACACTGGTATCTATTGGTTTCATTTTGTTTCATAACATTTTGTTGAATATTTTTTTTTTAATTAAGTTTTGAAGTCAAAACATTTACAATTTAGACATAGGTACACTTCGGCACGCATAACTTTTTTGGTATGTATTGAAATTCAATTTTTTTTTGTTAGAACGAGGACACCAATACCTAGGGCGTATATATTTTTCAAAAAAAAAAATCTCAAATTTTATATTTTTCCACAATGGTTTTTCACTAAACTTGATGTTCAGTGAAAATCCATTGTTCAGTAAAACTAAAAAATAAAATATAATATAAAAAAAATATATATTAAATTTATAGTTGTTGGAAAGCACGTTTCAATCTCTACAATCATCCAACTTGGTTTATCAAGTTGACTCCATTTGCACCTCCTTCCCAAGCTTCATTAGTCAAAAAAAAGCATAAATTTTGAAATGGTGGAGGGGAAGGTGAAAAAAGGGGGTTCATTCGAACCCCCCTTATATGGTGCAAAATGGGGTTCATTAGAAGGGAGGGGAGTTCATTAGAAGGGGGGAGGGTTCATTAGAAGGGGGGGTTCATTAGAAGGGGGGTGGTTCATTTCAACCCCCTTCATTAGAAGGGGTAAACCATTTAAAATTTTTTGATGAGCATTTTTATTTTTTCTTCGGTCGAAAAATTGTAACCCACTATTGTGGGTTTACCCACTCACCAAACCCTTGATGCAATGAAATCTGAAGATATGTAATGAAGTGCTCCAATGGATGACTTGATTATGCTTAGAGTGCTTGAATGCTTGAGAATGATTAAGTGAATTGCTTGAGTGAATGCTTGAATGAATTGGTTAGGGTTAAAATGAGAGAAAAAATTGTTATTTATACTTGATTTTTCTAAATTTCCTGAGAATAACACATCACATGCTAACCTCAAGGGTTAGAGAATAAAATCCCACTAGAAAATTGAAATAATTTTTATTTTTATGCCAAATAGGACTAAGTCGCCCCTATTGGCGACTTAGTCACACTTAAGCTATTTAAGTGGGTGTCAGGAATTAAATGGCATTAAATGATGTCTAATGGGAATATCCTCAAAAACACACTTAATAACGGTTGGAAAGTGCATTAAGGGGACATTTAAACATGAAAAAGGGCTGAATTAGTGATGAAAAGTCTAGAGCATGAAAGTTTGTTACAACTCTTTTAAAAACTTTGAAATAGGACTTGGTAAGTGATAAAAAGGAGTTATTTAAGTGAAGGGTATGTGGAGGATCATCATAGAAAAATCAAGCCCTTAAGTGATGAAAAATTTAGAAAAATCAGAGTTAAGCAACTTGATGTAAAAATTTGAATAAGTTATCTATATTATTTAAAAAATATATGTAAGAATAGAATCTATAGAAAATTTAATGTAGTTTCTAAATTACTAGGTTTATTTTTTTTTGAATATATTTGGTAAACAATTTGAAATTTCAATGTAGTAGTACTTAATTTTCAAGGAAAAAATAAGTAGGTGTTTGTCTGACCACCCTAACCACAATAAAATAATAATATTCTTTTATAATATTTTAGATATAAGTAGAGGACTCATGTCTCAATGTGATGCATATTTTTTTATAATTTTTTATTACAACTTTAAAAAAATATAAAAAATTGTATGCCTAACCACCTTAACTTGGTCAAAACTTCATGAAATTCATTTTTTTTTAATCCTATATTATGTGAAGAATAGAATGTGACACATGTTTTAGATTCAAAAAATGTTATTTCATTTGAAAGCTATAGATGTTTTTCAATTAGCCTATCAATTAGGACTTTAGTTGTAATTCAAATAGAAAATGAATAATAATAATTTATTAAATTCAAAGTAAAGCATAATTTATATTGGTGGAAAGATGAGAATCTCTTTTAAAAACCCTTTTCGTTTCATCAATTTTGGGTAAAAAAATTGTCAGCCACATACCCTACACATACCCATCACATCGCCACTTTTGGGCCCATCATGATCCTGTACATACCTTGAATTATGATGAAAGGGTCCTAGAAAAGTGTGAAACTAGGATACAACACTTCACAACACCTTTACAAGATATCCTAGAAGTATTAATGACTCACAAGGGTCCAAGACCTAATGTGAATGTGTTGACCACATTACAATATTAAATCTAGGAAAAATCAAGCCAAAGTCCATAAGAGAGACTCAAGTGAGCATAAAAAATTCAACTATATACATTTTTTTGCGACACATTGAGCCCCCACTTTAGTGAGAGGATGAACTTGCTTCAAACTCTTGCTAACGTAGCCCAACATGCACATCGAGAGGGATCCAAATGCACTCATGTTGGTAAGATAAAACAACAATAATCAAGAGGGATGATCAAGCCCCCAAGATCAAGATCTCATGGAAAACCAAACATAAATGCAAAGGAACACGCATGAAAGTGATGAAAATGAATGAAAGAAAGCTTCGATCATTTTTCCAGCCTATTGTGGATCAGATCTAGGCTATTTGTTTTAAATAAGAAATGTGTACTCACTCTGGGGCGATGGGACTTATGGTTGTCTGTCGGGTGAGAAGGCCTAAGTATACTCACTTTAGGGCCACAAAAATTCTGGTTGTCCACGAGGTGAGAAATCCAAAACATACTCACTCTAGGGCCATATAACTTTTGGTTGTCCACAGGGTGAGAAATCCCAAGCATACTCACTCTGGGACCACAAAAATTCTAGTTTTCTATGGGGTGAGAAATCCCAAAAGGTGGCTATGGGGAAAGTCATGCCTTGGAATGGGCTTCCTGCTCAACCATATCAAATTTATACATCCTAATAACTTTAATAAGGCATCACAAAGATAATGTTGTTTCGTGCTTCATAAGTCAAGCAAAGATTCATATGCTTAGAACTCATGAACAAATGCAATGGCACCGCAAGCATTCAAGTTGTGTTATGCAAGGTGGCCATGTAAATGCAAAATGAAACATGTAAAAGATGTTCAAATAATTATTGTTAAGATCATGCAAGTTCTATAACTTAGGAAACATTGTGTCTGATGTCTCCAAGAGAGGAACAATCAAAGAATAAAATATTCTCAACTTAGCGATGCAGTGTGTCACATCATGCCACCAAGAGGAATGTAATATGCTAAGATAAATAATGCTCATGAAGGACAACACACCCAATGTCATCCATAAAGTGACAAATGCATTGTATAAAGTAACTAGGATAAACTAAGAACCAAGAAAAAGAAAAATGCAAAATGAATAATGTCAATATATGCCCCCACTTTAAAGGAATTTCTACACATCATTTTGTGAGAAATCACTTTAAAGTAGCAAATGAAAAATGAAAAAATAAACAAGACATGAGAGCCAACTTGGAAAGCCCCTATGCCAAGTCATATGTTTCTGAGTAAGACTATACATCATGTGAAAGAAAATGAACAAAATAAAGAGGAGTTCCCCAAAAAAGGAACGTACCAAACACATAAGGGATTTGGAGTCAATATGTTCGTTGCTGCAATGTTTTGATTAAAAAGCTCAGAACTGTCATCATTCCTCAAATACATAGAATTGGAAGAATAACACAAAGAGAGTGAAAATAAAGGAAAGATAAAGTCCATTTTGGCTCAAAATGGAAGAGACATTGTAGTCTCAATGCCTTGCATCTCCCCAAAAGGAAAAAAAAAAAAGCAAAAGGAAAACGAAAAGGAAAAAGAAAAGGAAATTTTTTTGGGTCAACATGAAGGAGACATTTTGGTCTCAATGCCTTGTGTCATCCCCAAATGGAAAATCACAAAACAAAAGGTGAAAAAGAAAGAACAAGGGAGCTTTTGGGTCAACATGGAAGAGACATAGGTCATCTCAATGCTTTGCATCATCCCCAAAAGGAAAAACACAAAACTAAAGGTGAAAAAGAAAGTAAAGTGACCTTTTGGTTCAATATGGAAGAGACACAGGTCATCTCAATGCTTTGCGTCATCCCCAAAAGGAAAACACAAGAAAAAAGGTGAAATGCAAAAACAATGTACGACATAGAGAAGAATAGAGGTACAAATAGAAGAATGTCACAAGAGAGGGGAACATCAAACGTCACATTACAAGGGAACAAGATACACACAGACAGTCTCAAAAGAAAATAAAAGGAAAATGAAAAAGGTGAGCAAGGAGAATGCAATCCAACCATCTAACAAGTCATCTCCTTCCTATCATATTTAGTGTATTGTGAGGGCGATTCACTATCCAAAGGGACAATTGCAAATGTCAAACTAAGGGAAGTACCAAGTTCTACACTTGTTGTAGGATATTTATCATTTAAGCTCATGGAAGAGTAAAGTAATGTATTCTAGTCATTAAGCACCTCTTCATATATTTTAGAGATCTCCTCCTCCTCATCATCATTATCATCATCATCTACACTAATCACAATGAGAGGGCAAAGGGTAATTTCCAATTAAGGGTGTATCGGGAGTTGTGGTTGTTGTATTGGATTGTTTTGTTGTGATTGGGGAGGAGGGTTGTTATTTATTTCTTTTGTCAACAATGAAGGTTGATTTTCTTTGTTGATGAGCAAGGAGGTGACATCAACACCTATGCTTCCTAGCACCATGATTTTTTTACTTCTATTTTGAAGTTGAGTAGATGTAAGAGTGGGTTAATCCACCATAGGCTCCTTTTCTTTCCTAAGGGGAGGAGTGGAAGGAACCATATGAGGTGGGTCAATCACTTTCTCTTTTTCTTTATAGACTTGTTTTATGCGAGTGGGCATTTGGATGAAGAAGGTGAAGTGTTTATGGTTTGTTGATCTTGATTTTGTGGTTCAAGTTTAGGTTGAAGAATTGTCTCATTGAGGATTGGGATATCAGAAGCAGATGGGGATTGGTTGCGAAGGACAATTCAGAAATTTTCTTTTCTTTAAACTTTTGATAAGCAATGAAAAAGAAATCTTTGCGAGATGTTAAGGGCTCCATGGGCTCAGGCCAAAAGGATTCTAAGGAGAAGTCTCATTTAGAAGACAATGGGTTAAAGCCACTATGGTTAATAGTGAATATGTCATTGTCATGCAGAAACTTTAAACATTTATGTATGATTGAAGGAACAACTTTCATTGAGTGACGCCATGGATGGCCTAGCCGCAGATGAAATTGATCTAATTATGGAATGATAGAAAATGTGACATCCAATGTCCTAGGTCCTATTTGTAATGGAAGAATCATCGATCCTATCGTAGGGAACACAAAACCATTATGTTTTTTGATCCATGCTCTGGGTTTGTCATAGTTATCTTGATAAAGATCATGTAAGACCAAAAATTCCTCAGTGATCAAATTCTCACCACAGGTGAAGTCTATGAGTATCCCATTAGTGCGCTTATCATAAATACATCTGGCTATGTAAAGAGAACCATTGGGAAGTGTTGATGGTGTTTTTATACACTTCACAACATAGGTAGCGCATAGGTGCACTACCTCTCTTGAAAGACAATTTCCCACAATCGAGTTGCAGAACACTATCCCAAGGTCTCTCGGATGTCAGGTCATGACGATGCTTAGATACCTCAGTAGTTTTATGTGATTTGCTGGAATCACAAGGCGGCCTTACAGAAACACAAAGTATGGGCACAAAGCATGAAGTTGGATCTTCGAAAAGGAGTTTTCACATGTAAGTAGTTATGTCTTGGCTATAGGTTCAAATAGCAGTCTCAAACTCCATCTAGTTGTTAGATTTTGCTTTATAAAGTGCAATGAACCTTGGTGTTGTTCAGTTTCTAAAGAAAGTGAAAAAAGAGCGAAGGGGAAGAAAAGTTCCTAAGCCTAAAGCTTGCTGCAAACAGTGATAATGGAGTCCCTGCAATGGACAATTCCTTCAAAACAATATCCCACTTAACCAGGGATTCCACAGTATCATGGGAATCGTGCAATCTTCTAAGGGCTGCAGATTTTTATCTTTCATCCACCACATACATGCATGAACTAAAGATAAGTATTTGAGGCAGCTTAAATCAGGTCCAGGCTAACTTTGCAAAGCTATCTACCTTCAGTAAATAGCAAAAAGTATGGACTAAGGGATCATCAACAAAGCAGGAATTTTCATGAACAGCCAACAGCATTCCTAAGATTATCTAAATAACATGAACAGCTAACTAAACAACAAAGAGATCTAAGCTAACAACTAATATTAGAGAAGTGAATCAATAGACATGAAAGAAAACAAAGAAATGCACCAAGTCAATGCTATTTCTCATAAATTTCAGGAGCATGCCTTCACAACAACTCAACTCTCACTTTTGCAAATGAGGGGAGTGCTCTATTTATAGTTTCCAAAAAAACCAAATGAATGGCCAAGATTCATTTCCATTGTGTGGCCACGATTCATTAAAAATTAGGGTTTCACCTACCCCCAAAATAGATTTACAATTTTAAAACATCTTTTGTCTTTTCCCTATTTTGTCATCTAGTGGATGACACTATTTGCATTTTCGTCTTGTACCTAATTGCTGTTCCTTTGGCTGTAGCTACTCTTCTGGGAAGTCTTCTTCCTCAGCTGGGCTGTCTGGTTGCTCCTCGGAGGCTGCGTGTTCAATATGCTTGAGGATTACGGCCTGGAGCTTGTCGATATCGAGGATTTCACATCTCAACGCCTGGTAGCTCCATTCTTTGGCATTCTCTTCCAGCCGCTTCCAATCCTCGTCATACTTTGAGCCCTGATCTCTGAAGAGCTCTGATCTATCGAAGGCACGGGCAGCGAAACTCAAGAAGTCCGTTGTGATATCTCTGGCTGTCCCATCCTTCATCTGTTCTTCAAAATATGACTTGACCTTTTCTGCATCTAATTGCACTGTGGGCATATCATGGCCCATCATTAGCTTGAGGTACTCGACGCATTCTGCTCGGATCTCCTTGATCCATGCAATATCTAGATCTATTCTGCCTTATATCTGTTCCATCCTCTCTTTACAGTTGATGAGGTCTCTGCACCATATGTCAACCAACCAGTGATCCTCCTTCTTCAGTTCTAGCTTTTCTTCCCACGTGCTTTATGGCATTTGAAGGATGGCCTCAACCTTCGGGAAGGTAGAGTCATAGATCGTAGGAAAGTTGGTGCAGAGCTTCCTCATGCCTTCCAAGGACTGAATCAAGTCTAGGAACTTGTTGGCTATCTGCACAGCCAAGCCGATCCCTACGTTTCCGACCTTTGCAACCTGCTGGAACCAGTCCTCCATGGTTTTCTCTAAGTTTTTTCTCCTCTCCAGCTTATCTATCTGCTCCCTGGAGAGTAGCTGAGGAGTGGCCATCGAGGTAGTGGGAGGGTCGTCTATTGAAGACCACTGCTGGATGTAGTCAGTTAGAGCAGCAACCTACACCTTTAGCTCGTCTTTGGTGATCTTATCCTGCTTAATCAGATGCACCACCATGGCCACTGACTCCCCCAGATCTCCGACCTTCTGTTCCTTGGTGGCTGTCCCTAGGTCGATCGTGGAGATATTGTAGCTTACTCCGGTCTGGCTAACAGTTGGCGTTGCTACTTGTGCAACCCGGGAGCCAGAAGCGTCCATGGTTATCCTGGAACGGACCTTAGGCTTCTTCTCCTTCTTTGTTGTGGCTAGAGATCGAGCCAAGATGGCTTCCAATCTCGACCTCGGGTCACTTAGAACAGGAGTAGTCTTTTCGAGCTGCTTTTCCAGCCAGTCAGGCATGGCGGATTTATCCTTGGGTGTACCATGGATGCCTTCACCTGTCTCAGTCAGGGGCAAGACTTCTGCCTCCTTTTCCTTTTCAAGTTCTTCCTTTTCCTTGGCAGCATCCTCCTCCTCGTCAGAGTCTTGATAGAACACGAGGCTTTTGACGGGTGCATTGGTGGTCAGTATCTGAGTGAGATCCTGTTCTTTTGCTGCCTCTTCTTCTTTCTTCTCCTTAGCAGCCTCGGGTTCGGGGCTCCTTACAATGTGGGTCTCTGCCTCAGTGATATCCTTTTCAGGCTGCCCCTCTAGTGGCTGTCCCTCTTCACCACGTGGCGACGGTTCTGCCTCTTCTCTGACATCTTCATCAGAAACCTGAATAATTTTCTCGGCGCCCGAGCCATCCTCCCCATCCCCGCCCTCGGAGGAGCCCGTTTCTTCTTCCTCATAGGTAACCTCGTCAATGGTTCTATGCTCGTGTTCGTGTTGCTTGTAATAGTCATCGGCCTCCTCCTCCATAGGCTTTGAAGCCTCATGTTCCAGCTCCTCCATCTCCTTGGAAATCTGCATGGTGGCCTCCATGGCCGGCGGACCTATCGGCGGTTGTGATGGCTGAGCTGTTGCGAGGGCTTGGGCGAGGGCAGCTTGGAGAGCAGGGTTCATTAAAAGCTGCAAGAGCTCAGGAGGGAGACTCTGCAGGTTCTGTGTAATAGCCTTGGGCATGCTAGAAAGGGGAACAGGCAATGGTATTGTTGCCAGAGGTAGTGAGGTGATGGGTGACATGGCAGCAGCAGAGGAAGGGGAAGTGGTCATGCTCAAGGAAGAGTCAATATTGACTATGGACCCGGCTGGGGGCGAAGAGGCAAGGTTGACAGAAATGTCCACCGCTTGCGGGGATGAGGCGGCTGCGGCCTGAGAGGGGGGCAGCACACCAGTCGGGGGAGGAAGGAGCAATGGAGGCTGCGACTCTGTTGTGACCACTGTCCTTTTAAGCTTCTTTGGAGACAAGCCTCCCGTATCCTTTGTTGCTTGTTCTTTGGGGCCCCCGAACTGTGTCGTTTCTACTTCTTTTCTCTTCTGGGACCTGGTGATAGGGGGAGACTTGGAAGTCTCACCAGCTGATGGGAAGGCAGCAATGTCCTCCGTGGCGCTCGGCCTGCTTTTGAGTGCCTCGTATGTTAGAGCCATCCCCTGTTGCTCTAGTTGTGCCACCTGTCCATCAACCCACTCCTTAGTGCGAGCTATGATAGGCTGGGTGATGGTATCCAGGTCCTCGACCTCTTGTTCATCCCAGTCAATGGAGGGGATTGTCAGGTCGGCAACCACAGGGTACCTCAGGTGCACCAGAGTGGACTCATCTTCCTCAAGCTGGTCTGGCACCGGAAACAATTGCACCCTCCTTAAAAACTGCACTGTCATTCGTATGTAATGTCTCTTGCGAACCTCCTTATCATCTCTACAATCTGCCCAAAAATCTTCAACATGGTACTGGTGGGCGTATGCCGGCCCTAGCGCCTTCCTGACGTGGCCGTGGGGGTCCATCCGTGGGCGAGCTGTGTACCATTCAAAGTTATACTCTTTGAGTTCCTTTTCTGAGTTGCCGGCGCACTGAGATGTTTGCAGTCGATAGTGGCCTTGGCCGAGGATCATGGGATAGGGGATCCCTGCTACGTGTTTTTGGCCAAAGACCGTCTGAATATGTTGGAGCTGTCGGGAAAGCTCTAGGAGAATAATCCTATCGTTTGGGTATCTTGGCAACTTGTTCGGTCGTTCTGTGAATCCTTAGGCATAGATGTAAGTGAACTTGGGGAACTGAATGTATAAGAAGGCATACTCCTTCAGGAGTGCTCTAGCGCTGTGAGATACCCATCTCTCGAAGTCCCCGGCTATCAATCTCATAATATGGCCTATGAAGGCATCATTGATCTGGCGGTACTCCTTTTTGAAGTAGTGATATTGTAGCTGAGGGTACCGGTCAAAAGGCTTAAGCCCTCGTTTGTGATCCCCATTCAGCACCATGAAGAGTCCACTATATTGCCTCTGACCTGCCAAGGAGTACACCAGGTACGAGGTCATGTAGAACTTGTTGCTTTTCTTGATATTTACAAACTGCTCGTAGAAGCAGTTGCTGATGATACTCCCCCAGTCGAATGAGATCTTGGTCTCCACGTCCTCATTTCCTCGTATGATTTGCTCAATATAGTAAGCCATCCACTAGTGGAAGTAGGCGGCTACTGGGAGGCCCATGACCCTGCTTAGTACGGTCACCAAGTCATGATAGTCTTCTTGAAAATCACTGCGGAACAACTCTTGGGGAACTTTTACAGCGCTGCCCCGTTTCTCCTTCAACTAGTAGATGTTGATTGACTTCTTGCAGCACAATGGATTGGCATCCCACGCCGCCTGACACTGCTCCAAAGTGGGGACTTGCATATGTGGGAATGTAGGAATGTGGAATATTTTCGTAATTCCTTCCAGAGACATGTCGGCAAGGATATTCCCTTCTTTGTCCATGATCGTTCGCGTGTCTGTCTGGTAGGCTTCTCGGCAAGCCATTACCAGTTCAGGTGCTATTAGAGACGGAGGGAAGCCAGCAGCTTTAGTAATTTTGCTTTGGCGTATCAATCGAGCATTCTTTGTCTTAGGGTCGATCTTGACCCTCTGGGTGAACTCGTCTATGTCCACCTGGCCTATATTGGTGTCCAAGATCTCTTTCCAGTCAGTCAAGACCTTTGACTGGAGCGGTTCACCCTGAAATTGGAACTTCATTTGGTCTTTGTCGTCTTTCCCATGAGCGGCCCTTCTGGATTTCTTACCCTTTTCCTTTTCGGTAGAGGCCCCTAAAGTTCCTGCGGCCGATTCCATATATCTTGCAGGCAAGGGCGAAGTTAGCACAAGAAAACACCAATAACATTAATGTTAGTCTGTATTGTGAGCATATTATATAACTAACCATTCAAATGCATCATAAATTTAATTCTCAGACGACATCGATTTTATTTTAGGGCAATTCAACAATCCGGGCCCGGAGGGCCGGACTTCCCTGGCAGGAATGCTGCCAGGAAGGGAAAACACGCCCGAAAGCTCCCGGAGACCCCCGTTGGTCAGATTTTGATGTTGTAAGAGACCCATGACAAAGAATGGCCTGATTTAGAACGTGGGTCGAAGTCAGATTCTTGATTGGACTTGATTTGGATCGATTTGGGGAGCTCCGAGGGTTTCAAGCCGGAAGGCAGTCAGGTGAAGGAAACCGGCAGCGGCAGACATTAGGCGGAAGTCCGGCGGCGGAATCCCGGAGGCCGGAACCTGGGAAGCAAAAAGACGGCCGCCATCGGATTTGGTTTCACGGTTTTAGACCGGACGGCATTCGGAGCACCGAGCCCCGGGGGCCGGGAGGATGCGTCGCAAAGGCCGCTGCATCTTATTAGATCTTTCTGAACGGCGGCGGCAAGGAAATGACCGGAGCACCGAGGGCGGGGCGGCGACAGAGGTTCACCGCCGATGGATTTTGCAATGCTACCCAGCGGGGACGGCGAAGTGAAGCTCAAGCCCCAGCCCACGGGAGGATGAAAGGGGACGACCGCTGGGAGGTTATGACAATTCAGAGGCGACGGCGGCGAAAGGCGTCCCGGGACCAGGGAGGCGGAACGGCGCGAGGTGCAGGCTGGCGGATGCATTTTGAGATGTTTCTAACCGGGCTGCATGCAAAGACGAGACGCGTGATCCGGAGATCGAGAGATTTGAGACGCCACTCAATCGCGGAAGGCAATGCATTAAAGCGACGGTGAAGAGCGCCACCGGCCCAGGGACGTATGCTCGCGGGCTGGACTGGAAGGAAAAAATTTCATCACAGCCGGGGTGATCATGGGCGTGAAAGCGACTCGGAGTCTGGCACCGAAAGGCGAAATAGGAAGGGTCTGGCCACGAGCCGGGCGGGCGATGAAGACAGCAGTTCCGAACTGGAATCCGGAAGCCGTGCCAGAGGGTCGTGGGGATGGAAATGCCGGGCTCGGGCCGGAATTTTGACGCTTAAAACGGGTGAATCCAAGGCTGAAGCCCCGAGGGAAACCCGAGGCTCCTCGGCCCAAGGGCGGACTCCGCCGTGTGATTTGACTCTCGATTCCTCGGGACGGCTTAATGGCTGTTTCGGGTTCCTAAGCAGGTTCCTCCTCAAGACAAAGGCGTAAGAACACCCATGGCGCGGACAAGTCCCGGGAGACGGTAAGGGTGATTCCGATGGTTTCCGAAAAATTTGAACACATGGGTTTTGGGTGCGACGCAGGGGTGTTCTTTTTATACCATTCAATTTTGTTCTTTAATTCATTTAAATCCTCAAAATGATCAAAAATGACGGGAGAGCGAACGAGGATGGTTCCACTGGGCGACTCAGCGGGCGTAGTAAGTGATGGGATCCACGGCGGAGTCGACGGAGCGCAGGTTGATGCCAATGATCGCGTTGATGCAGACTGTAGTGGGCTCCAATTCAAACACTGCTCCAATTTGCTCGAATTCGCTAAGTGAAAAAGACATTAGGGGACCACGGTTTATATACCCAACCGCTCATTAATGCCGTATTAAATGCCTCGTACGATCGCGCCAAAAGTCACAAATTTAACGGTGGTCAAGGGCGGCCACGTAGGGTTTCGGATCCTGAAAGTGTGAAGCCGCTGAACGAGGGCCGCCGGTGAAACTTTGGCGAGACTTAGAACGGGCATGGCGGTGTGACTGGGCCCGGCGGGCGGGCTTCAAGGCTTGCCGGGCCAGGAGATTTTGTTTCTATCACACGGGCAAAATGGGCCAACAAGACCCTCGGGGCCCTGGCTACGGAAGGTCGACGGGAGGATTGCCGCGACGGCGCATCCTGTGATCGGGAAGTCTGGTGGACTCCGCCCTGCACCAAGGAGCAGGGCCGGGCCGAAAACCCACAAGGAACAAGGAATGGCAAACGGTGGGGTGGGTTCCGAAGGGCGGAAAGATGCCCGGGAAACGCCTTCGGGGCGGCAAATGAAAGAGGGAAACCCGATAAGGGAACCCCGGAGGCCCGGGCCCGAAGGGGCCCAGGGCCGCCCCAAAGCCCGAAAGGCCTAAGGAACCCACAAGGCCCCGGAGGGCACCAAAATTTAAAAGGGAAACCACGATCGATCTTAGGATGAAACTTTAGGGTAATATCGATCATGCAAAATGTCAAAAAAAGAGGGGCACGCAAAATGAGGCGGCCCTGACAGACTCGACAAGGTGAAAGAAAAGAGGGTCCCCGTTCCCAACGAGGCGTGTGTGCAGAGGGCACAACAAATGGCGACTCCGCTGGAGAACGCTCTGGAGCGTTCTAGGGATAAATCTTCATTCAGGACCCAGAATCTCTGGTTTCGTTGACCAGAAACGGCTTCCAAGGATGAATCCGGGAGAGCGAGATCCTTAATTGGGTTAGCTTACATGACATCTCGAAAGTGTGTGTAGAGTGAGTTCATTCCTTTCCTAGGGATAGTAACCAAGGTTATTACTCAAACCAAGTGAGCTACATAAGTTGCCTAACACCAAAAGTAACCTAGACATTGCCCCGCTACTAGTCAGGTGTCCATAACCTCGGTGGAGTTGTCGCTACAATCTCATGGATATTGCTCTACTGCCGGTCGGACGTCCATAGCCCCGGTAGAGTTATCTGAACACCCATACGATCGTTTATTTTCTTTTTCAGAGTTTCTTTTCTCTTTTTTTGCTTTGATATTTCATTTCTCTTTTACCATTTAGTTCGACCAGGTAAGCATTGAAGCCTACAATGGGTTTGAGACTGCAGTGGTCACTGGAGTAGACTTAATATTTTTCACTTACTTGGGTGTCGTGACAACCATAGCACAATCCTTCAGAATTTATTATTATGTAATTTGTGCAAGATTCGAGATGTGGGTAAGAAGATCCGGCGAAGGGTCAAGTTCTGAGCAGAATTCAGACAGGGAAATCATTCATGGACAGCTCTACAAAGACCAATAGTCTAGAGTGAAGGTTTAGCCAGAGAACACAAAGAACGGACAGCAAAGTGAACCACTTGTTAGGTAAGCACGGCCACCACAAAGGAGCGGGAAATCTTTCTCAAAACAAAACTGCCGGGAGGGAGAAAGCAAAAAAAATGACACGAACAAAACGCAACAAGCAAGAAAGCAACTACTCTACCCTATGCACAGGTATTTATAGCAAAGAGCTCGAAGGAGCTCAAGCCTGGAAGTAATGCTTCAGGTGCTGCCCGTTGACTGGCAACGGGACGTTTTCACCGGTTAAGTTTTTTAAGCGGAAGGCATTATCTCCCAAAATCTCAGCTATCTGAAAGGGGCCAAGCCAGAGCTTGTCGAATTTATTGTGTCCCCCTTTCTTTTCATGGGCCTTGTCCCAATATAGGACCAAATCTGTAATCCTAAAGGCCTTAATTTTGGCCCGACGGTCGAACCATCTCTTCACTATGCCCTGATGCTTAACGAAATTTTCTATTGCGCAGTCTCGAACTTCCTCTAAATGTAACAGTTCAGCTAGACGAGCTTCCCTACGATCTCCTCCATAAAAATCGTTGATGAACTGAAGAGTCAGAATTTTCAGGTGGATGGGGAATATCGGCTCAAGACCATAGACAAGGTGGAATGGGGAATCACCAAGGGCAGCCTTATGGTAGGTGCGATCAGCCCAAAGGGCGAAACGGAGCTGGGTATGCCAGTCCTTGGGATTCCTATCTAGCAGCTTTTTGATCACGGTAATCAAATCCTTGTTTGTGGACTCGGCAAGGCCATTGCCCTAAGGGTAGTAATTGGATGAAAATTTGAGGGCAATCCCATAGTCAAACGCCCAGCTAACAAATTTTAAAGAAGCGAAGGCAGGTCCATTATCACATACTAGAGCATATGGACAACCAAAGCGATTTAAAATGAAACTTTCTAAGAAATCAGTAACTACTTCAGTTGTACAATGCTTACAAACTATTGCCTCCGTCCATCTAGTACAATAATCAGTAGCGGTTAGAATGTACCTGTGTCCCGCGGATGATGGGGGGCTTACCGGACCGATGAAGTCGAGACCCCATTGTGCAAAAGGTCTTACCTCCAGCATGGGCTGCAGTGGGACAGCAGCATTCCTCTTCCTGGTGGGAGTGGTCTGGCACGTATGGCATGAACGAACATGGCCATGGGCATCTTTGAAGACAGTCGGCCAATAGTACCCTACCCTTAATATCTGATGGGCCGTAGAAGAACCCGAGCCATGGCCCGTACCAAACTTATCGTGAAACTCCCTCAGAACGTGTTCTACTTCCTCCTTGCTGAGGCATCTTAAATAAACTCCCTCATGATTTTTCTTATAAAGAATAGAACCCTGTAACATATAACTGTTGCTTTTCAATCTAAGGGCCCTCTTCTGGACTCCTTGCAAATGTGACGGACACTTATGATTGAGCAGATAATAAACGACATCTCGGTACCACTCTCCCGGGGAGACATCCTCAAGCTGGTATTGCTGTACCGTGAGTTCAGGTCCGGCCTCTATTGCTGTTTCGGCCATTGTGTGGGTGAGTGCCTGCCCTCTTACCAATTTCATTGGTTGGATCTCCATATCATATTCTTAGAGCAGGGTGACCCACTTGGCCCTTCGTTCGCCCAACTCATTTTGCATGAGAAGCGTTTTAACTGCGGGGTCAGGGACGATTGCGAACACCTTGTTGCATAGAATGTAGTGTCTAAATTTCTTTACTCCCCTAACAAGAGCGTACACCTGCTTTTCTATGTTGTGGTAACACAATTTGGCATCTTTGAGGGGTGCACTCATGAAGGTGATCGGATGCTCATTTCCTTCGTCATTCTTTTGGGTCAACATACTGGCACAAGAATGCTCCGAAGCAAATGAATAGATATAGAACGGCTTCAGATAATTTGGACTGACCAACACAGGCGCCTCAGCAATGGCCCGTTTGATTTCCTCAAAGGATTGTTTGGCCTCTGGTGTCCACTCGACCTTAGCATTCTGCTTGAGCATGGCATTGAGAGGTTTGACTATTTCCGCAAAATTGGTGATGAATTTCTAGACGAAATTAATCTTTCCGAAGAAAGACTTTAATTCCTTCTTGCTGCCCGGGGGCTGAATCTTGAGTAGTGACTCAATGCGTTCAGGATCAATGGAGATTCCTTGCTCTGAGATGATGTGCCCGAGTAATCTGCCTTCGGTCACTCCAAAAATGCACTTCTTGGGGTTAAGAGAAACTCCGAATTCTCAGCATCTCTGAAATACTTTGCATAGGTCGGAGATGTGATTACCTCGCTTCTTGGAGAATACCATCAAATCATCCATATAGATGATTATACATTTGCCGATCAGGTCCTTGAAAGCGATATCCATGGCGCGTTGGAAAGTGGCGCCAGCGTTGATGAGCCCGAACGACATTCTTCTGTACGCAAATGTCCCCCACTTAGTGGTGAATGCAGTCTTGTGGCGATCCTCGTATTGTACCATTACTTGATTATACCCGGAGTATCCGTCGAGGAACGACATCATTTGGGAGTCGTTGACAATTTGTAGCACTTCATCCAGTGAAGGCACCAGATAGTTGTCCTTTTCTGAGGCGCAATTGAGATTGCAGAAATCCACGCACAATCTGATCTCTCCATTCTTTTTCCTGACCGGGACCAAATTAGCCACCCACATAGAGTGCCTAACAGGGAAGATGATTCTTGCTGAAAGTAATTTCTGTACCTCCTTGTAAACAATAGGTTCTAGCAAGGCATTAATAGGGCGCTGCCACTGACGGAATGGCCTCACTTCTGTCCTCAGAGGGATGGTATGCGTGATGACAGAGGTGTCGTATGTTTTCAAGTCTTCGTAACTCCATGCCACCACGTCAGGATATCTGCGCAAAGCATCCGTGATTCCCCTCTTCTCTTCGGGCGTGCATACTTTTCCAATAAAAATATTCTTGGTATCCTCGGTCGTTCCCAAGTTGTGAGCGTTGCACTGGCTGCTTATAGCCTCCTTTTTTGTTTGCCGATCCTGATCCCTAATCTGATCCAGGTTGAATACATGCTCCAGCTGAACCATGTCTCTAGGGATCGTGTTGGTTTTCAGATTGATAACCCCTTCTATGTCCAATTTAGCCTCTTGTGGATCAGCTTCATCGATTATTTGGGCAGCAAAGACGTCAGAACTTGTGATGAACTGGAGGATATGCTTATCATCATTGAAGACATGTAGGTGGGTAACATTGTCCGGGACCGATGGCGTAGATGTTAGCTCAACAGTGAGCTTCTTGAGCCCAGACAACGAGAGGGGCTGTAACGTGCTAGCTGCTTGAGCCAAGGCATCAGCTGTGCGATTCTGAGCACGAGGGATCAGTTGTATGTTGATCACATCCAGGCCCTCTAGGAGATCCCACACCCTGTGTCTATAGTTGTTGAGTCTCCGGTCATGACAGGAGTACAATTTTCTGACCTGCTTAACCACAAGTGCGAAATCCCCGAAGATATGCAGTACTTTCACATTCTTCCTCAAAGCCATAAGAAGGCCAAGGACTAAGGCCTCATATTCTACTACATTATTGGTACAATAAAACTGCAATCGATGGACAGCAAGGAATGTCTTACCCATTGGACTGATGAGTTTGATCCCCGCTTCAGCTCCTTGTCTTGACTTTGATCCATCAAACCGGAGCGTCTAGCACGCAGAGGATTCCTCATCTTCGGGTTTGATTGAGTCTTCATTCTCTCTTGGCTGGGCAGCGGGCCTAGTGATCTTAGGAAGGCCTTCCGGGTCGAGGCAACGATCGGCAGGTGATCCGGGCGGTGCCTCCTTTGGTGTTTCCGTCGGAGGAACGATGACTTTCTTAACATGCTCCACTGCTGCTTGGCATAAGCAACAGTCGAACTCGGAGTGAGCAGCGTTGTGGACCCTACACCAATTCAACAATAATAGGTCTTAGAAATTCATTCTAGCTCCTAGGCTGAGCTGATCTCTTGCGCATTTTTCCATAAACTCCTGGAAGCCATTGAGCAATCCCTAGTTGTCATCTTTATCTGGCTCATCATCAGCTTCCGCCAACACTTCTTCGTCTGGGGACATTTGTTCGGAACTCGCCGAGGGACTGCATAATACCAGCAATACCTCTTCTGTCCGTTCTTCCTGAAGCTCAAGCTCGTTTTGGTAAGCAAAAGGGCGGTAATTCCCTAAGTCGGTCTCAACGAACAGCACCTCGCTAAGATTATTGTATTCCGTGATCATATATTTCATCTGGGGTTCACGGTCAATACGAATCTGATTTGGCAGTCCCTTCCACGGCAGCCACAAGTGAGACAAGTCGGTGGTGGTGTATCTATTCAGCGCCTTGGTGAACTCTCTCCCCAGAATGATTCCATAGGCATTAGGTATGTCCACCACTTGGATGTCCACAACCTGCTGTATCCGGGGGTCCGCAGCGATTTGCATGGGGATGCGGTTTATTTTGCCCACGATATTAATCTCTGTTTTGTCAAGTTGGGTGACCTTTCTCTTTGAAGGCGTGGGGGTGATGCCAAGAGCTTTGCATATGGCCAAGGGCATAACGTTGGCAGACGCGCCTGAATCGAGCAGGCAGTTGTGCAAATTCTTGCCAAAGACCCTAATAGTAGTCAAGAACGGGGGAGTTTCCGGTCTCCCTTGGAAGATACCGATGGGTGTGTCCATTTGAGCTATTTGGCTTTTGTTCCTATCACTGCCTGTATCCTTGGTTTGTTTAAATTGCTGGTCCTTGGGAGGCTGTCTACCAGCCCTCTCTCGCTCCTTTTCAGTGTATCTACCAGCCGACTGATTCATGGGCATATGATTCCTTCTTCCGGTGTCCTGTATCTCTTGTTCTTTCCTGGGCTCCTTAAAGGTTACCCTCTTGGCCGGGGTCTCTTGTGTCGTGCTAGATGAGGGAGTCCCATTCAGAACCCTGAAAAAGGTGTGCCTTACAGCAGGAACCTTGAGCAATTCGAAGGCCGACAAACTAATTTTGACCTTCTTGTACTCTTCCGCCACATATTCACCCATTTGCTCTATTTCAGAGCTAAAAGCTTGGCCTATGGGGGAACTAGGGGTTTGACTCTTGGTTTGCCCAGGCAGATTTTGGGTTTGGCTCTGAGGCTAACCTTGCAGTGGGTTTTGGGATTGGTTCTTACTGAGATATTGGGCAGGTATACGAGGGAGCCCTGGGTTATTGTTAGCATTTGGATCAGGCGGGGTGGCGAAGTTGTTTGGTGGAGTAGAAGTGGTGAAGGGTCCACCGGCTTGTCTATTCCTAAGGAAATAGGGACTTGACCATTGATGGAACATGTGGACCTCATCCACGAATGGCTCTTCTTCATCCACCGGACCGTTATCTACCAAATCAAAAAGCGGAGCTAGAGTTGATTCGTTACTTACCTCTTGTGCATTCTCATCCTCGATGGGGGTGGGCTCTGCCTCGGGATCGTTGCGATCTCCTCGCGGAAACGGCGCCTGATTGACCACCAAACATGAGGAATCGTAGGGCTCCGATGGGACGATGTCCCTGCAGTTGGCATTATCGATGACATTTTGTACTTCCACCTGAAAGATTTCAGCTGCCGCCTAGAATTCAGGATAGTCCAGCTCAAAATGTCTGCTAGTTTTGTGAAGTCAGCACCATCCGGACAAAGCTGCTTCGGCCAGATACACACCGCTGGATGTTCTGTCATTGCCTGCTAGTTGATCAAACGAGGTGGGGACACCACCGTTGTTGGGCTGGTGTTCCATGTGCGGTTTTGCCTCTGGGAAGGTCTTCTTTCTGCATTTTGATTGGAGTTCTGCCCCCTCTCATAATTCTGCCTTGAGGAGGTACCCACTTCTCGATTATCTCTGTTGTCTCTATTGTCTCGAGACTCCCGACTGTCCCTGTTGAGATTGGCCTGAAAGTTACGTTGGGAGGCCTGTAGCTAATTATTCTAGTTCTTCAGATGCGTCATCTCTGTGGACATCTTCTTAATCATTTCGGTCAGCTCCTCTAGCTTATCCTTCTCAGCTGCACCTCCAGGCGACGGGGCCAGATTTTGGAGAAATGCGAGTGAGGCCGCCGGCTGATTTTGATAAGCCGGAGGAAAATCCAGTCCTGATAAGTGCAACGGTGCCTGGGGCTGTTGGGAATATGCTTGCTGCTGCGGAGCTATTTGAGAATAGCTGTACTGCTGCTGGGGCTGTAAGTAAGATGTTGCGGGAGGCGCATAATTCAATGGCTGCCCCGGATGCGGCACCATAGACAATTGTGGCACTTGGTTCATGAGAGGAGTTTGGTGAGCAAACGCCTGATTGAGCCCCTAAATTTGCATTGGGTGGGCGACGGGCCCCAAAGAGGGCAGAGGGCGAGATATATTTTGTCCCAAATCCGCACTTGCAATGACAGCTTCTGCATAAGCGGTCAGCAAGGTAGCAGGCGGCGGGCGCATCCTTTTTACCAGCGCTGCCGTGAGGTTATCCAGGGCCGCGTAGTAGACTGGCAGAGTAGCCGCATCATTATGGAGGTATGGATCCTGAAGCCTCATATGAGCCTGATGGAAGCAATTATTGAAGGAGCCAATAGGTTCGTTGACCTCCCTTCTAATGGACATGAACTGCTGGTACAGGTCAGCGGGGTTGACAAGAATCTTGTACTTCTGTAGGAAGGCGTTCTTCATCAGGGTCCACGAGGTGATCGATCCCTGTGGTAGATTGATGTACCAGTAGAAGGCCTCTTCTCCCAATGAATGCAGAAAGAGGCAACACGCCACGTCCTCGTGACCCACCTGCATTTCGGTATATTTCGAATATCTTGATATGCTCTTCGGCCGTTCTTTGCATGTCACGTAGATGGAATTTCGAACAAAAGCCCTCTGAATTCTTGGGCATATCATTGTAAATAGCAAAATGTATCGGCGAAGGGTTATGCGCAAGCCAAGCCATGAGGGGAGGCGGAGGTGGCACTTGCTGTTGGAGAACAGAGATTTGGGGCTGTATTGGCAATACAACCACAATTTGAGGCTGCCCTTGAGCTATGGCTACCTGGACTGTGCTTTGGGCTGAAAGGGCCGGGAGAGGAGCGAACCCCTGGCTGCCGGAAGGAAGATGTGCAAATGCTGTTTGAGACGGTTGGGTGGGAGATGAAGGCCATCCAAGTGAAGGTGGAGGTGAAATGGAGGCGGATGGAATGGAGGAAGAGGAAGAGGCGGAGCTGCTTCCTTGTGCTCGTTTTGCCCTCGTGGGAGGCTGCAATTCTTCAAACTCTCCCTTGTTTGGTGCCGATCGTAGAATCCTTTGAAACCTTTCCGGGGAGAATGATCCTATCCGATCCAGCTTCGCTTTATCCCGTAGTTTAGTATTCCGATCGCTGCCCTCCTTCTAGCGCCAGTTCTGTTCATGATATTTTTATGCACTTCACAACACAGGCAGCGCACAGGTGCACTACCTCTCTTGAAAGACAATTTTCCACAATCGAGTTGCAGAACACTATCCCAAGGTCTCTCGGATGTCAGGTCATGACGATGCTTAAATACCTCAGTAGTTTGATGTGATTTGCTGGAATCACAAGGCGGCCTTACAGAAACACAAAGTATGGGCACAAAGCATGAAGTTGGATCTTCGAAAAGGAGTTTTCACATGTAAGCAGTTATGTCTTGGCTATAGGTTCAAACAGCAGTCTCAAACTCCATCTAGTGGTTAGATTTTGCTTTATAAAGTGCAATGAACCTTGGTGTTGTTCAGTTTCTAAAGAAAGTGAAAAAAGAGCGAAGGGGAAGAAAAGTTCCTAAGCCTAAAGCTTGCTGCGAACAGTGATAATGGAGTCCCTGCAATGGACAATTCCTTCAAAACAATATCCCACTTAACCAGGGATTCCACAGTATCATGGGAATCGTGCAATCTTTTAAGGGCTGCAGATTTTTATCCTTCATCCACCACATACATGCATGAACTAAAGATAAGTATTTGAGGCAGCTTAAATCAGGTCCAGACTAACTTTGCAAAGCTATCTACTTTCAGCAAACAGCAAAAAGTATGGACTAAGGGATCATCAACAAAGCAGGAATTTCCATGAACAGCCAACAGCATTCCTAAGATTATCTAAATAACATGAACAGCTAACTAAACAGCAAAGAGATCTAAGCTAACAACTAATATTGGAGAAGTGAATCAATAGACATGAAAGAAAACAAGGAAATACATCAAGTCAATGCTATTTCTCATAAATTTCAGCAGCATGCCTTTACAACAACTCAACTCTCACTTTTGCAAATGAGGGGAGTGCTCTATTTATAGTTTCTAAAAAAACCAAATGAATGGCCAAGATTCATTTCCATTGTGTGGCCACGATTCATTACAAATTAGGGTTTCACCTACCCCCAAAATAGATTTACAATTTTAAAACATCTTTTGTCTTTTCCCTATTTTGTCATCTAGTGGATGACACTATTTGCATTTTCGTCTTGTAGCTAATTGTTGTTCCTTTGGCTGTAGCTACTCTTCTGGGAAGTCTTCTTCCTTGGCTGGGCTGTCTGGTTGCTCCTCGGAGGCTGCATGTTCAATATGCTTGAGGATTACGGCCTGGAGCTTGTCGATATCGAGGATTTCACATCTCAACGCCTGGTAGCTCCATTCTTTGGCATTCTCTTCCAGCCGCTTCCAATCCTCGTCATACTTTGAGCCCTGATCTCTGAAGAGCTCTGATCTATCGAAGGCACGGGCAGCGAAACTCAAGAAGTCCGTTGTGATATCTCCGGCTGTCCCATCCTTCATCTGTTCTTCAAAATACGACCTGACCTTTTATGCATCTAATTGCACCGTGGGCATATCATGGCCCGTCATTAGCTTGAGGTACTCGGTGCATTCTGCTCGGATCTCCTTGATCCACACAATATCTGGATCTATTCTACCTTGGATCTGTTCCATCCTCTCTTTATGGTTGATGAAGTCTCTGCGCCATATGTCAACCAACCAGTGATCCTCCTTATTCAGTTCTATCTTTTCTTCCCACGTGCTTTCTGGCATTTGAAGGATGGCCTTAACCTTCGGGAAGGCAGAGTCATAGATCGCAGGGAAGTTAGTGCAGAGCTTCCTCGTGCCTTCCAAGGACTGAATCAAGTCTAGGAACTTGTTGGCTATCTGCACAGCCAAGCCGATCCCTACGTTTCCAACCTTCACAACCTGCTAGAACTAGTCCTCCGTGGTTTTCTCTAAGTTTTTCCTCCTCTCCAGCTTATCTATCTGCTCCCTGGAGAGTAGCTGAGGAGTGGTCGTCGAGGTAGTGGGAAGGTCGTCTATTAAAGACCACTGCTGGATGTAGTCGGTTAGGGCAGCAACCTGCGCCTTTAGCTCGTCTTTGGTGATCTTATCCTGCTTAATCAGATGCACCACCGTGGCCACTGACTCCTCCAGATGTCCGACCTTCTATTCGCTGGTGGTTGTCCCTAGGTCGATCATGGAGATATTGTAGCTTACTCCGGTCTGGCCAACAGTTGGCATTGCTACTTGTGCAACCCGGGAGCCAGAAGCGTCCATGGTTATCCTAGAACGGACCTTAGGCTTCTTCTCCTTCTTTGTTGTGGCTAGAGATCAAGCCAAGATGGCTTCCAATCTCGACCTCGGGTCGCTTAGAACAGGAGTAGTCTTTTCGAGCTGCTTTTCCAGCCAGTCGGGCATGGCGGATTTATCTTTGGGTGTACCATGGCTGCCTTCACCCGTCTCAGTCAGGGGCAAGACTTCTGCCTCCTTTTCCTTTTCAAGTTCTTCTTTTTCCTTGGCAGCATCCTCCTCGTCAAAGTCTTGATAGAACACGAGGCTTTTGACGGGTGCGATGGTGGTCAGTATCTAAGTGAGATCCTGTTTTTTTGCTGCCTCTTCTTCTTTCTTCTCCTTAGTAGCCTCGGGTTCGAGGTTCCTTACAATGTGGGTCTCTGCCTCAGTGATATCCTTTTCAGGCTGCCCCTCTGGTGGCTATCCCTCTTCACCACATGGCGACAGTTCTGCCTCTTCTCCGACATCTTCATCAGAAACCTGAATAATTTTCCCGACGCCCGAGCCATCCTCCCCATCCCTGCCCTCGGAGGAGCCTGTTTCTTCTTCCTCATAGGCAACCTCGTCAATGGTTCGATGCTCGTGTTTGGGTTGCTCGTAATAGTCATCGACCTCCTCCTCCATAGGCTTTGAAGCCTCCTGTTCCAGCTCCTCCATCTCCTTGGAAATCTGCATGGTGGCCTCCATGGCCAGCTGACCTGTCGGCGGTTTCAACGGCTGAGCTGTTGCGAGGGCTTGGGCGAGGGCAGCTTGGAGAGCAAGGTCCATTAAAAGCTGCGAGAGCTCAAGAGGGAGACACTACAGGTGCCGTGTAATAGCCTCATGCACGCTAGAAAGGGGAACAGGCGATGGTATTGTTGCCAGAGGTAGTGAGGTGATGGGTGACATGGCAGCAGCAGAGGAAGGGGAAGTGGTCATGCTCGAGGAAGAGTCAATATTGACTATGGACCCGGCTGGGGGCGAAGAGGCAAGGTGGACAGAAATGTCCACCGCCTGCGGGGATGAGGCGGCTGCAGCCTGAGAGGGGGGCAGCACACCAGTCGGGGGAGGAAGGAGCAATGGAGGCTGCGCCTCTGTTGTGACCACTGTCCTTTTAAGCTTCTTTGGAGACAAGCCTCCCGTATCCTTTGTTGCTTGTTCTTTGGGGCCCCCGGACTGTGCTGTTTCTGCTTCTTTTCTCTTCTGGGACCTAGTGATGGGGGGAGACTTGGAAGTCTCACCAGCTGATGGGGAGGCAGCAACGTCCTCCGTGGCGCTCGACCCGCTTTTGAGTGCCTCGTATGTTAGAGCCATCCCCTGTTGCTCTAGTTGTGCCACCTGTCCATCAACCCACTCCTTAGTGCGAGCTATGATAGGCTGGGTGATGGTATCCAGGTCCTCGACCTCTTGTTCATCCCAGTCGATGGAGGGGGTTGCCAGGTCGGCAACTGCAGGGTACCTCGGGTGCACCAGGGTGGACTCATCTTCCTCAAGCTGGTCTGGCACCGGAAACAGCTGCACCCTCCTTAAAAACTGCACTGTCATTCACATGTAATGTCTCTTGCGAACCTCCTTATCATCTCTACAATCTGCCCAGAAATCTTCAACATGGTACTGGTGGGCGTATGCTGGCCCTAGCGCCTTCCTAACGTGGCCGTGGGGGTCCATTCGTGGGCGAGCTGTGTACCATTCAAAGTTATACTCTTTGAGTTCATTTTCTGAGTTGCCAGCGCACTGAGATGTTTGCAGTCGATACTGGCCTTGGCCGAGGATCATGGGATAGGGGATCCCTGATACGTGTTTTTGGCTGAAGACCATCTGAATATGTTGGAGCTACCGAGAAAGCTCTAAGAGAATAATCCTATCGTTTGGGTATCTTGGCAACTTGTTCGGTCGTTCCGTGAATCCTTGGGCACGGATGTAAGTGAACTTGGGGAACTGAATGTATAAGAAGGCATACTCCTTCAGGAGTGCTCTGGTGCTATGAGATACCCGTCTCTCGAAGTCCCCGGCTATCAATCTGATAATATGGCCTATGAAGGCATCATTGATCCGACGGTACTCCTTTTTGAAGTAGCGGTATTGTAGCTAAGGGTACCGGTCAAAAGGCTTAAGCCCTCGTTTGTGATCCCCATTCGGCACCATGAAGAGTCCACTATATTGCCTCTGACCTGCTAAGGAGTACACCAGGTATGAGGTCATGTAGAACTTGTTGCTTTTCTTGATATTTACAAACTGCTCGTGGAAGCAGTTGCTGATGATACTCCCCCAGTCGAATGAGATCTTGGTCTCCATGTCCTCATTTCCTCGTATGATTTGCTCAATATAGTAAGCCATCCACTCCTGGAAGTAGGCGGCTGCTGGGAGGCCCATGACCCTGCTTAGCATGGTCACCAAGTCGTGATAGTCTTCTTGAAAATCGCTACGGAACAGCTCTTCGGGAACTTTTGCAGCGCTACCCCGTTTCTCCTTCAACCAGTAGATGTTGATTGACTTCTTGCAGCCTAATGGATTGGCATCCCACGCCGCCTGACACTGCTCCAAAGTGGGGACTTGCATATGTGGGAATGTAGGAATGTGGAATGTTTTCGTAATTCCTTCCGGAGACATGTCGGCAAGGATATTCCCTTCTTTGTCCACGATCGTTCGCGTGTCTGCCTAGTAGGCTTCTCGGCAAGCCATTACCAGTTCAGGTGCTATTAGAGATGGAGGGAAGCCAGCAACTTTAGCAATTCTGCTTTGGCGTATCAATCGAGCATTCCTTGTCTTAGGGTCGATCTTGACCCTCTGGGTGAACTCGTCTATGTCCACCTAGCCTATATTGGTGTCTGAGATCTCTTTCCAGTCAGTCGAGACCTTTGGCTGGAGCCGTTCACCCTGAAATTGGAACTTCATTTGGTCTTTGTCGTCTTTCCCACGGGCGGCCCTTCCAGATTTCTTACCCTTGTCCTTTTCGGTAGAGGCCCCTGAAGTTCTTGCGGCTGATTCGATATATCCTGCAGGCAAGGGCAAAGTTAGCACAAGAAAACACCAATAACATTAATGTTAGTCTGTATTGTGAGCATATTATATAACTAACCATTCAAATGCATCATAAATTTAATTCTCAGATGATATCAATTTCATTTTAGGGCAATTCAGCAATCTGAGCCCGGAGGGCCGGACTTCCCTGGCAGGAATGCTGCCAGGAAGGGAAAACACGCCCGAAAGCTCCCGAAGACCCCCGTTGGTCAGATTTTGATGTTGTAAGAGATCCATGACGAAGAATGGCCTGATTTAGAACATGGGTCGAAGTCAGATTCTCGATTGGACTTGATTTGGATCGATTTGGGGAGCTCCGGGGGTTTCAGGCCAGAAGGCAGTCAGGCGAAGGAAGCCGACGGCGGCGGACATCAGGCGGAAGTCCGGCGGCGGAATCCCGAAGGCCGAAACCCGAGAAGCAAAAAGACGGCCGCCATCGGATTTGGTTTCACGGTTTTAGACCGGACGGCATTCGGAGCACCGGGCCCCGGGGGCCGAGAGGACGCGTCGCAAAGGCCGCCGCATCTTATTAGATCTTTCTGAACGGCGGCGGTAAGGAAATGACCGGAGCCCGGAGGGCGGGGCGGCGACAGAGGTTCGCCGCCGATGGATTTTACAATGCTACCCAGCGGCGACGGCGAAGTGAAGCTCGAGCCCCGGCCCACGGGAGGATGAAAGGGCACGACCGCTGGGAGGTTATGACAATTCAGAGGCGACGGCGACGAAAGGCGTCCTAGGACTCGGGAGGCGGAACGACGCGAGGTGCAGGCCGGCGGATGCATTTTGTGATGTTTTCAACGGCGGCGGCAAAAGACGGACCGGGACCCGGAGACCAGAGAGATTGGAGACGCCAGCCACCGTGAAGGTACAGACAGTGACGGCGAAGAGGCCACCGGGGCCCGGGGGATGGGGCGTTGCGGGTTGACGGCCGACGGAAAAAATTTCATCACAGTTCGGGTGACGGCGGCGGTGAAAACGACCCCGGAGCCCGAAGGTCAGGCAGCAAGAAGGGTTCCACCGTGAGCGGCGGCAGAACCAGCACGGAGTTCTGGGAATGGAACTCCAGAAAGTCGGGCCTGGAGGGTCGTGGGGAGGCAAAAACAGCGGCCTCGCCGGGAATTTTGACGTTTAAAATGGTGGTGAATCCAAGGCGGAAGCCCGGGAGTGGAAACCCGGAGGCCCGGGCCTGGAAGGGCGGACCTCTGTTAGGGATTTTGAGTCTGGATTCTGATGGCGACGGAAGGTTTCGGGCCTGGCAGGGTCCTCCGCACTGTATGAAGAACACCCATGGCACAGACAAGTCCCGGGAGACGGTAAGGGTGATTCCGATGGTTTCTGGCAAATTTGAACACATGGGTTTTGGGAACGTCGCAGGGGGTGTTCTTTTTATACCATTTAATTTTGTTCCTTAATTCATTTAAATCCTCAAAATGATCAAAAATGATGGGAGAGCGAACGAGGATGGCCTACCTGCGACTCGCAAAGCGGGTAGGTGATGGGATCCACCGGTGTAGTCGACGGAGCGAGGTTGATGCCAATGATCGCGTTGATGCGGATTGCAGTGGGCTCCAATTCAAATGCTGCTCCAATTTGCTCGAATTTGCTAAGTGAAAAAGACATTGGGGGACCACAGTTTATATACCCAACCGCTCATTAATGCCGCATTAAATGCCTCGTACGGTCGCGCCAAAAGTCAGTCGGTTTCAAATTTCAGGTCGACGGCGGCGACGAGGGTTTCAGGATCCGGCAGGCGGGAAGCCGCGTAATGACGGCCGCCGAGAAACTTTGCGAGGACTTCAAATGGCGGCGGCAAAGGTGTGACCGGGGCCCGGAGGGCGGGGCGCCGCAGGGGCTTGCCGCTGTGAGATTTTGCTTTGCATTGCGACGGCAGCGGCGAACAAGACCCAAGGGCCCGAAGGGCGGAAGGCCGACGGAGGATCGCTGTCACGGACGGCGATCCCAGGACGGAAGTCCGAAGGCGGACTTCTGGCTCCCGAGGCCCGAAGGAGTAGGGGCCGGCCGAAAACCCACAAGGAACAAGGAATGGCAAACGGTGGGGTGGGTTCCGAAGGGCGGAAAGATGCCCGGGAAACGCCTTCGGGGCGGCAAATGAAAGAGGGAAACCCGATAAGGGAACCCCGGAGGCCCGGGCCCGAAGGGGCCCAGGGCCGCCCCAAAGCCCGAAAGGCCTAAGGAACCCACAAGGCCCCGGAGGGCACCAAAATTTAAAAGGGAAACCACGATCGATCTTAGGATGAAACTTTAGGGTAATATCGATCATGCAAAATGTCAAAAAAAGAGGGGCATGCAAAATGAGGCGGCCCCTACAGACCTGACAAGGCGAAAGAAAAGAGGGTCCCCGTTCCCAACAGGGCGTGTGTGCAGAGGGCACAACAGAGAGATTTAGAAGGATATCTTTAAAATAAAATGTAATATCAAAACTTTTCTTAGGTTGGCCCTTACGAGGGATAACATCTATCACTCCTACCATTTCATCCATAGGATTAATAGAAGTGGTATGTGAAATAAGATCAAGATGTTCAGTCTCTTAATGAAGAATCATCACATCATTTTTTTTGAGTTTCACTGGCTTTAACGAATGACACAGTATGTTTAGGCATAGGATTGGTAAAAATTTGCAAATTTTGATTGGGTGGGGCAACAAATGTGTTTCCTTTAACATTAACATTTGAAATGGATAGACGACCAGAATCAATGAGGTCTTGCAATGCTTACACTATTTTGTGTCATGTCCATTTTGTCTATGATAATGGCAATAAGCATTAGATTGAAAGGTTGGAGGCAAAGATTTAGTTGTATTTAATGGTTTAATAGTAGATAAAGAAATCATTTATTGCTATATAAGTTGGGTCATTGTTATGAAGAGTATCTAGTAATGGTGTAAATCGTCATAATGAATCTCCATAACTATAAGGTATCACAGCTTTAAGAGCGGCTACCTAGTTATTGATGGGTTGAGGTGGTTGTTGGGGAGGGGTTGAATTGTAAGAACCCTTTGTTTGGTTTTTGAAATGGTTATGAATTGTTTGAGGTACTAGGTTCAGATTTTTTAGTTCGGTTGGAAGTGGACTTTGCATCATGACTACTAACCAAATTGTGATAATTGCAAAGGGTTGTGCACAAGTGCATGAAAGAAGGAAATTTCATCATGGTCAATCTATCTTGGATTTGACTTTACAAATTTTCAATGAACATCTTTTGGAAATGTCGATCAAGAATCTTAACATCAAGTTGGGCATAAAGTGACTGATAGCGTGAGATGAAATCGGTTACCTTTTCATCTATGTTTTGTTTACATCTCATTAAATCAGCCAATATCTTCTTTGGAGTCATATGCACTTGAAAATGGCTTATGAATGCATCAACTAGTTCATTGAATGAACTAATTGAATTATTGGGTACAAGGATGAAAACCATTCTAAGGTAATGCCTTTTAAAGTCCTAGAAAATAGTTTTTCCAACAATTTATCATCGAGGACAATGTCACTGCACAAGGCTATGTAGGAATTAACATGATTATTAGGATCACCCTTTCCTTCGTACTTCTCAAATCTAGGAATTTTTATTCCCTATGGCATCAGTGTTCTTAGGATTTCTAGAGATAGTGGGTTGCTACGAACATAATAGGTAGGTGGTCCATTCTGGTTTTGGTTGATGGTAGATATTTGGTTTTGCATAGAGGAGATGGTTTGGAAAATTTGTGTGATGAGAGGGTCAGTGTAAGTGGGATGAGATGGAAGGGAAAGTGGTGGAGTGTATGTAGTGGTAGGTAAAGTGAATAGAATAATAATGGATGGTATGGTGGAAGAGGAGAGAACATTTGATGCCACATAAGAATTAGGAAAGCTAGCAAGAATAGTCAAAGAAGGAATCACATTGCTAACCAGTTGCATTGTTGTGGTGACTTGCAAAATGGTATAGGTAGGTATGGATGCTACTATGGAATGAGGAGTGTTAAGGCCTCCTTGACTAACCATAGTGTTTGTTGGTTGGTATGTGCTAGAGGTGGAAGGAGCATGTTTGTTGTATATCTCATCAATTCTTTTCATAACTTTTAAGCCATCATCACTTTCAATCAAGTGGTGAAGGTTTTCTATAGCAGGAATCACAGTGGTTGAAATGTTTTCAAGACACAAATCTTGTTGCAAATGTGCAAAAATCTCATCAATGTTAACAACTTTATCTTGCAGAATGTGATCATTTTGTGTGTCAACTGGCATAGTATTGGAAGGTGCAGTGTTGCTAAAGTTAGGGGCCATTCCCAATGCATTATTGTCAATACTAGGAGTAGTAGCTCAGGACAACCCAAGGTCCATAATGAGTGTGTTATGACAAGATTCCATGAGTCATGAATTTATTCTCACTAAAGTATTATCAATAGGGCACCAAACACTCATACAAAGTCTACTAAAGGTAGGGTGGGTGCAAATGAAATGCAAACTATAAGCAATAAAATGCTAATAACAAAAATTCTAGAAAATATAAAAGAGATGCAATAACAATAAAATAGAAATGCAAAAAAAATCCCAGAAAATGCCAAAAATTACTGTGCAAAATGTGCAAAAGGACTAAGTCGGGCGCCCAGTGTGGAGAATTAGTCCTAGTGAGGATTTTTTGAAATCAAAAAGAATGTTCAAAATTTATGTTCACCAAAATGTGGACAATGATTTTGGATTGCCCAAGGTTGCCTCTAGCACTTCTAGGTTTTTCACCTAAAAGGAGAGGAATTGGGTCCAAAATGCAAATGTCTACACTCAAAGTTAGTGTAAATGGGATGCAATGTATCTAATTATGATGCACTAATGCTGAAAATTGAAAAAGACATGATTAATGATGCTAAGCCTAAGAAATGCAAAGTGTTAGAAAACATATTGTGATATGCAAATCACCTAAAAATGCAAGTAAATGATGAAATAATTGAACAAAACTAGAGAGGTGCACCTGGAATCTAAAATTTGATGTGGAGAGACTCTGGAATCCTACAAAGTTGACTAGAAATGTTAACTGAGACACTTATGCCAAGCTGGATGACTTAGTCCAGTTTTGGGGAAAATTTGTCGAAACAAGAAGCTGCCAAATAGGTATCCAAAAATGCAGAAACCAATTTTCAAGCCTACAACGGGACTAATTCGCCCAAATGCAGAATGTGATCATTTTGTGTGTCAAGTAGCATACTATTGGAAGGTGCAGTGTTGCTAAAGTTAGGGTCCATTCCCAATGCATTATTTTCAATACTAGAAGTAGTAGCTCAGGACAACCCAAGGTCGATAATGAGTGTGTTATGACGAGATGCCTTGAGTCATGAATTTCTTCTCACTAAAGTATTATCAATAGGGCACCAAACACTCATACAAAGTCCACTAAAGGTAGGGTGAGTGCAAATGAAATGCAAACTATAAGCAATAAAGTGATAATAACAAAAATTCTACTAACTATAAAAGAGTTACAATGACAATAAAAATAGAAATGCAAAAAATTCCTAAAAGATGCCAAAAATTACTGTGCAAAATGTGCAAAAGGACTAAGTCACCCAATGTGGTGAATTAGTCCAAGTGAGGAATTTTTTGAGATTTTTTAGAAATTTTGAATGCAATTTTATGTGTTTCAGATGCACAAATGTAGCTACAATTTGAAAGTGCATAATTTTTGAACTGTTTCAACTATAAAAATGATGCAAAAATGCAAGCTATTTGAGCTTTTCACTAATGCAATTTTTAAAACCCTAGGATGCAATTTAAACAATGTAATGCTAATGAAAAGTAAACCTAAAATGCACTTTAAATCAGAAAGAATGTTCAAAAGTTAGGTTCACCAAAATGTGGACAATGATTTTGGTTTGCCCAAGGTTGCCTCCAACACTTCTAGGCTTTTCACCCAAAAGCAGAGGAATTGGGTCCAAAATGAAAATGTCTACACTCAAAGTTAGTGTAAATGGGATCTAATGTATCTAACTATGATACACTAATGCTGAAAATTGAAAAATAAATGATTAATGATTCTAAACCTAAGAAATGCAAAGTGCTGGAAAACATATTGTGATATGCAAAACACCTAAAAATGCAAGTAAATGATGAAATAATTGAACAAAACTAGAGAGGTGTACCTAGAATCTAAATTTTGATGTGGAGAGACTCTGGAATCCTACAAAGTTGACTAGAAATGTTGACTGGGACACTTATGCCAAGCTAGATGACTTGGTTCAGTTGCGGGGGAAATTTGTCGAAATAAGAAGTTGCCAATAAGTATCCAAAAATGCAGAAACCAGTTTTCAGGCCTACAGTGAGACTAATTCACCATAGATGGTGACTTATTCCACTTACAGATTTTGGGAATTTTGGGACAGGATCCTATAGATTCTAGTCTGCACTTGCTTTCCTCATAGATATCCGCTCTTGATTCTATAGAAAATGAGCTGAAAAGAGTCTCCAAGCCTCAACTAGGGTTATGTTGAGTTTGATGGATTGTTGACCACTTTTTGACACCAAAATGTTTGATAAATCTACATACAAATTCTACAAACACACATGCAAAGAGGGGTAAAGGTGTTAAGGGTTAGAGTTTAGGGGTTTGCGTTGGTCAAATCCCACTTTGGTAATCAAACCCTATGGAATGAAATGAAATAAAAAGAAAATTATCAATAGATAAAATGCAATTTCATAAACTCACCAAACCCTTGATGCAATGAAATCTGAAGATATGCAATGAAGTACTCCAATGGATGACTTGAATATGCTTATAGTGCTTGAATGCTTGAGAATGATTAAGTGAATTGCTTGAGTGAATGCTTGAATGAATTGGTTAGGGTTAAAATGAGAGGAAAAACCCTTATTTATACTTTATTTTCCTAAATTTCCCAAGAATAACACATCACAAGCCGACCTCAAGAGTTAGAGAATAAAATCCCGCTAGAAAATTGAAATAATTTTGATTTTTATGTCAAATAGAACTAAGTCGCCCCTATTGGTGACTTAGTCCTCTTTAAGAAATTTAAGTGGGTGTTGGGAATTAAAGGGCATTAAATGATTTCTAATGGGAATATCCTCAAAAACACACTTAAGAATGGTCAGAAAGTGAATTAAGGGGACATTTAAACATGAAAAATGGGTTGAATTAGTGATGACAAGTCTAGAAAAGCATGAGAGTTTGTTACAACTCTTTACAACACTTTGAAATAAGACTTGGTAAGTGATAAAAAATATTTATTTAAGTGAATTATGATGAAAGGGTCCTAGAAAAGTGTGAAAGTGGGTTACAATGCTTCACAACACCTTTACAAGACATCCTAGAAGTCTTAATGATTCAAAAGGGTCCAAGACCTAATGTCAATGTGTTGACCACATTACAACATTAAATATAGGAAAAATAAAGCCAAATCCCATAAGAGAGACTCAAGTGAGAATAAAAATGTCAACTATACATTTTTTGGTGACACACAACTTCTAATAACCATGATGACACTAGCAACATCAAACTTGATAAATTCCTTGATCAACGGGAACCCATTATAAATTTTAAGATAAGAGATACCCTTATCTCCAAGAAAAAATAAATCCCACACCTTCATCTTTTTTAAACACCTTTGAATATCTTCCATAATTTTTTACTATACCAAACTATGCATGCAAATTACTAAGTGTATTATTTCCTTGCACAAAGTGTATACCTAAAAACTAACAATGAAAAAATGGTTTCCTAATTAGTGCAAATGTACAAAAAATCTAACAATAAATCCAAGCATCTAAGTCAAAAGTCCAAATCACCTAACATCATCTTAATTAATCAAATTCATGATTAATGCTAATCCTAATCACCCATCACATCCTCTAGCTTTTCCCACTTGTACAAATAAATCAAGTTATTGATTTATTAAATTCTCCATTTTCTCTCAACATGGCATAAAAAGATAATATTCTTCCAAATTTGAATCTCCCCTCAAATTGACATGTACATCCAACAAAGCATTTAAGAGCTCCTACATGTCTCTTGCAGAGGTCAAACTCATCATTTAACTCATCTTCTCATCAAATTCAAATTTCAAATCTCCCCCTCTTTGGCACATTGACCAAAATGTGCTCATTCCTTAACCTCTCACATGTTGACAAGTGGCATCTTGTCATTAGTGAATCTTTAGTCCCAAATCCTCCATGTTTGGCATTCTTCTATCCTTCTTGTTTATAAATAGAGGCCTCCTATATTATATGACTCCTCCACAATCTTAGTATCTTTCTACACAACTTGATACACATTATCTTTCATCTTCATATCTTGAGCTTATCAAAAAGGGGTTGGGAAAAGGCTATTTTCCATATCAAAATAGCACCAATCCCCCTATGACATGATAGCTTGATCCATTTTAGATAAGTTTACATATTTATGCTATACTTTTTATCATGTTTCCTTGTCTTAATGTGATTAAGAATTGCATAGGGAGCTTGATTATTGTTGTGCTAACTTGAATAATTATTTGTTGTGTTGCTTATGTTAGCATGAGGAAAAAATCTTGCTCACAAAATGACGCTAGAAGGAGGGCTTGAATCCATGATAGTTTAAGCATTAGATTTTACTTCACTAGATTTCAATTTTACCATTTAGATTCAAATTGAATTCCTCTGATAGTTGATATGACAATTTAGCATTCAATTTTATTTGATAGAAGGTTTCAAAAAGATAATGTACTTTTTAAGATTTTATACATTTGATTTCATTTTCTAGTAAAAATTTCAAGCAATTTAACATGACTTAACTACAAATTTGCGCTTGTGATAAAAGTTTGGTTAATTTATCTATAACCTGATTTCCAATGCTAGAACTACCAGTTAATGAAGCAATGAAGTTTTCTTGGCATGTAAATTTTATCTCTGCTTAATGCTTGTGTTCTAATCTAAATTCAAAAAAAAGAAAAGCCTGAAATTTTGTGGTGTTCTGATGGTCAAACGTCATAGAAGATCGTACTTATACATTCTTAAATTCAGTGTTAAGAATAGCATAAAAACATGATGCACAGGTTTTTTTTTTTTATCCTTTCATAAGGTTTCCCATTTTCATAAAATAGTCTACTCTATTTTTATAGCATTCAATTGACTGATCTTATGTGTAGTGGAGAGAAATCAAATAAAACCTATCTTGCAATCATTGCATTTTGGTCAAACGTTGTGGAATTTGGTTCTATACCTGCCAATAGCATTTTCTCCTTTTCAACAAATTCATTCTTTGCATATCCTATAATCTCATAAGACATTTCTTTTAGATTCATTCCAGAGAGCATGGTGTGCATTCCATAGAGCTTGGAGATGTACATTGCCCCATAGAATATGTTTGACAAGAAATCTAAGTGACTTCTAGCTGTTCAAGGGACTTATGGTGTGTGGCACATGCATGCCCAGTCTTGTGCAGTAGATAAGATGAGGAAGAAGCAGTTTCCAATTTGAGCATTGGGGCCTGGTAGCATTAAGTACACTTTTCTTTTAACAGATAAGTAAACTCAAGACACATTATCAAAATTTCTTTTTTCTGTTTTACAACCTCTAATTTCATGGTAGATCATAAATTGGTTTTTTATAATGTAATGATGCTTTTACATGCTGGTTTTTACACCTACCTATTACATTTACTTAAGAGTTTCCTATCTTCGTAACAAATCCACTTTGTCGATATCCTACAGACATTATAGTCCACTAGTTTGTGTTTCTTTGACTGAGAAAGTTGTGAAATTTGTGTTTATACTTTCCGTTTGCATTTTTAAAAGTATCTAATCCTTTTCACTAAAGCTATTTTGTGCATATCCTGCAAAGGTTGCAGTCCAGGAGATCGCATCTCTTGAATCAATTTGTCAATTATTTCATTAGCCTTGTTTAGGCTATCGCATTTGCATACATGTTACCAGGCTTTTTTAGACACACCATTCACTCAACTTGAAGAGTTCAAACATTTCCTGTGGCCATTCCAGAGGAAGCAAAATGTGCATTTCCCAATCCTAGATCTATGCATATATCTCACACACATAGATTGCTTGTGTAAAGCTTGCAGATGTTTCTGGTGGTATACTAATGTTTGGTATTAATATAGTGAATATAATTAATATGGAAGACACAATCAAAATGTTAGATCTCCATAGAAGCACGTAGAAACTTAATGGGAATGGCGTTTACATTAAAATTTTAGGCTCGACATATTCAGGGTACATGTCCAGTGTTAGATCCTCATGTATTTCAATTTATTTCCATTGATTGATTGAATTTGCTACATTATTTTATTGAGATGATTTTTTCCAGAATTTGTAGGCATGTGTGGCATTTAAGACTTTGATGTTTGGTAGATTTCCATGATTAATAATATGCTTCTCCAAACTGCCAGCTAAGAGGGTCTTCTATTTATGCCAAACTTTCATTAAGGGTTTTCATATGTTTGTGTAGGCAATCAATTGTATCGATTTGTATTTGCTAGTTTTGTTGGTGGAGACATTAAAGTATATGTCAGTATATTAATGTGAGATGGAAATCCCCCCCCCAAATTCAAAGTTAGAGTCAATAGTCACTGTAGTTGGGAATTGCGTGTCTTTAGCTCTTTGTGATTTTGTTGGGATATGGGATAGATTTTGTAATATCTTTCGGGGGTGGTTAATTTTCACTTGATATTGACTCATATCCACCTTGTATCTTTTTTGAAGTGATCAGGAAATAATTATCCATGTCATTCCATTATGTTAAAGTGGTAGGTAAATGATGAGTATTGTGGTTCAACACTCTTGCAGGTTAGGCATAGGTAGAGAGCATGCTAGAGAAGGTGGAATACAGTTTTACACCTTGCTAATTACATTACATTGAATTTTTTTGTGGTTGGCGTTGGGACACAACTTTTCCATCTATCGATGGTAGTAACAAACATTTACTTCACTATTTTGTATGCTTATTAAATGTATTTGTCTGAAAGTTTCTTTGACTGCAGAATTCAGCTTTACACCTACCAAGAGCATTAGCTTGAAAGTTTCTAAAGAAATTATGATTAATTCTACAATTGATATGTGTAGCCTGATAGTGTTATTCAATTATGAATATAAGTTATGAATGCTCTTTTTTTAAAGGCAACTTACTGTGTTGATGTGTCTAACTTCTTTTTGGAGCTCCTCGGCCATTATTTGGCCCAATGAACACTTGAATCTCTCCTTAGGCTCTTAAATGGAACCACAGTAAAAGTAATGTTGGTCAGCAATGATAGGGAGGTTGGATGAAACAATCATTGTTTCATGCTCTGGGTCTTGCTTGGAAGACTCCTAAGGTGTGTTCACTCCACCTTTTCCACCTATAGTGCCTTCTAGTACTTAGGATCCCTTTTTCTTGCTTTGCCAACCCCAACTATCAACACAAATTCCTTCTACCAAATCAAACCTTGGTGCAAACTTGCACTCTACATTAGCCCTTAATCCACCCTAAAGGCTACAAACCTCCAAATTAAAGAATTAAACATTACAGGAGTGTGGAGGTGCTTCAAAAGACTTATATCCATCCTACTGTGGTTCTTGAAGGTCCACTTGACTCCATTTCTTGGTTGGTTTCACCAAACCCTCATTAGGGTCTTAAAAGGCTACTAGCCCTAGGAGCCCCAATTAGGCCTCCTGCTCCAAGAAAATAGGTTGATTCTCTAAATCTTCCCAAAGAACCCCCAATCTTTCTTTGACATTCCTGGTTCATGTGGACACCTCTCAAATATTTTTGAGGTTTTGGGTCTTAACTGCCCGTACAAAGCCTTAGCTTGAAAATAGGCAAATACGAGGGTTTCTTAAGCCATTTTCTGGTTACTCTCAAACTGTCAAGTCTTTCACCAACCAAATAAGTTGGTGGAGTTTCCTCCTGATTACAAAACCTTGAAAATACTCCCACCTACCTTCTCCAAAAGGAAATTTGTTAAAAACTTGTCACCCCTACAAATTATGTGCTCTGCACTTAAGTCTTGCTAGTCGAGCACTTCCCTGGCTCGCTTAGGGCAAGACTTCCACTATGGCTCCTTTGCTTCCACAAACCCTAAATCCTACCATATATACACACATGGAGTCTAGTCATTGTTCCCAAGGGGCCGTACAATTTGTATGGTGGGAAAGTGAACTAATACTCCATTTTCTCAAAACTGTCTGGTTCAGACCAACAACAGTGTGGGAATAAAAAATTATTTATAAACAAAGCTTGAAACTGCACAAAGGAACTATTTAATGCCACACAAAGCTTGAAGAAACCCTACCCTACATCCTACATAGATTTTAGTGCTATGATCAATCCATTAAAAGCTTTCTTCAAAGCAAAAATAAAAAAATTCACTCAAACACACACTATTTTCTTCAATTCACAAACTTCAAAATAATACAAAATTCCCCAACCCTTCTCCACTGCCGAGGCATTCCTTAAATAGGGTTCCTCAATCAATTATGCTCCCTTGGGCTCTTCCTGGCAGCTTGAAACTCTAATTGAGCATTATTTCCAAAAATTGAAAAGCAACTTTCTAAAAAGCCTAAAAGGTCAAAACCTTACTAGAAAAAACCTTAGGCCTAATCATTGGTCATCATGACCTTCACTAGATGGTCAACATCCAATCCAAAATTCCATGAAGGCTTACATCTAAATAAACTAAGATTTATTGCCTAGTTGTCCTAGACAATACTAAGATAACTTATGGGTGCTCCTGCACCAAGCAATTAAGATGATATCGGTGGGTAAACTAGTGATAAAAAAAGTTTGAAATTATGCCTTACTCACTTTCTATTGTCCAGATCCCTCCTTATGTTAGCATGTGCCATTAGATCTTACTATACATAATACCATTTAGCTACGAGTACAACCCAAGCACAATTACTTTACTTTTTGCATAATATTCAAAGGAAGATAACAAACTTAAAGCATAGTTTAACATAAATTCCATGCTTAAAGTAAGAAATGGTGTATGTGACAAGTAATTTCCGATTGACTACAAGGGTGTCTGCAACAGCCTATGATCATTTTTTATTGAAATTATCAAAATATTTTGTCTTGTAATGTTGGCCAAACAAGGAAATGATTGTCAGGTGTTTGATTTAGTAGTTGGCTTCAAAAATGTCATGGTGTTTGATTTATCAAGTGGGATTCTTATTAATGTTCCATTTCTTAGTCTAAAATCATTAGTCTTTTCTATTTGAAATCATTTTATTGTTTGAAATCAATGATTAAAATGATTTTTAATAATTTGATTCTAATCTATTACATAGATTTGAACTTCATCCTCATACTTAAACTATATTAATGTTTCAATCAACCAATATTAATAATTACAAAATTACTTGATCAATGATTCTCCCTTAAAAATTTATTAATATCCAAATTTAATATAAAATAATAATAAATATTCTATAATACTTTGAATATATAAAATTTATACAATACAATTAAAATTTGAAAAAATCCAGAAACCATCAAATTCTAGGCATGCCTCGTAGGTACCCTACAACATTCTTCAAACAATTGACAGTGGAGAACATTGCTTACGTATGTTGTTCATTATAAAACTCGTTGTGTTTTTCACCTTTACATTTGCTTTTTGGTTTTGTCTTTTAACAAAGCAATTATTGAAGACGCACAGTGACTAGCCATTCTTGAAACATTCAAGATACATGTCCTTGCCTTTTGGAAAGAGCAATTAGATTTGAAACCCTGAGTGGTCTGTAAGGATGGACAAGGAAGAATTCATGTGAGTCTCTCGTGAATGGTAGTTGTTTTTGTTTTTTAATCCATGAATATTGCTTTTAATTATTGTGGAAGAGAAACAGTTGTGTGCCACTTTTTTAAAGCTGATGTTGTCCTTTACAATTGACAGCTTTGATTAATCTCCATAGATGCGTGAATGACCCGGACGAGTTGATAGGACAACCTGTCTAAATGTCGGGAAGATTTGTACCCTATGTTGACCACTGGCCTAGCGTCACCCGAAAGAGGAAGGGCAATAGAAAGCCATTAGCTTTAATCTAAAAGTCATTTATTTTAATAATAATTTTAAAGTGAAAATTCAATGGTTATTTTTATTCTATTAATAATTCTTAGTATGTCTTTTAGTTGACAATTCAATGAAAATTGAACTCTATTTATAGTAATGTTTGGCTATGTTTTCAATTCTATTAATGATCTTTATAAATGCATGTTCTTTGGATTGGTAGTAAAGTGGAGATTTAACACTCCTAATGATAATGCTTGATTATTTTTCAACTCTACCATTAATCCTTATAAATGCATGTCCCTTGAGCTAGCAATATTGTACATTTCCAATTCTATCAATAATAATATTTCGATAGTTTTCAATATTGCTAATTATCTTTAAAAATGCATGTTGTTTAAATTAGTCATAAGAATTAAATCAAACTCCTAAATCTATTGAGTGTAAAAAAATCAATAAACCATGCTACCCAAATTTTCTTTTTAAACAATGATAGAAGTTAGTGTCACACATCTCATCTCATTAGGTCCTTCTTGAGAGGGAAATACCAATCAAATCAAACTCATGCATCTATTTAGTCTAGAAATGTGTAGCTATAATGACAATTTATTTTTATTTTTTTTCTATTTTTTTTTTCTCACATTCATTTAATGTGTGAGCCTTTTTAGACCATTCTATATTTTCACTTTATTAGCATCTATTTTTTTGGTTAATATGAATAATTAATCTATTCACTATACTTAAGTGTACATAGGTTGATGAAATTAGACATCTTGTCTAACTAAATGTGCAACCTGTTAGACCTCTACATGTTACCAACTTATTTGGTAAACCTCATGCACATAGTTTTTGAGGTTGGAGGACTTTCCATCTCGCCTCAAATGTCACTCAACACTTGGCATCAAGGTTCATGACTTGGTCATAGAGATTGTTTGTTTGCACACTTCTAGTATTCCTAAGGTTCACACCAATATGACACATGTCTATTTTAATGTGTAACTTCATGAGGCACTTGTTGCCTCTTCATTGCCTATATATGCAAGGTTTTGTACTCACTGTAACTTGGGTCATCTAAAAACAATATAATGCATTGTTCATTCATGTTTGTCTTCCATCTCCTATATTGTCCTATTTCTAATATGATATGAGAAAATTTTAGTGATTTTGATGCCTCGTAATGCATGGACAAGGCACTTGGGAATATTGATTTCAGCAATTAAAATTGTTGTAATTAGCGCCACCTTTTCTTTGTGTCACATGCAACAAAAAAGATTGATTTACTTATATTGAATGTCACCAATCTTCCTTCCAGTCCCAGGATTGCACGCCAAGCGTAGAAATTGTTGTGAGGGCCTCTTCAGAGTCTATGGATTGAAATGTGGGGACCTCTTAATGTTGCAAAGCCAGAGAGTATTCCATACCAAACAATAAATCACCCTTCAAAATGTTCTTGTTAATCATGCCTAGTTGGATGTTGAGGCATAACAAATGAAGCGACAGAAGTCAAACTTTTAGAGTTCAAAAAATGATGAACTCTACAAAAGAGACCGCCACAACTAGACTGCCAATCAGACAGTTGTACAATCCTACAGTGAAATGAATGGGACATCAAATGCGCGTGTTTCACCACGAGAGAAGTTGCAGGCTTTTGACAAGCCTACGTGGACCCTACATGGAAAGACAGAGCCAATGATAGGCCCCTATGATGATGTATGGATCGACAAGACTCAAGTAGACTCTTTGCGCAGAGGTTGTGTCTACAAATGGTGGGCTCCATCGTGCCCTCTTTGTAAGCAATCTCCTCTAAATATTGCACCCAATTTTTGCAGAAACCTCCTGCCTTCAACAAATGCACCCAGAGATACAAACAGTCACAAAATTCCAAATTTGAAAGAGGGTTGGGGACGATTTTAAAACTTAATACAATTGATTGAACACTTTTGGTCTGAAAATATCTGTCTTACTGTAGCATCATGTGAAAACTAGTAATTATTAAAATAAAATATCAAGCACAATGAACACAACACAACAAATACATGTAGTGGATGAATGAATTCCATGAAATGAGGATAGGATTCTTCACACATGAAGTGGTGGAAAATTACCTCCCACTAAATCTGCGCAGTGAATAGCATCAACAACTTTGCATGGCAGTGAGGCAGTGCATGGCAGTATAGAATTGAACGATCAACATCACTTCCCAACATACTCCCTTTTGATGGTAAGACTCACAATATGATCTTGAAGTTTTGTAAAATAAACCTGAGCAACCCAATGTGCAAGATTACTATCACTTTAGTCTTATAGACTCTCTTAGTACCCTTCTTGTAGAAGGTAAGTACCTATTTAATCATTTCTTTCCCACTTGAGAGATCACAATATGCAACCTATAAAAATAAAGTTTGAACAATGTAATTGATTATGGAAAAATGAATAAAAGATCCAAGCTGTTTATGTTCTATTTTCTGTTTGTCTATGTTTGATAAATCTATGCTTATGAAGGCATTGCCTTTCAAAAACTTGTACAAGCTTTTCAAGTGCTATTTGTTGGGTGAAAATTATGTAATCCCTTTTTAATTTAGATTACACAACCTTGATTTCAACCACAACTGTGTGAGAAGTAATCTTTCCTCTCAAAAAGGGGAGGCACCCTTCTTACTACTTTTAGAAACTAAAGTAAAACTAATTAAGTATTTACAAAATGTACACTAAAATTAAGAGATGGGGGTTGTGTCACATTCATACTTCTCTCTTTTTTCAAATAATTTGTTTTACAATGTTTCGCGGTTTGTAGTTATGATTCGGTGCAACTTCAAACTAAAAACAAAGTAGTAATTCCAATATCTCTATCTTGTCAAAGAAAAGCATAAAGATACCAGCATGATAACAATAAATAATTAAATGAGAAAGAAAAGCTCACGAAGACACAAAGTCATTCCATCGGTGGATCCTTAAGATACGCAACATAAAAAAAAATTCAAATAAAGAGTGCAACACAAAGTTTACATAGATTTATTCAAAGCCCTTCAGATCTTAGTTACTAATCACCACCAATTTGATCAAGCCATAAGCTAATTGATTCCAACACAAATTCTGGTATGCAACTTCACTTCTTTATTGATCAAATTCAAATTCACAAAGATGAACACGAAGTTTCATATATTTTCTTCAAAATGGGCAGCACTTCGTTGCAAAAAAAACTAAAGGTAAAGATTACAAAAGAATTCCCTCTTATTTATAAAAGAGATGGAAGAACAAATCTAGGAAATTAGATGAGAAAAATTAGGAAATTTAGGTGAGCTAATTTAGGAAAATCTCACCTAACTTTGACTTAGTAAAAAATGTTGTCCATCCTTTGGGAAAGCATCTATGTTTTTACATGTAATTACGTTTGCTGAAATGACATAAGATGTCGAAGACTATTTACAAAATGCATAAAGGAAAGCATAAAATATTCAACACTGGAGATCAAAACTCTTCATGGTTCCTTGCTTTGGGCACGAAAGTCTTCATATTTCTTCCTGGTCTCCTGTATGAATGTATCATCTAGACCGACGATGTAATCAACAAGGGTATGAACTCTTGTGATTGACCTTCTGGTAGATGAATGAATCTTCTTGCACCTATTAAGATGTGCCTTGAGATTATCCAGAGTTAGCCGTATATCACAAATGACATGCATTGAGGCCTTTGAAAAAATTTCATCCTCCACTTGCTTCATGACAGCTTCCTTGTAGATCTAGGAAAGTTCACTGGCTAGGAGGAAAATACAGTTTTCTTCAAGGAGTTTACCTGGTAACTCCTTAATTCCCTTCTCCAGGATAGTGTGATGTCCTTTGACATCTTCTTGCACTTGGTGGAAATCTTTGATAAGAGACTTGATCACTTGAATGTAGTGCTTGAGTGATTCTCTCACCTCCACATATTTCTCTTTATCGTGAATTATCCCAAATTCCACCAATTTACTGAGCTTTGCCTCTTTCATTTGTGACCAAAATGATAGGAATTTTGCTATTTCTTTTTTCTCTTGGGAAAGAATACTTTCTTCTTTGTCAAGCTCTGATTTGAGCTTGGCTATCTGAGTGGCCTTCTCATCTGCAGCAACTATAACCTACAAACTATGTTCTATAATTTCATCAATGAAATCATTAAATGCCTTACCCTTGGAGGCAAACTTCTCTGCCTTTCATATTATTGGTTCCTCAAGGTTTACTATAGCCATGGGTTGGATATTTCCAAAAGAGTTTGGAAGTCTCCTCAAAATAGCTACATAGTACTCGGCCTTCTACTTGTACATGTCCCAGGCTTGTTCCATTTTGTCAAGGCTTCCTGCCAACACATCTAGGACTACTTGTGCATTTTCCTTGGCACTTTCATTTGTCACTTTCCTGAGCTGGACTCTTATGACAGTGTAGTCCTCCATGTTTACATCTCCTTCCTCTTGTAGGGGTATACCAATTTCTACAAACTTATGACCAGTCTGGTCAACATGAAGCCTTGAGTGCACTTTTTCCTTTTACCTCCCCTTGGCTTTTGGAGGGGCTATCTCTTCAAGATCAAGCTCATCTAGGGAGATGATTTTCTTCTTTTTCTTTGATACTTGAGATACCAACCAAGGGGGAAGAGAGGGAGTATATGCTTCTTGAATCACCATCAATTGTTGTGTCACATGCACTTCTATTGAAATGATTGGGATTGAAACAATCAGGGTAGTATCTATCATGATTTCTCTAGTGGATTGCACACCAAGTTGACTCTATAAAGACTCATTCATAAATCTATTAAATTTAGTTTCTAAAGTGATATCAAAAGATGGAGACGACAAGCTTGGTATGGATTAGGGGGAGCTTGACAAGACATCAAAAGTTTGTACATTTGAAAGTGTGGGAGGAGTGGTTAGGATGGTTGATACTATAGGGGGATGGAAAAACCCACTACATGTATGGTAGATGTGGGAAGAGGTGAAGTAGGAAGAGGAGGTGGAGGAGTGGTAGGATTAGGAGGTGTGTGAGGAACATTTGAAGTAATGTGTGATGATGTTTAGGGAAGTTATTTAACAACATCCTCATGTGGAGGTAGATTTTGTTCTTCATCATTCCTGATTTCCTCCTTCTAACCTTCTTGTTCAAATTCTTGTTCTTCAGACTCTTGCTCTTTTGTAGAATCTTCTTCCTCAGACTTCTTTAGAAGCTGATTCCTCACTTTCATTTCCTTCTTCCTCAAACTCTTGTTCTTCATAAGCCAAACCTTTTCCTTTTGAGTGAGTTGATTCAAATTTTGTGGCCTCTTCTTCTTCAACTACCCATGTATCCTTTTTACCAACAGTGAACTTGATTCTAGGGCCTCTTTAGGAAGAAGAGGGAGTAGTCACATGCTTGTATTTTGTGTTGAGTTCCTATTGTTGGCTATCTTTTGCTCCATGTACTTCTCCTTCTGACTCTATCCTAAAGGACTTCATCTAGAAACCATGTTTGTGCAACCATTCTATTGTATTGGACAATATGAGGGCAAGCCTTTCCCTGATGGAGACACTTTCCTTTTTAGACCATTGTACTTTAGGTAAGGGTCTCCTAGAAACTTTATTATAGGTAGCGTTCATGATGTCGCCGAGATCTTTGAAATACTCTAGTAGATCAGCCACACCAACATCTCTGATTTTCTCTATGATTGGCCTATTGCAATCCTTTTTACGGATATCTTCTTCATCCCTACATTCAACCCATATGTCCTCGAAGCGGCACTTGTGCCAATGACCTTTCTTTAGTTTCCTATTCACATCTTGGTAATCAAAGTCAAATCTATATTTGTATGTCCTTATTGTCATGATTTGCATTTCAGTAACACTGAATTTTCCTTTTGTACAATGTGAATGGTATATCTACCAATCGTCAATGGAAATTTGAAATCTAGTTTGTGAATCCTCATGTTTTCCTTGTGAACTGAAATCAACTATCTACATGTAGCTCCATGAGTATCCACTTATCTGAGGGATATTTGGACATGTAAGGACACCCAGTATAGCAACCTACTCTCATGTAGGTAAAAGTTGTAAATTGCAAGAATATACACCCAACCTTACTTACCACTTTGTAGGCCTTATCTGACACTCTCTTGCTTTTGAGCGTTGGGTCAAAACTAAACAAAGGTGAAAAGAAGGCATATGTGACCCTTCTAAAATTGTGAAGACTTTCTTTTAGTTCCAACTGATAAAAATACTTATACACAGGTGTAGAATGTCAGTTTCCCCTTGAAGATAGCCATAGAAATTGCCTCATCACAGCTGCAACATACACCAAATAAGAAGTTATGTAGAACTTCAGAGTGGTTGGCACATTTATCAGTTGTTCATAGATTTCATCACTAATTTAGGTTCCCCAATCAATATGAGCCTTGTTTCTCTGTATAATTTGAATTTATTCATACATCCAATCCTGAAAATGATATGATTCTAGCAAGCCTTTCACTTTGCTCGAGAGGGTAATCATATCCCTGACATCCTCTTTGAAGTCACTTTGAGGAAGCCCCTTCGACCATATTGAAATAGTGGGCCTAGGTGTTTCAACTATTGGCTATTAATCAAATTTTTAGCCTTATTGGGATCTAAATCATAGACCTCATGTGCCTATTGGATTGAACTATTTGTGTATTGTTCCATGTGTGGAACTTTGAAAACAATGTCAAAGAATTCAGAGTCCTCATCATCACTTGTCCTGAGGAATCTATTATACTTATGCTCTCTCAGATGTAGTGGGATGCAACCTGAAGAATGAACTCTGTATTGTGAGCAGAATTCAGGAATGTGGACACCAGATGTAGATTGTTGTGGACAATGGCTCTCAAGCTATCTTCCAAGGGATTTTTCTCAGTTATTTTCACAAAATCTTCAAGGCTCTAATGACCAACTTCGGTGTCCTTTATTTCATCCACCTTTGAGATCACCAAGGTAGGCAGAAAGACACCTTGGTATTTATATTTCATTTTTCCCTCTTTCTTAGAAGATGACGAAGGCTTCTTTTTTGTCATCTAGAACCACCAAGATCAAAAGATATCACCTTTGGGATCACCTGATGAGATCTTGAGAGAAACTAGAGGAATAGTGAATCAATAGATGTTAGGAGAAAAAGCAACATTGGGAAGTGTGAGACAAGCAAGCAACTTGGAGCCAGCATGAAAAAAACAATTTAGCACAGAAAATGGAGCATGACCGAAGAAACAGGGTTTGGAGTGGGTATGTGCAGGATCATGATGGGCCTAAAAGTGGCGATATGATGGGTATTTGTAAGGTAAGTGGCTAACAACATTTTTTTACCCAAAATTGATGAAACAAAAAGTGTTTTTAAAGGAGATTCTTACCTTTCCACCAATGTAAATTATGTTTTACTTTGAATTTAATAAATGCTTATTATTAATTTTCTATTTGAATTATGACTAAAGTCGTGATTAATAAGTTGATTGAAAAAAATCTATAGCTTTGAAACGGTATGACATTTTTTGAATATAAAACATGTGTCACATTCTATGCTTCGTATGCTATAGGAATCTTTGAAAAAAAATGAATTTCATGAAGTTTTGACCAAGTTAAGGTGGTCAGAACATACGAGTTTTTATATTTTTAAAAAGTTGTTAAAAAAATCATAATTAATTATTTACTTGGAAAAAAATTACAAAAAAATATGCATCACATTGAGACATGAGTTCTCTAATTATGTCTAAAATCTTATAAAAAAATATTATCATTTTTTTGTGGTTACGATGGTCAGACAGACACCCACTTCTTATTTCTTCCCTAAAATTTAAGTACTACAGCTGTCGAACCCCAATCCAAATACCTACAAAACACAACAAAAGAACACATTAACAGATAATATGCAAGTAAGAACAAGGATTTCCTATGAAATCCGTTAGCAGAGTTTCAAATAGGAAATAAAGCAAGAATGAGATGAAAGAACAAGAAAGAAAACTAAATCCTATTGAAGACTTGTAATGCAAACTCTTGATCCCATGGGGGAATTGGTGCCAATTTGATGTGAAAATTGGCCCTTTCCCAACTCCAATGCTAGCTTTGATTGTGTGATAAAGAATGTGATCCACTTTTATGAAGAGTGATGTGTGCTTCAAGACAAAATTTGCATAACATAGCTACAAATTCGAAAATATGGATGAAGATTGTTAAATATTTGAGCATAGTAAGTTTACTCAAATTGTGGATGATCAAAAGGAAGGATGAGCTCTCTATTTATAGAAAGAAAGAGTTGAATATTGAAAGATAGAATGAATGTGGGATAAAAGATAAACCAATGACATTATGCCACTTGTCAACATGTGAGAGGATGAAGGTTGAGCACATTTTGATCAATGTGCAAGTTTGAAATTTGAATTTGAAGAAGTGACATGTTTAGGGGGGATGAAAGAGGAGTTAAATGCCACTTGGCTCAATGCACAAGGACATGTAAGAGATTTTAAATGCTTTGTTGGATGTACATGTCTATTTGGGGTGACATTTCAAATTTGAAAAATATTCCCACTTGGATGCCTTTTTTGAACAAAAATAGATGATTTATAAATCAATTAAATTAATTTTCATGTGCAAGTTGCAAAATCTAGAGGATTTGAGTGATTGGGATTAAATTAATCATGATTTAATTAATTTAAGAGGAGATTAGGCGATTTGATTATTTTATTTAGATTTGTGGGTTGAAATAAATCAAAAAGAGATGAAAATGATTAAGGGTATGTTGAGGATCATGATGGGCCAAAAAGTGGCAATATGATGGGTTTGTGGCTAATGACTATTTTTTTACCCAAAATTGATGAAATGAAAAGGGTTTTTAAAGGAGATTCTCTGCTTTCCACCGATATAAATTATTCTTTACTTTGAATTTAATAAGTAATTATTATTCATTTTCTATTCAAATTATGACTAAAGTCTTGATTGATAGGCTGATTGAAAAACATCTATAGCTTTCAAATGGTATCACATTTTTTGAATCCAAAACATGCATCACATTCCATGCTTCACATAAAATAGGATGAAAAAAAGAAAAAATAATTTCATGAAGCTTTGACCAAGTTAAGGTGGTCGACATACAAGTTTTATATTTTTTGAAAAGTTGTAATAAAAATTAATAATTAATTATTTACTTGGAAAAAATTACAAAAAAAAATGCATCACATCAAGGCATGAGTCCTCTACTTATATCAAAAATATTATAAAAAAATATTATCATTTTATTGTGGTTAGGCCGGTTAGACAGACACCTACTTATTTTTTCCCTAAAATTTAAGTACCATTGCATTGAAATTTCAAATTTTCACCAAATAGATGTTTCTTTTTTTTAAACAGACCTATTAGTTTAAAAACTACATTCAATTTGATACAAATTCTATTCTTACATATTTTTAAAATAATATAGATAACTTATTCAAATTTTTACAAGAAGTTTCCTAACTCTTATTTTTCTAATTTTTTTGACACTTAAGGGCCTGTTTTTTCCATGATGATCCTACACATACCCTTAAGACTTAGTTAAATACATATTTTGATTTATTTAACCAAAGGGGGTGATGTTTGATTAAATTAGATAAATATGTGATTTATTTAATTTAATAGAGGAACTATAGAGATTTAATTAAAAAAAATGAATTATTTAATTAAAACAGAGATTTAGGAATTCATTAAATAAAATGGTTTATTTAATTAACGAGAGATAATGACTTAACAAGATAAAATTGATTTATTTAATTAAGAGATGAAATGTGATGAATTTAATCAAATAAAGGTTATTCGATTAAATGTTTAGAAAAGGGAATGATTCAGGACAAACTAGTGTTAGTAGATCAAGATCAGATGTGTGATATCAATCAGTATATTTTTTGTGTCTACATTTTTCCCCTCTTTGAAGCAACGTACTTGCTGTGTTGGTTTAAAGAATAACCTTGCCATGATCAAAAGTCAAAAATTATTTATTTTTTCGGATGCCCCACTATTGTCCCAGCGAGAAGAATTACTTTGGTATACTAACCCCTCGAGAGATCGAGTGGAAATGCTAATTTTTGATCGAGATCATGATAAAATGTGTGAGGAGTGGTTCTACTGATTAGAGGATGAAACATAATTCTTTAAAAAGATCAGATATTTGACGTAGACAATTTTGATGATGTATAAATAGTCATCAGCCATGGGTAGCCTCATGTATATTTTGAGATATCACACAAATTTGGATAGAACTGTTAGTAAAGATAGAAGAATAAGATGGATGGAAGAGAGGATCCAACAAGTCCATGATCTAAGAATACATTATTGGAGATGATGATGGATGATGATGATGTTAGCTTGCTGAGAGTTGGTATTTTCAAAGAGCCAATTACCTTATTGTTTGATAATACACATAGATATGATGCATCAAGGTATAGACGACCATGATGGCATTGTATGTAGTGAAATGGACTTTGAATCAACAAATAGATAGGAGTATTCTTGTTCACACCTGACATATAGAAACCTCAAGCTAGGATGCACTTTAGAAATTTCAAACATCTCAGTCCAAAACATGGAAAGTTATAACCCATCAATGCAATAGTCAACAAGCTGCCCAAAATGCCTTGGACACACACCTAACAAAGAAAGTATTTTCCAAGGTTATATTACAAGAACATCCAACAAGCACAAAAAACAAAAGATAATGATCATTTCCCCATTCCTTTCTCTCTAAATCATTTTGATTAGACATCATCGAGAGGTCATTGGAATGAGTGCAATAAGATAAATCAAAAGAAAAGATCAAGTAAAGAAACAAGTCAATGTTCTTCATATCACTAGCCAAAGGAATGTGTTTTGATAAGATACGAATCCAAAGTGATATCCAAAATGATGCCCATTGTTAGAACAATATATCCTAGGACATGCATTATATAGGATGATGATGGGTTGATGAGTTGTTTGATAAGCTATTGATATAAGGTTGATTGACATGTTTGAAAATGATCAAGATTTTGATTTGCATTTAAAAGTTTGAAGTTTGCTTTTGATTTTACGTTTGAAGTTTTCTCTTGTTGATTGTTGTGGTTGTTTATGTTTATGTTGCCAAAGGATGAAGGTGATGATCAAATTATTATGGATGTAATTTTATTGTGGGTGAAGTGAAATGGGATGGATGAATGTTTTTCAAATATTTGGATGTTTTTTATTGTTTTGAGATGTTTTGAGGCTGTTTTTGGTATTTTTAAAATTTTACAAATGTTTTGATTTTTAATTTTTTGAATATTTTTGGGTTTTATGAGATTTTATGAATGTTTTTGGATTTTGTGTCTTGGGGGCTGATCAAAGATTTTCCTTGCATGTAAATTTAAGCTAGAGATGACGTAGTTGTATTTCCATGCTTTTGACATTTTTTTGACTTTTATGAGTGTTTTTGGATTTTGACATGTTTTGAATGTTTTTGGATTTTTTGCATGATTTTGACAATTTGGATATGGATATGTGTGATGATATCAGTGCTCTATTTTTGGATTTTGTTGAAAACCAAGCTAAGGTTGATTGATCGGATTGATGGATTGATGATGATAGCATTGTTGCAGATACACAACAATGCAATGATAGTGTTAAGTAACACAAGGATTGGAAAGGATATCCCAAGATGATGATGGGATTGATGATGATAACATTGTTGAAGATGCACAACAATGCAAGGATTTGATTGATCATGATTGATGATGATAACATTTTTGAGGATGTACAACAATGCAAGGATTGATTGATCAAGATTTATGAAGCTTGATTTTGGAACAAAAATATGGTTTAGAGTGTAAATTAGATGCAATTGATATTGATTGTTTGGATTGATGTTCGATGAAAGATGGAGCTTGGTAAGGAATGTCTTCTCATCAAAATGTGTCATGGGCTAGTGATTTGGTTTTTTGCTTGAACAAGTTGGTGGACCAATTTGATTTCACATTTGCCAATGTTCATATCACCACATAAGTTGGAGGATATATATCAATATTTATTCCCAAAGCAAGATGTAAATATCTTCCCCCAGTGTCTAGAAATGTATGGAATACCATGGGTGGATGCTTGGATAGGTGTATGGATGGAGGGATATGGATTATCTTGCGATAAGATAAGGTGTTCAGATAAAGAATTCTCATTTGGATAATGCTTCATGGCTCAGATAATGCTGGGTAGGATAGGATCAATGAAAATGAACCATGTCAAGATGTCTATCATAAGTAAGTGCAAAGTGTGCACCAAACTTTCATCAAGGTCAAGATAATTTGGACTATGGATGTAGATGGATAAAGATGGATTGGATAAATGGTTTGTGGATGAATGGATTTATTATGGATGAGATGGATGGAATACTAGATTTATTATGGATGGGATAAGATGTTTCCACCTGAACTAGCACATGTAGATGCTCGATTCTACACACGATGCCTGTTTTCCAGGTTTTCATCATGGTACCTATCCAAAGCGCCACTGAAGTGGTTTTCACTAGAGGATGATTTTTTTATTTACTATTTTCAATCCATTTTTTTTCATATTTTTTGGATTTTTTGTGTTTTTCTGAAAGATTTTAAACTCATGTTGAATCACCTTACAATTTTGATGTAGATGCCCCTATCATAATGTGCCATCGATATCCTGCTTGAAGAAGTTGCTTTGCTAAGATACATGCACTTGAATGCAACTTTTGAGATTTATGATCTGCTTTATTGATATCAAAGTTAACTTTGTCTTTGTGCGCACATCACAATAGAGTGCCTTCTGAATCCTTATGATGAAGGGTTGTTGCCAATACATGGTCAATATGAGAATTGGATATCATGCATGGAGGCATGGATGGAGTTTGTTTAGGGATAAAAGATGGATTGGTTGACAGTTTGGAATCTTTCATCAACATACCAGCATTAGAAGAATTATTTCCTTCTTCTTCATGAATGTTAAGCAGAAAAGAAAGGATGGATTTTGGAATGTCATCCATCTCATTGATAATCAAAACTAAAATTTTTCTCATTGTTGCAACTACCTCCTCTTGTTCACTCCAAGTTGAAATGAAGAGGTAATGGATCAAATAATATATTTGATCTTGCATACCCAAATCTACTAGCAACATACTTATTTGGAGTTTTCAAAAAATCATCAGTATGGCAGTTCTTTTGGAGTATTGATTGCTATCAGTTTCATCAAGATCTTGGAAGCTTTCCATGAACATATGAAGGACTCTCTTCATGGTTTTATCATCATAGGGCACCAAGGATCATGATTCTCATCACTTCATTGAGGCATGAAGTAACCAACAGATTGATCTCTTCATCTAGATGCCTCAACCAATAAAGATGTTTTAGAAAGGTCACTGCAGGCATCAATGGAATTTTAATTAACCTTGAAAATGACTCCTTCACTTGGTTCAAGCATTGTTCCAACGTAAAAAATATTCTCATCCCTTGCCTGACATTCATTAATGAGCCTTGATCCTGCAATGTATAAATAACTTGCCAAATCTTTCTCTTCATTTGAAGCCATAGTTCAATCTAGCAACACACGGTTTCTTAAAAAAATCTCTGAAAAAGGCGTCAACTTGAAAAACCTCTAAAGCTGAAATTAAAATTTATTCTATATTTTGATGTAGTATCAGTTTTCTCTGACATTCAGCTCACAACTGAAGCACTGAACTCACAGGATGGCAAGAAAACAAGCACTGATACCACTATGATATTCCCCTTTTTTATTTTGAGTTTATCACGATAAAACTAGCACAAGACCACTGATTAGCATTAGCTTCAAATGTAAAGTAGCTTGTAAAATAACCCTCCTCAAGAATGTTCAACAAGATCCCAATGCGAACGAGCTGATAGCATGTGGTTATGGGGATCCTTAGCAAATGGAAATGAATTACAAAGCAACTATAAGTGGTTGGTCGACCATGAATGAAAGTAAATGCAATAGGCAGATAACCAACCATGAAATTCTGGACTACCATTTATTTTGCAGGGGGAATATTTTCCACTCTACCACTTATTTTGTGGAGGGAAATTAACAAGAATAAAAGAAAGATTATTTAACTCAACCACTTCTTCATTGGGAGTGTATATAAAAATATAATTTTCAGCAATAAAAAATAAGAGTTGTTAGTACTACTAAACCAACTTTACAATAATGAGTTTCAGCTACAAATAACAATAGATATGCTTCCAAAATCCAGAGTGAGTTAGAGTAATAAACCTATAACAATTACAATGCCATAATGATATAGAAATAAAGCTCAAACCAAAATTATATCAAAAAATAACAAGTCTAATCAGAAATAGTGAATATAAAAAATCAGACTAGTAAGGTTAGAATTCATCAAAATGGACGTATCTTCTATGAAATAGCTCAGAATGCCCTCAAACCATATCCAAACAACAACTAAGAGCTAGGCGTCCAAAATCCTTAGAAAAATCAAGCCAAAAATAGAACATAGAAGGCACGAGTTCCAAGGCAATGAACAGAAGAAGGTACAACCCAAGAGGAGGTTGACCTCTTCTAAAAAGTCCAATTCTTAGTAATAAATTCTGGAAACTTTTAATTCTAGGTGCCCTTCATAGTAGAACATCATGAGCTAATACCCATAATGAGAATAAAATTGATGGCGAAGCTACCAGTAGAAATCCACTTTAGCCATGATGTCCAACAAGAGTGATAAATAGATTATACAACAACAATCTATTTACAAGCTTAAGAAATTATGCCCAATTTGTAATTTTGTGTGAAGCACAGTCTCCATCAACCACCTAGGAAGCCATAGTTTCAGGCCTGAAGGATGGTACATTTGCTAAGCTTCCCCTTACTTGGGTTTTGGATTCAATCCAACAGCATAACTTTACCAAAATATTCAAGCATGAGAAACAATGAGCAAGGCTTCAATATATAGACACACATGGGAAATTGAAGTAACCTGTAATTCCAGCCAAGAAACTCTTCAATTTCTCCAAAGGAATTCCACCTCAAATGCTCTTTTTTAAAATAAAAAATTTAAAACTATTCATTCTCTTTCCCAAGTCTTCCTACTTTAAGGAAAAAATAAAACATTAAATGCATCAACAAGGCATCCACTTTATGGCCCCAACTTAAAAACAACTTGAATTTGTTGCCTAGGCACAGGAGTACAAACTCAAATTATAAAATTGACTAAGTGTTGAAACTCAATCCAAAGGAGAGATAGAAGTGAAAGCCAAAACCAACGCCCAAAATAATGATGACCTGAGCTGATCTTGCTAATAATGCCACTACCAAAAATTGACTCACTAAAAATAGTAAGTTCACTTCAAACTCAACAGAAAGCCAAAGTAAGTAGAAAACAAGACTTAGTATAAACAGTAAGTCTCTAGGAAGGCTGCTAGGGTGATACTGCCATAAATAGAACTTACCAAAAATAGCAAACTACTATAAATAGTAAGTTTGCAAGGCTTCATCTGAACACCAACTGAGCAGGATGATGACTTACTATAAATAGTAAGTGTTCCCAAACGCATTCTGAACACAAATCGAGCAACCATCATGACTTACTAAAAATAGTAAGTTCCTGGAAAGGTTGTCAGATGGAGATGCATGTTACACCATTTTGAAGCTCTCTAAAAACCCAGAAAACCTAAAAACCTCTCCTACATGTAAGGTATCTACTAGAATTGCATGTCATTTTCTTAACATGCATGACACCACATCTTGAAGCTCTCCAAAAACCCAAAAATCTCCCTTAATCTCACTTCCAAATTCCTACATGTGAGCCTCCAAAAGCCAAGTTGAAAACTCCTATAAAGTAGGAAAACCCAATTTTCTCTTCTTCTTAGTCTACGGGTTTCCATAAATAGGCTAAATCCAACTGAAAAGCTTAGGGATAAATTGGGGACATTACATATACATGCACATTAACAATGAAAGCAATGAAATTTTCTTAATTTGTGTGTGAACTCTTATGTGAATTCTCAATTTGGCTCTAATATTATGTAATATGATTTTATAATGTATATGATAATGACTTATGAAAATTGAAATTTCCTATGTTTTTTAATTGCCATCCCCTAGAAAAAGTTGATCATGCCTTGCTATCCTAGAAATGCATGTCATTGTCCCCTGCCTTTCCCCATTCAAAAAAATTCTTGGAACATATATATAAATAAAAAATTAGAGTTACATTGTATAATCTTCGATGTATAAATAATTGAATATATGTGTAATTTTATAACAGCTGTAACTGTATTAGGGGATCTTACAAATTCAATGTATTCATAATTGATATTGTATTCATGTCCAATACCATATCCATTTCCATGCAACTTTGTCTATAAGTTATAGTGAAGTCTACTTCAAGAATAAACTAAAAGGTAGAATTCTCAATCTATGTTAGTCAATCAAAGGTTAAAAAAGGAAAAAAACTAACTTACATTACCTTGAACCATTTCACATCCTGAAAACCATAGGAAGGCTACTACTCCTACCTTAGGTACAAGCACTACAGATAGCTACATATAAAACCATCATTAAGAGAGAAATATGCAAATTACTATAAATTTTTCTTATATTTGTTAGTAGTCATATTAAGAGGAACTTGATGTTGCTTTGCACATACTGGTATGTTATGTTAAATACATTTCAATGGTAACATGATTGTCCAAGTCAGCTATTACTGCTAATGTTTGTGACATACATTTACAAAAGGTGCATCTGAGCAATAGTTTACCCTCTCAAAAAATAGGAGTACAGTTACTAAAATTTATCGCTAACATAATTGAGATAAAATTTAACACGTAGCACAACCATATGAAACACAACATCTTAAAGGTTAAATAATAACATAATATTTGGATGGAACATCAGTTATAAGGCCTAGTTTATATATTAATTGCAGTTATTTAGCAAGACATCAACGCAGCTTGCAACTATTGCAAAATTTTGAATCTCCATAAGAATCATCTCAAGTACGTTAGCTTAAATTCAAATGAACATATCGAGTCACCCATTATAAGAGAAGCTAATCCAATCATAAGAGCCTAACATAACAGTACTAGTTTAGATTTCCTTTAGCACAAGATTTGGTTACATTAGTTTTTGTATTTTAGGGGTTGAGACTTCCTTTAACATAAGATATAGTTAGATTGATTTTTTGTTTTGTAAGAAACTATAATAAGATATGGTTAGATTGATTCTTGTGCTGTAAAAGACTAACATAAATTATAATTGGAAGATTTTGATTAATAATTATTTAACAATTAACATGCATGTTTAAGAAGATTAAGCATTACACTATATCAAACCAAACACACTAAACTTGATATTTCTTTGAACATGGCAGTTGATGCACAATATTCCAGATACAGTGTCACTCTGTGAATCTTTATATATTACACCATAATCATTCCAAAGCAGGTATTGTAAATATATTATGGTATCTAAGATTATTTCCATTTTAATTTCTTACAATTGTTTTTATTTCTTTTTGCAATTTGAAGTTTGATTATAATGTTATACTCATACAAAAAAATCATATTGTGTCAAGTTTAAAGCTAATGTGTACGTTTTCCCAAGTGCAAGCCATGATCAGCCTCTTTCCATTTTGTTTTGTCTTGTCATCTTTGTAACTCCTTTCTAAATGTTCACAAAATCATGGAATGGATCTCTTGAAGTCATTCATCTTGTCAAAGAAAAGGATGTTGTTGAAGAATTTTTCCTAAGCCTAAAACCCAATCATGTGCCCCAATAAGGATAAATTTAAGTGTGGGTTAGCTTTATTCTCTAGGTGAATCCAAAAAGATACATGTTTAGTTTTTATTCAGCATGATCATTAACCAACCAAAAAAAAAAAGTAAAAATTGTAAATAGCAAGTGCATATTGTTCATATTAGGACATTATTATTTTACAAGGAACTTCCCCTTCTAATTTGAAAAGTGGTTCTTACACACTCCTATTCCATATTGTATCACACTAAAAGGTGCAAATTAAAATATTAATAGTTTTTGGTGACTCTATTGAGGAACAACATAAGACTATCATCTTATCCATCAAGAATTCAATTTTAAAATAAAAATTGAACCAAAGTTCATAGAAATATTTTTCTACTTTAGAAGATGAACTGCTAGAAGCTATGACTAATTTGAAGGGTAACCACATCAACAAAAATCATCCACCTCCATTGCTACCATAGTAAAATTAGAACGGTCTATTGGCATTGACAAAACATCATAGTTTTCTTGAAGATCAAGGAAAAAATCTCCAAAGTTCTATGGTGATGGCAAGCAACATCCAAATGAACATATTTTATCCTTCACCACTACATGTGGAATTTTGAATGTAGCATATAAAGATGTTACAATTTGTTTGTTTTTGGAAACATTAAAGGTACAATAGTTGATTGGTTACACCATATTATTGCTAGCTCTATTACTAATTGGGAATTGATGAGCAACAAGTTTCTTGCATGCTTCAAGCTAGTAGAAGATAGGCATATCCTATTTGCACAACTTTCAATTTCCAAGAAAGATGAAAGCGAACCTATAAAGGAGTTTGTTGTAAGAAAAAATTGTTTAGTTACCAAGATTGCTACCACTCTAAATCTTTCTAAAATTCTTTCGATCTACTTCATAAACCCTGTATCTTCAAATTTTTGTCTTTCTCAAACCAAGCAACCCTACCAAATTGAAGGATGCTCAAAAACATGCCATCTAGTTGGATCATATGATCACTTCAGGAATAATTAAAAAAAAATCAATCAAGCCATTGGTTCCCTTGAGCATCCCACCACTTCAGCAATATCTACCTCCTCCAAGCAAAAATGACTTGTTCATAAGTTATGTCAACAATAGTTCTAATTTTCCTAATTCTCTAACAAGACAAGTAATAGAAGTGTCTTTTTTTTGACACACATACTGCATGTTCCATGCAACAAATCAACATGAAGGAAGAAGTTGCCTAGAAATGCAAAGGTTCAAACAACTATTGGTAGCTTCAAATAAAAATCGCAAGTCTTCAAATGATCCTCAACATCTACTAGAAAAGTTGATGCAAGAGCATTCATGGCATTACTGCTATCTTGTATCAACAAATGAAGTTTGATTTTATTTCAATTATTTTGTCTTGAATTTCATATTTTATCTTGTGAAATTCAAATTTTGGAGTGCATTTGAGTGTCATGTCATGTTGGATTTTGAAATTTCAATTTGGAGTAAATTTGGTCAAAACAAGATAATGAAATATAGTGGACAATATGTTTTAAAAGAAAAAATCCTAAAAAATCAAGAGGAAGGCATGGGTTATAGGAGGTTACTATTGATGGGTGTTTTATGACCACAACAACATAGAATAAAGTTTCCAACGGTCACTCTATCCTCTCTTGATCAAAATATCATGCATGCTAAGATTGTGAAAGATCATGCATTCAACTCCAAGAGTCCTTCATGCAATGGACGTAGACTCAGTTGGTTTGATGTGATTTATTGGTATTTCAACAGGACTTACACAATTGTTCACTCGAAAGAAAGGGACTTTCAAGATTTGGAAGATTTACCAATGAAGCTCAAGTTTCCTAAAATAACTAGAGAATGTTGAATTTGAATGGGTGCAGAGATTAAAAAAAAAGCTCTAATCTACCCTAAGTGTGGGATGTGGTGATCAAATCTCACAAACTTCAACCAAGCTTTACTTTGCCTCACCTCAAATAGCTTCCACAAAACTAGTGCAATCTTCAAAGGGGTGAACTAGAGATATTTAGATTACAAGTTAACATGAAGACACCATCACAATGATGCATACCAACATGTAAATTATAACCAAAGTTAGGTCCAAACTATTCCAGTTGACCACACAAAGCGAACCTACTATGAGCGAGCCTACTAGTGGTATGGACAAGCGAAGCTTGCTAAAATCAACCACCACATTCCACAATCATCTACTTGGATGAAATAAAAACTATTCTACTCTATCTAAGTTCTACTCTAAGATTCTATGTTAATTGGAAGGATGAAGAAACCTTGATAGCTACCCATAATTATAAAAGATGAAATCACAAGCAATGGCAACTCTTTTTTATTATAACTTAGTGTTCACAACAATCTCTTACAAAGAATTTAGTTGAAAATTTTCCTTCCTCCCTTACAAATGAGGGGAGATTCCCCTTTTATAGCTATCCTAGTCTAATGGATGACTCAAATTCAATCACAATGAACGGCTCAAATTGAGCCACATAAGCCCCATTCAAGATTTTCCCTAAAAACGGACACAAAATGGAGGAGTGGGGTAATAAATGAGCACATAATGCCCACTCTTTCCCTTCACCACTATGAGCATTTAATGCCCACTATCATCTAGAAGGTCATCATCTAGGAAGGTGTTCCCATTCTCCTTCTCTTTGACTACAAACTCGATGAATCTAGTCAATACTGCCTCAACCTCCTGAACTGAGATAGGTGGAATATGATTAAGCTGAAATTCAAGCACCGTGACCGCCTGCCCCTGCCAAGTACAATATTTTCCCAAAGAAACTAAGGCATCCTAAGTGCTCTGAATGATATTGGAGAAGGTCAAAATATTTTCAAAATATACCTGGGAAAATGACCTTGCATCCAAAAAGAAAGGCTCCAATCTGCCTTTCAGGCCATCCACAGTCACTTCCTCTGGAATCAACCTTTTAGAAAATATGCTTCAAGCATTTTCAAGACTACCTCCTAAATATTTCCCATGGCCTTTCTCACTCTGGCTAATTCTACCTGAGCTACATCGAAGAAGCCTCGACCTATGACTGCTGAAGAATACCAACTGGGAAAGTCATACCTGTCACCCTTGTAAACCACTCCTTCTACCAGAGTTTGTATGGGCATATGTATTAAGGCTGCCAAGTGAGGAACTATTTTATTCTGATAAATGTGGGTTTCACACCAAGCTAGATCAACATTGCTCATGTGCATCAGAATACTGGAGGCCTGTTGAAAAGAATGGGTGAGGTCCTCCATGAACTTTTTTCCTCCACGCGAACATTGCCAACCCACTTATCTGTTTCTTGAGCCATCTTCTTTAAATCTTCTAGCCTACTGACTGATTCCCTCAGAAGCTAACCTGGGAGATCAACTGTTGGATTTTATTTTCCTCATGGATAGGCCAAGTGTTGCACATAGCCAATTAACATCTTATGCTTTGTCTTCAATATTTTATACTTCCCTTCTATTTAGAGCAACCTATCCTTAAGAGCCTAATAGGAGCTATCACATTCTTTGATTATTTTAGCTCCAGTAGGGTGGCCCAACTCCATAGTAGTGACCACATAATTTTTTTGGATAGCCTCATCTCGGTCACATTCTACCCTGGGAATAGCCACATGGAGTGTATGAGAACCAGACTAATCTATAGATATCTTCTAGAAATTTTTGGCCCTCTTCTTCTCTAGTGGTCCACTAATTCTGCTGAGGAATTCCTCCATTTCAATTGTCAAGTCAGTCTCCTCAATAGGATCCCTTCTCATTATTTCCCTAAGCCAATCCAACACTGCCTGCTATGGGTCACAAATAATAAGCGGTTGCTCCTCTGTCGCTTCCTCTCCATGCACTTCTTCTCTAACAACATTCTACTGAGGTTCATCAACTTCCATCTACTGAATATTTTCTCCTTAACCTTGAGCCTCCTTCCCTGTAATAGTCTCTTCCTCCAAAGTCGTCTCAATCAACTGCTAGAAGCAGGTGTTTTTTTCTATTTCCACTTCTTCTCCTTGTTGATTTTCCTTCCTAGGAGCATTGACACTTTGACTATCTGGCTCTCTAAGAGGTGGTTGGTTCACCTCTTGAGACTCTTGCTCCTCATTCAGTCTGCTTCTCTGGTCCACAAACAATGAGACCTCCTACACACTCGAAGATTGAGTTTGTGATGTTGTGGATGATGCTTCCTCTACCCTCTAAGGTACCTGTTGAACCTACACCTTCCTCTGCGGTTCTGAAGCTTGGGTGACTTGTTTCCTTTTTCTAGGTGTTGGTGGCCTTTGGTCACCCATCAAATTGTAAGTGAGGTGGACTGATCTTCTCTTAAGTATATTCATGTGCCTTTCTACCCAATTCCTAGTGAATGTCAAAACTGGTATGCATAATGTATCTAGGTCCGTGATTTTTGGTTCTGACCAATCGGGTAGTGGGACCGCTGTGTTTCTTACTATTTCATAGTTTGGTTGCACAACATTCACATCCTCATCTACCTGATCCAAAACTAGAACAATCTCACATTTTCTAATTATTTTCAAGGGTATTATGGAAAACATTCTTCTTCTAACCTCTGCTTCATCCATCGCATTGGCCTAGAAGTCCTCATTATGTGCATTATGCCTATATTCCACACACTGCACCATTATGATATTATTATAAGGATCAAAATCCTTCCTACTGGTGTGGTATGAGATGTGGAAAAATTGCAGCTCATCCTCAACTTCTTTGGCTGTTTGCATGGAGGGACAAACCTCACCTGAATTCCCTATGATGATTGGGAAGTCCAATCCTCCTTTCTTCTTTTTTTGAATTCTATCATAGGCTATGAGCTTCCTAGATACCTATAACATCACCATTCTATTCGTGGGGTACCTTGGTAATCTATAAGGATATGATGTGAACCCATGCAGCCTGATATAAGTGAACTTTGGAAATTGGATAAACCAACTTCCATATCCCTTAATCAACTCTTGAGCTTCTTTTGATATCCTCTATCGGGTCCTTCACTGAAGGTTCCTGCCTATGTGTGTTGTGAAGGAATTTTTCACCCTTTTGTAGCTGGAGGTGTTGCTCAAGTGCAATTGTGGGAAAGCCTTGTAAAATTTGAACTACTCAGGACCACACCAAATCGGCTCCTTATAAGTTATTCCCCTGTACTTAGTCATTCAAGCTAGCATGTATATCACATATGAGCTCATGTAAAAAGTTTTAGTTCTCCTCAGATTCCTGAACTGTTCATCCAGATTATCACTTATCATTCTTTCCCAATCCACATAGTCCTTCCCTTCTAGAAAAATATCGATGTAGACGAACATTCATGACTTGAAGATGTATGATTGAGGACTTCCATTCACTCAGCTGAACATCGTTATTAGATCACAATACTCCTGCTTCACATCATCTAAAATAATTTTCTTGGGGAGCTTGGTACGAGGAGGCCTGTGCTTCTACGTCTAAACAAAATTTATCATTCTAGCGCATCTCTCAAAAGTAGATGCGTACATCCTTTCAACCCTCTCCCTCATTCTGTATACCATCCTATCGAAAGTGCAGATTCCAAAATCCTCTCTGATGGCCTTAGGTGTAATATTGGAAAACATTTTTCCACCAGAGGAAACAATAGTCCTTTGTGTTAGCCTATAGCAGTTCACACATTCCATGATTAACTTTGGACACTAGATAGTTCCAGTGCAAAACTAGCAGCAGCATAAATTCCACTCTTCATAATTTGATGTGTCATGACTGATGAAGGATGGCCACCTATCCCATGCATTTGACCTCTGAGTGCTCCAAGATTGTACGAACCCAGATTCATATCATTCAACTCTCCCAACTTCGATGTAGACTTGGATTCTGGAATAAATGTTTTGCTCAACTTCTTTATCATCGCCTGCCTAGACATATATGCCTTGCTTGACTTAGCATTAGCAGTCTTGTTTGTAGCTTTGTTGGAATTTGCGGTTGCTCCTCTACCTGCTTCAGCAATCCTGCAAAATAAAAGATAGGCATTAAAATTTAAACTTGAAAATAAATAACCTCGGGATAGCCAAAATGTGGAGCAAACTTCAAAAATATGGAGCTTCAGCATTAAAATTTCAAACTACAAACCTCAACATTTTTCTAGCAGTATTACTTCCGGCACTTAAAATTTTTACCCTTAGCACTTAGTTTGTTGATTTGACTTGCTCACTTCAACAACTTCAATTTAACATCTTTCTGCTCACCCGCAGAGCAACAAATTTGTACTTGCAAATGGTGAGAAGAAATGAAAACTTTGCGGCTTAAATAATTGTGCCAAAGAATATTTTTAATTCATGAGGGAGTTTATTTTAGAAAATTCATTAAATTTCTCCTCCCACTACTTGACAATTTCCAATTTTGGAGAGGTGATGGGCGAGTTGTCAACCAATCGGGTCTCGTTCATCATAAACTTTTCTTTTGTTGAAGATTCTTTCCCTAGTAAAGTTCAAATTTTCCCCTTTTAACTCCTTGTAACATTTCGTTATTTCAAATATTCATGGAGAATCATTTAACTCATTAAAATTTCTTGCCTTAGAATATTTTCTTGTTGTGCCTTAGGTGCATTTAACATCTTATGTGTTCATTTCAACTCATGTCTTAGGAATTTTTCACATTGTCATGTTCATCTTTGGGCACACTTGATCTCCATACCTAGGGTGCATTTGAGGGGGTGTTGTTTCATTTTCATTGCCTTAGGAAATTTTTTCTCCTTTTGCATCTTGCCTTAGGTGCATCTTATACTCCTGCTTGGGTGCATTTACCATCATGTCTTAGGTGTTTTTCTATCATGCCTTAGACGTTTTTTAACTCACCTTGTGTTGGGCACATTTCAACTTCCTCATGCATCTTGTTTCACGTCTTAGAAATTTTCATCCACCTTGTGTTGGGTGCATTTTCACCTAGTGTTGAGCGCACTTCTCTTCATCTTATACTTTTGTTTACCTTAGAACATTTTCATCTTCTTTGGGCACACTGAGACCCTTTTGCTTTGATGCTTAGGTGCATTTCATCATCTCCTTCTAGGGCACATTTGAGGGGTCATGTCCTCGTTCATGCCTTAGAATAATTTCCATCCATCATACTACCTCCTTGGGTGCATTTGAGGGGTCTTGCTATTAGTATCATGCCTTAGACAAATTTTCACTATGTCCTTGAGTTGAGCACATTTGAGCCTGAGTGCTAGGCGCATTTCACCTCTTGTGTTGGGTGCATTTTGAGAGGTGTCTTAGGAAATTTCCATGCCTTAAAAACTTTTCATATTACCTCATTCATCTTGGAGCGCATTTAGACCCCCTTGGTCTAGGCGCATTTGAGACCTCTTGTGTTCTTTTTATCGTCAATGCCTTAGGAAATTTTTTGACTCCTCCCTTAGGGTGCATTTGAGTGGGGTTCACTCAACTTCCCTATACTTAGAATTTTTTTCAAACATCAAACTTCCTTGTGGGTGCATTTGAGATGTGTGTGTTTGATCTTGAGGAGTGTTAGACTTAGAAATTTTTCATGCCTCCATTACAAGTGCATTTTTAATACTTAGGCAATTTTCAACCTTCTCATCCTTACTTCACATTTTTAGTAACTTCTGAAGTCTTTGTGATTTTCATGAATTTTGAACTCCTCAAGACTTGATATTCACTTAATGTGGTCCTCATGACTTGACCAACCTATTCACACCTGCCTACTATGCTCACCTGCTATTTAAGGCCCTGCTCTAGAAGTGACTTACTAAAAAAAGTAAGTATGTAGAATGCGCTCAAATTTTACTAGTATATTCCTTGGAAGATTCTGATTGCAATGGGATACTCCTATTTTAAGTTTTTCTCAAGTTTTCCCTTCATTTTAGGAATAAAAGTAGGAACCCCTAATTTCATTCCATTTGATTTTGTTGGCCTCTGTTCGACATCATTTTTCTTATGTACTACTCTGCTCTAGAAACTGAAGACCTTGGAACTGCTTGGGTGACATCATACCTGCTAAAAATAGTAAGTTCTTAGAATTTGTTCAAATTTTGCACACAAGTCCTCTGAAAATGTTTAAACTTAGTGATGCGATTGAAATTTCTAAGACCCTAGGGAAAAGGTCCCAAATGGAGCACTTCCTAAAAATAGTAAGTTGTCAAAATTTAGCAAAGCTTTATTGGGCACCTACTTGAAGCCTCCTAATTGTAGTGCTAAGCTCATATTTCAATTTTCTTACTCAATTTTACCTCAAACTAGCCTGAAGAAAGAAAACCCTAATATGAAAAAATGCACTCCAGACTTAGCCAAAATTCCAAGTTGGGCCAAAAGATGGGTACATCGCCGAAAAGACATAAGGAACTAGGAGAGGCTGCCGCAAAACTACCCAAAACCAAAGCCAAAAGACCCAAATGGAGCAAAAAATAGCGGGTCCCCATTTTGAATGGGGTGATGTGTGAAAAGGTCACAATATTTATCAATCAGATTTGTAACAATTTTAAATTCCAAGACTCCAAAAAAAAAAGGGAATTAGGAGGTGGGTGCCCAAGTTTGGAAAATCTAATTTTTGCTTTCATGGAAAAATCAAGAAAACAATTAAAGAATTATTTACCACTCACAACAAGTTTGAAGTTGAAAAGCCTATTTTATTCAATTTTATTGATGGAAATTAATTAAATTAAAAAAATTCAAGAGGTGGGAGTGGATTTCAAGAGATTCTTTTGGAATGAAAGAAAATTCAATTGAAATGAACTTGCATTTGCATTTCATGTAAACTAGAGTTGTTTATTGAGAGAGAAGTTTGATTTTTGAGTTTAGTTTTTTTAGATTACAGAGGAAGACTCGGGAAGGTGTAGCATACCACTAGGAAGGTGATTTCATGGTGTTGTTGCAGGTTGAAGGCTGGTTGTAGAGGTGTAACTTCACCAGTACTTGTATATTGAAAACTTGTGTTGTTGAGTGTAGTTATTGGTTGTAGTGTTGGAGAGAAGTGTTGTTTCAAAGCTTTGATTTGTTGATTGCAAATATTTTTTTATGGTATTTACTAGGATTTTTGTGAAGGCTTGTTGCAGCCCATTTTCTTTTGAATTGATTGTAATTTCATTTTCCAAATTAATAGAAAATAGCGTTGGGATTGTTGTGAAAGTTGTGGATATAAGAATTGGAAGAAATTTATGTTGTAAGGGTTTGATTTGCTGCTGCAAATATTTTTTATTTGAGTTTTCCTAGAGTCTTGTAGGGGCTTGTTGCAGCCCATTCCCATTTTAGACTAATTGTTATCCCATTTGCATAATTTAATTGATTTTAAAGTTGTTGGCTGCAAGTTGTAGACCAAAGAACAAATTGTTGCAAGAATTTATTTCCTATGGAGAAGCATTTACTAGTCATTTTAGTGTGAGATATTTAAATTAATTTACATTGGAGAATTTATTTTAAATTATCGCCATACATTAGTGGTATTAGAGAAAGTTGATCTTGTGTGTAATAGATTGTCGAAGAGAGGAAGTTGCACCAAGATTGTGTTGTGGGTGTTGGACAAAATGAATGCAAGAGGAGCCCATCGTGGTAGAGGGAGAGGAGATAACTTTGTTAGAAATTATGATTTCAGAGCCTTGAGAAGGTAGGTTGAAACTTTACAGAATGAGATAAGAAGAGGATTTGTAAGAATGAGAGACCTAGGAAGTGATGATGAAGATGAGAGCATGGAGAATGCTAGTTTGGATACTAAAAAAGTGAAGAAGTTGCAGCAGTTGCAAGGGATCCATTGTTGAGAGTTTTAACAAAAATGGGAAAAAAACCAAGTATTGATGTTTTGGCCTTTATTGGGAGTTTGAATCCTAAAGAACTAATAGACTAGATAAATGATATGGAAGATTATTTTGAATTAGAGGAAGTTGGAGATCCAGACCGAGTAAGATTTTCCAAGAAAAAATTGAAGGGACATGCTTCAATCTAGTAGAGAGAAATTCAATTGGAAAGAGGAAGAAAAGGAAAAGAAAAGATTACAGGATGGGATAAACTGGTAGGAAAAATGAAGAGGCAATTCATTCCAGTAGACTATGAGTTGGAATTGCTTAAAAAGATGCAAAGCCTAAAGCAAGGAAGAAAGACAGTAAAGGATTGCATAGAAGAGTTTCATAGGATTCTTATAAGGACTGGACATTCAGAGGCAACCAAGGAAAAGGTTACAAGATACATAAACAGGTTGAGATCAAGTATTCAAGAAGAAATGACACCAGTTAGAGTTGTGACAATGGAATATGCTTATCACATAGCATTGAAGATAGAAGAAAGGATGAACAAGAGGTTTGGGAATAAAAAAAAGGGAAATCATAGGGATTTTGTGCAGCATAAATAGGATGAACAACAGATTAGAGAAATTAAGGGTAGCAAGGATGAAAGATGTGAAAACTCAAGTAAGCCCCATGATCAAAATTTTAGAGGAAGAGGAAGATCAGCTCGGGGATTTGAAAGAGGAAATTTTAAAGTAACTTGTTTCAATTGTGGAGAAGAGGGACACAAATCATATGAGTGTCCTCATGAAGAGGAAAGACCAAGGAGAAGAGCTAAAAATCATTATAGAGCAACAAACATAAATGGAGAAGATGCACATTCAACACATTCCAAAGATGGTGAAGCCTTGATGATGAGGAGAGCTTTGTTGAATGAAAATAGTGAACCCATTCAGAGGAGGAGATTATTTCATAAAAGATGAAAATGCAAAGGTAAACTTTGTAAATTCATTATTGATGGTGGTAGTACTAATAATATTGTTTCTATAAAGATGGTTGAGAAGTTGCAGTTGGAGGGAAAGAGGAACCTGCATCTGCACAAGATCTCATGGTTGCAAGATGATCACAAAGTGTTGGTAAACGAACAATGTGTGGTAAGATCTAATATTGGAAGCTATTATGATGAAGCATTGTGTGATATTATGAAAATGGATGTTTGACATTTGTTTTTGGGTAGACTTTGGCAGTTTAACAGGAAAGTAGTGCATGATGGATGTGCGAACACTTATGGTTTGATGAAGAATGGAGTTCATCATAAGTTGAAGCCATTGGATGAGAGAGAAGGCAAGGTATGTATCAAGGTTGGAATTTGTTTGGTTAGTGTTTTGAAACAGTTAGAGAAAAAGGATGAAGGTGAGGAGGGTGATTTGCTAAAGCAATTGGAAGCAATTGAAGGAGAGAGGAATGAGAAAATTTCAGCTAACACAAAGGTTGTCTAGGCAAAGGTACTGAGGTAATTTCTAATTTTTATACTTCTTATAATGAGAATAAAGATGTAGTTGCAATAGTAGATGTGTTGGAGATAGGTGAGAGTGATGAGCAAGATGTGAATGTGAAGTTGGGGTTTGTTGATGATTCCTTGTTTGAGAATGATGAAGGTGAAGATTCCCTAATAGAAGAACTTGATTACTTGTTGCAGAAGGTGGATGATGAGTCACAAGAATATCATTCTAACATTGTTTTGGGTGTAGAAAATTAGTTTGCAGTAGTAGAGTGTTTTTCTAAAGACACCAACAGAGTGGCAAGTTGCATTGAAGACAAGGAAAAAGGAGTAGAAGAAGGTATATCAATAAGAAAGGTAATACAAGATACATGTTGTGTTGAAGAAGAAAGTATGAATACTATTTATTTGTTTCATTTTGGTAAAGCACATTGGTGGGAGGTAGAGTTTGGTAATTTGCAAGATCAAAAAGAGTAGAAGATGAAAGCGAATACTAATGTGAAGTTGCAAGATGAGAGGAGCAGAAATTTTCCAATGAACAAAGAGTAGAGATGGATCCAAGATAGACATAGAGTATACAAATGTTTATGAGTTTCACTCATGAAAAATTTGTTTTCCATTGTGGGTGTCTGATGCAAGAGCATCCATAGAATTATTGCTATCCTGTTTCAACAAATCAAGTTTGATTTTATTTCAATTTTTGTTGTGTGTTCACTTTCATATTATCTTTGTGAAATTCAAATTTTGGAGTGCATTTTATTTCCATGTCATGTTAGATTTTTAAATTTCAATTTGGAGCAAATTTGGTCAAAACAAGATAAGGAAATATAGTGGAAAATATATATTAAAAGAAAACATCCTTAAAAAGCAAGAGGAAGGCTTGGGTTATTGGAGGTTACCAATCAGATTTGTAACTCCAATTTTAAATTCCAAGACTGCTAAAAAATAGGGAATCAAGAGGTGGGTGCCCAAGTTTGGAAAAGCTGATTTTTTGCTTTCATGGAAAAATCAAGAAAACAATTAAAGCATTACTTACCACTCACAGCAAGTTTGAAGTTGAAAAGCCTATTTTATTCAACTTTATTGATGGAAATTAATTAAATTAAAGGATTTCAAGAGGTGGGCATGGGTTTCAAGAGATTCTTTTGGAATGAAAGAAAATTCAATTGAAATGAACTTGCATTTGCATTTCATGTAAACTAGAGTTGTTTATTGAGAGAAAAGTTTGATTTATGAGTTTAGTTTTTCCAGATTATAGAGGAAGACTCAGGAAGGTGTAGCATACCACCAAGAAGGTGATTTCATGGTGTTGTTGTAGGTTGAAGGCTGGTTGTAGAGGTGTAACTTCACCAGCAGTTGCATATTGAAAAGTTATGTTGTTGAGTGTAGTTATTGGTTGCAGGTGCTTGAGAGAAGCTTTGTTTCAAAGTTTTGATTTGTTGATTGCAAATATTTTTTTATGGTATTTACTAGTAGTTTTGTGAGGGCTTGTTGCAACCCATTTTATTTTGAATTGATTGTAATTCCATTTTCCAAATTAATAGAAAATAGCATTGGGATTGTTGTGAAAGTTGTGGATACAAGAATTGGAAGAAATTTATGTTGTAAGGATTTTATTTGCTGCTGCAAATATTTTGTAGTTGAGTTTTCCTTGAGTCTTGTAGGGGCTTGTTGCATCACATTGTCCTTTTGGACTGATTGTGATCCCACTTGCATAATTTAATTGATTTTGACATTGTTGGCTGCAAGTTGCAGACCAGAGAACAAATTGTTGCAAGAATTTATTTCCTATGACGAAGTGTTTGCCAGTGATTTTAGTGTGACCTATTTAAATTAATTTCCATTGGAGAATTTATTTTAAATTATCTCCATACATTACAAATTTGATTGGATATACTCAATATGAACCTTATAAGGCAATGAATAATTTTCATAATCATATATTGAATGCCATCATGACAGGAATTACAATTAGAACAAGAATATCCACAAGAAAAAAAAAATCGTTGCTGATGGAAGATGGGCCTAAAGTTACACAAGTATAGCATATATTCTCTAGGAAATATGAAGGTACACAAACATATAAGGAGTAAAGTTCCTAACTAGAAGTCAGATATATCAGTTTAGACAATAAATCTATGAGTTTCTCCTTCGTTGGAAGGGTTGTCCAAAGACCATTCTCACATAGCATTGGCTCCTTTCTTTCAATGCTTAGAATCTCAATTGATGTCTCTTGGATATTCTTTTGAACCAATGAACAACTTCTCCCATTATTAAATCTTCATCTTCATCATGCAATGCTAATTTCTCATTGACTTCATAAGAGAACGCCTAAATATTTTTTAGTGAGTATGTACCTTCAACATCCAATGTGGATTCCTTTTTCTCCTTTGGGGTGGGTTGTGCCTCTAATTTGAAACTTTCTCCTTCCTACAAGAATATTTTCTCTTGCTCCTACTCAATAATTTGTTTGTTAATCAATTCTAGTAACTTTGGTTCCTGCTCGATAATTTCTTCCTTAGCCTTTCTTGAAGCTCTAGCTCTAGTGGACTCATCACTACTTTTGGTTCTTTATCATATTTTCCCGACTCCTCTTCTAAAATCCTTTCATCCTTACCTTAATACTTTTGGTTTAACTCCCATGGTTCTCTACATGAGAAGCATAGTTTCTTTCTTTTCAACTCATTTATCCAGTATCATCCTCCTTTCTTGTGATAGGGGTAATTTTCTCATTTATCAAGATTTTCTTTGATTCCCTCCCCTTAGCAATTTTTTTCAACTCTAACTTTTATTCCCTTTTCAACTTCCTTATGTATTTACAAAAATACTCTTTTCCTAACACCTTTAAGACCCTTCCAAAATGAAGTGCAACTTTGAAACTATCAAATTGCTTATGATAATCTTTGAAAATCCTATCAAACTCTTCTTCTTGTCATCTCTCCAATATTTCATCATGGTTCTATCTAGTTAAATCTCTAGTTTCCTTAATATTTGTGATCATGTTCAACTTATTCTGCAAATACTTACTTTCCATTTCTTAATTGTTTCTTGTTCCTTTATTGTAAAGTGGAATTTTCTTTACCATCTCAAGATACTTTCCAAAAATTAAGGCTACCTTCATAGCTTCAAATTAATTCTAGCATCTTATATACCATTTTGTAGTCTCCTCTACAAGTGGTTTTTCAATAGAAGTAGTGGATGCAACTGCAATATATTCTGATTCTTTGACTAAGCTTTCATTCTCATTATAATTGACTCCTAATGAGCTTGTTCCATCAAACATTAGAAATTTTAGGAATCCCATTATTCATAGGTTGCAAGGAAAACCAACTCCTAATCCAATAATAGAAATTTTAGCAATCCTAATCCAAAACCACCCCACCAATCTAAATCAAGATGAAGGTTTCCATTTGAGTTCCACCTAAAATTATTTATTAACTTTCCTCCAAACCAACTCTCATTCCTCTCGATTTTTATCTATTCCTCTCTCTTCTTCCTATGGTTCTCCTTTTTGCAGCGTTATTTCCTCTATATTTTTTTACTCTCCTTTTTAGCTTTTGGGTCCCCCCCTCCTTCTCCCTACCTTCCCCTCCCTCTCTTCCCTCACTACCCTCTTTCATTTTTCCTCCTCCTTTCCCCACCTCATGGTTCCCTATGTCAGTCCTTGGCTTGAATTCTCCATCTCTTATGTTACCATCTCTTTGCCTTCTCTTTACTTTCTTCTTTGTTTTTCCTTGCACTAGCTTGGTGTCCTTTCTTTTTTCTTTTCTATTCTCTCCAAATTTTCCCTATTTGATTTTCCCTTTATCTCATGTTTGGTCCCTCTAGGTTTTTATTTTGAATTGTCACTCATGTTTTAGTAGTTCCTTTCCTTCTTGTTTTAGGTTTCTCTAAAAATAAATTATTCTTTATTTCTTCGCTTTTCCCTTATTCATATTTTACAATTTTTTGGTTTTTTTCCTTGATTTCATACTTTTGCTATTTTCTTTTTTACTTACTTTACATGTTCAAGATCATCCTTTTTAATCCATTTATGTTTCCTCGCTCTTATTCCTTTATCTAACTATATCTTTTATTAAATATTTGTATACCCTCTATCATTGATTTCTTGCTTGTCTTATTTAGTTATTATTATTTTTCTTATTTTCCCTTCTTGCATCTTGATCACTCTTTCATCTTAATATTTATCACCACATTCCTTTCTTTTTATTTTTTCTCCTATAATAACTACCTTGTTATTTTTTTGAGATTTTTAACTAAAAATAAACTGTAATGCAATGTCCTTATCACTTTTTGATCACCCAATTCTCGAGACGGGCAAGGTGAGAGCATACGGTGTATAGGACCACACCAACTATCTAAAAAGTAGCAATACTGAAAGAAAACACAATAAGCGACAGAGATGGCCAAATTTCACTTCTTTAGTGGAGTGTGTTATGCAAGAACTTGAAGGAAAACATTTCTACACTTATTCAATGAGCTATGTAGTTATAATGAGCACATACAATTCTCACTTACTTAATTGAGTGTACAATTACATAACAAAGTCACTTCTCACTTATTCAATGGAGTGCAATTACACAACACATTCACTTCTCACTTATTCAATGGAGTGCAATTACACAACACATTCACTTCTCACTTATTCAACGGAGTGCAATTACACATCACAACTTCTTCCACTTATTCAATGGGATAAGAAAATACAATAAAGTGCAAGATCAAACCACTAGCAGTACTACCATCCAAGGTATTGCAAGATAATATGAAATGCATTACAAATCATCATTAGAGAACATTAACTTGCTGATTAATGTTGATATATAGTTATGATCACAAATGTAAACTACTACAACAACTCAAAATGAAGTAAATAGCATGGATAAACAAAATACTCAAGTACCCAACAAAGGTATACCTCTGATAGATGACATTAGAGGTTGCTTAAAGGTGTGCTATCACTTGGTTCTACTAATAAGCTACCAAATCATAATTGAACACACTAAGAGAACACTATAAACTATTGAAGACAATATTTGAAAGAACCCAACACAAATTAGAACTAAAACACCACTCCAAACTATATAGCCAACATGAAAAACAACCCAAAATGAAAAGAAACACCTCAACACTAGATAATGGTTCTAATTTGAGAAGACTCTCCCCTTGAGAAGATGCAAAAACCCTTACACTATCTAAGAACACACCTAGAATTGGTTTTTGTGATTGGTAGCAACAAACATTACATTGTATCTCCTTGAAACATATAGACCAATTCCTCCTTCTGCATTCTCATTCCATTTTTCTTTGAAAAGGTTGGGTACTATGCTTGACACCTTGTGAACATGTGTTTCATGCTCTGCTTTCAGCCAAGATGAATTTGGATGTCTTTATTGTATCATCTGCTTCTTTATCAAACATTTTGATCACTGTAATTTGCAATTGAATTAGTTGCTTTTTTCACCAATTAAAGGATGAATGTATTGTTCATGCATTGATTGGATGATATCACTCTTCCTTATCTTGGTACTATTCATGCATTTTTTATGTTCCATTAAGAAAAGGTTGTTCTATGCATTTGTTCTCCTTTAAAGCATTTAAGATTGATATATCAACTTCATTTAATGCAACCCTTGCATTCAAACATTGGTGAGTACTTGTGAATCACCTGATGCGTGTTATCTTCCATTCAAATAAGAATCTGAAGTTCTTTCACATGCTTCCATTATTGAATAATGTCTTATTGATGAGGCATTATGTATGCTTGTTCACTATCACCATCATGAGCATGTATACTTGTTGTAATATTTGGAAATAAGATGCATAAACAATTTACCCATGGCAACAAGATACAATTAGCATGGCAATTTTAAATCTCCAAGTATGAAAATGATACTCTTCAATTGAATTGACTAAGCTCATTAAGTCTATTTTCCACATGTAGCTTTCAAAAAAGTACGTTACTTGATTGTTATAAGTGAACAATAGGCTTAATTGCTTTAATGATTGAAATTTTGTTTTACTCCTTCATGAATAGTTCAGATGAACATGATGATTGCATTCCTTCACTCATCCCCATCTATAATGTTTAAGGGTCAGCATGCCGAGCTCTACCCTTGTGGGAGCCCGTTTTACTCCACATGCTTTTATGTATTCATAAGATGATTAGCTACAATGCTTTTCCTATACCTGCACAATGAAACAAACAATGCTAGCATAAAAAATATATGATATTACACTGGACATTTTCAGCTCTTGTTTCTAAACTTTTCTTTTAGTTGATTCCATGTTTCGAGGAGTGAATTATATTTCTATTGGTAGAGCTTGTAGTATAACTCATATCTAGAGCTCTAATAAGACCTTCCCAATTTTTGTAGGTGTACTTGGGATTGAAAGCATAATGGAGCAAGCAGCAAGCATCTCAACCGAAGATCAAGAATTAGGCAATGATGGATATGTCTTCTGCTATCTACTTTCTTATTCTTTATTACCTTCAGTTTAGAATTTACTTTCCGCAATGAATGAAAACAGCTAAAAACCACGGCTTGTGTGGATTCTTTAGTTTTTCTTCTTTCACATCCATTCTAAAAGAAATGCATCAAAATGCAAATTTGTACCATCATTTGTATTCTTGCAATCAAATGAAATTATGTAATGTGAATAACATCATGAAATAAATGAAAGCAATTGATATGCTTAATCATTTATAAATTCAGTTTCGTACTCCATTTGGTTTGTAAAACACTGAGCAATACTTCTGAAACTCAGCTTTCTCAAAACACTTGCACAAATGGTATTTGATAAATATAGTGCAAACAACACTTAATGCACATGTAGAAATAGCATAACCTTCACTTTAAGATATAAAAAAAAATTAATCAGCTCCACCAATTAAGTTGTAGTGAAAAATTGGTAACAGTTACAAACCTCAATACCCACCCATATCAAATTAATTAAACTATCTTATTTCTCAAATATTAAAGTAATAAATTGGGTCACGTTTTTATTATTATTTAAAAAACCATAATATGCTTGCACATGGTAAGGTATTTCTTTAGAGGTGAATCCTCCTATGTAAAATATTTATCACCTCGCTTTACCTATTATTTAAATTTTATATGATTGGTGCGAAACCAAAATTAATGAGCATCTAAGGAACAATATCATGTTCAAAAAACATAACAAGAACAATAATAATATGTGAGCCTTCTTTTCTACTCCTTTTAATATAAAATATCATACACCAATCTTTCAACCAAATTTTTATATGTTTATTTTCACCTATTTAGCAAAATTTACATAAAATTGTTTGACCATAATTCATGGCACTGAAAAAAAAATTAAACTATATCAATTGTGTTTCAATGTGCTTTAATATAGGTCCCCTAGAAAAGTTATTACTATACACCAATCTTTGTACAAGTATATATCATTATCATACCCTTCATAAAATGAATTAGCTCAAGCCTTTTGAGTTTTCGCCCCCCATTGGAGAAGACTAGTGATTTTTCTTGTTCCTCGCCACTAAAACCCCATTCAATAAAAAAATCAAAATTACATATCCTCATCTCTCACTTAAATTTAAGAAAAGAATAAATTTAAATCCTACTTGACAAGATCATTAACCCACCCCAATTTTGGTGATGTTTCTATAAGAAGAGGTTCTTGATGTTTATGCTTACTTAGTTTTTTGTATATATGTTTGCCTGACTCAAGCCTTTGCATTGGATCTTTATAAACAACCACCAAATTTTCACAATTAATTGCTTTAATATCCACTATATTATCACCAAACCATTCCATAAACTTGGTCATAGAGATTTTTTTAATTGGAAAAAAGAAGTGACATCAAATTACAAATTAAGAGATTACATACTATAACTGTCGTCCAATAGCGTAAATAACAATAAGAATCTATCATTGATAAAGTTGTTATCCAAATATTAGAAAACAACATTGAATTAAAATAGACAATGCTGTCCATAGCTCAATCAAAAACTTACAAATACTTAAAACTTAAAAATTATTATAAAATATTAATATAAAACCAAAGCATTAAACTAACAAGAAATAAAAGTGCATACTCGTAAAGTCAAAATTTATACAAAATCCTTTGTCTTCTAAATTAAAGAAGAAAGTTCGAGTATTTTACCTTGGTAGGGTGCGGGAGAGAGGAGATTCCATTCCAACAGACCAATGTGAAAGTGACTTGATTTACCAAAATTTGGTTTTCATTTTTTATGTAGGTTATCAATAATTGTAGTTAAAGCGTGGCTGATTCTCCAATCTTCATCTTTCCGCACGCCCCACGCAAACCACTTCTTCGTTATCCCCTTTCTAAGAAAATAAAATTGCCAGTAAAGCTGTCTATAATTTTCATGGGTGATTATCGTGGTAATTATCCATTCACCTTCTTGCAGGTTAAATTTCCACATAGAATCTTCAAGGCATTTGTTTATTCTGCGAACTGATGCAGAGCTACTGACCACAACCACAGCGCATATGATGATTACATTCGCTAAATGCCAAATGTCCGAATGGTGAATATAATCCTTTGAAAGCAAATAAGGCTTCAAATTTGACATCGCTCCGTCCGCTGCTGTTCCAACCACTTGAATAAAAGCTGACGGCACACGCTGAAATGGAAAAACAAAAAAATAAAACTCTTCGCTTTTATCAAGGAATTTATTTTCTTTTACAGATCCACTTTAAACATTACCTTAAAGATCTTCACAGTGTCAATGAGAGTAAAACGGATGGTTCATTTGAACTCAAAAAACTCTACCGTCAAAAGCAGATATATGATTACATGTTAAAAGGAAGGTTGAAATCAATACCTTCAACTTGGCAATGCAATCCTGTATTGCTAAATTGCTGCAATATAGAAACTGAATTGCTTCCAATTGAAGCAATCCTTCAATAACTTGTATGTTTTCCAGCTTTTCACAAGAGTCAATGCTAATTCTCTTTAAACAGCTGAGGCCAGCAAGAAATAGCAACTCCCCAACCTCTGGACATTCATTAATGGCAACTCGGCGCAATTCTCCGCACCTCTGAAGTGTGAGTTTGATGACTGTAGTTGGCAGTGTTATGTTGTGAAGCTTCTCACAAGAGTCAATTGCAATTATCTTCAAGCGGCTCGTTATGGCAAAACTTGGTAACTCCTCTAGCTCATGACACTCACAAACAGACAGGTCTTCGAGCTTTGGTAGATTGCCGTTGGCTGCCAACATTTGCAATCCTCTGCACCTTCGCACTGTGAGTTTGATAAGTGTAGTTGGAAATATTATGTTGTACAGCTTCTCACAAGAGTCAATTGCAATTATCTTCAAGCGGCTCGGCATGGCAAAACTCGGCAACTCCTCTAGCTCATGACACTCACAAATGGAAAGGTCTTCGAGCTTTGTGAGATTGCCGTTGTCGGCCAACATTTGCAATCCTCTGTACCTTCGCACTGTGAGTTTGATAAGTGTAGTTGGAAGTATTATGTTGTGCAGCTTCTCACAAGAGTCAACTACAAGCACCTTCAAGCAGCTCAGCCCGGCGAGAATTGGTAACTCCTCAAGCTCAGGACAGTCACTAATGGACAAGTCTTCAAGCTCTGTGAAATTGCCGATTCCTGCCACCATTTGCAATCCTCTGCACAGCTGTACTGTGAGTTTGATGACTGTTTTTGGCAGTGTTATGCTGTGGAGTTTATTACAAGAGTCGATCGCAATCGTTCTCAAGCAGCACAGTCCAGCAAGACATGGTATCTCTTCAAGCTCCTCACACTCACTGATGCACAGCTCTATAAGATCATTCATTCCTGCTATACTTCGCAAATTCCTGCAACGTTTCAGAATTAGTTTAATGAGTTTTGTTGGCAGTGTTATTTTTTGCAGCTTATCACATGATTCAATATTAATCTTCTCCATGCAGAAGAGTCCCGGACAATCACGTATGGACAACTCCTCAAGCTCGGGACAACCACAGATCGATATCAATTCCACATGAAAGTTACCCGACACTCTCTTCAGATTTTGACATTTATTCAACAGAAAAGACTTCAGCTGCCCACAACCATCAAATGTAATGCTCTGGAGAGAGTTCATACCCTCAAGATGCAAATTAAGCTCAAGATGCCAACACTGAGAAATAATCAGTTGTACAAGATTATTGAGATCGGATATTTCTGACACGGTTTTCAGGTTTTTACAAGAATCCAAGTGAAGAATCTTCAATGTTCTTGGCAATATTACTTTCTGCAGCCTCCTACAACAGAATATCTGAATATCCTCCACGCAAGTTAACCGTTCCACAACTTCAAGCTTCGGGCAATCCGATATCGACAACTGCGTCGGATGGCCCAGATCAAAGCTACATGACACTCCTTTCGAAATCCCACAATCGGCGACCTTTAGGTGGCTAAGATTCCAGCATTCATCAATTGTAACACTTTCCAGACTTCTTAGACCAAAAGGAACAGACAACTCATCAAGATCAGGACACTTACTAATATATAGCTCTGTAAGCTTTGTAAGATCTTCCATTCCTGCCAACATTCGCAATTTTCTACACCTTTGGACTGTGAGTTTGTTGAGTGTCGTTGGCAGTGTTATGCTGTGCAGCCTTTGACAGGAATAAATTTCAATCCTGATCAAACATTTCAGTCCGGCAAGAATTGGCAACTCCTCAAGTTCAGGACACTCACTAAGGGATATCTCTGTAAGCTTTGGAAGACTTCCGATTCCTTCCACCATTTGCAATTCTGTACACATGTGCACTGAGAGTTTGTTGAGTATCGTTGGCAGTGTTATTCTTTGTAGCTTCTGACAAGAGTAGATTCCAATCCTGATCAAGCATCTCAGTCCCGCAAGTCTTGGTATCTCATCAAGCTCCTCACACTCACTAATGCGCAGCTCTGTCAGATCATACATTCCTGCTATACTTGGCAAATGTCTGCAACGTTTCAGAATTAGTTTATTGAGTTTTGTTGGCAGTGTTAATTTTTGCAGCTTATCACATGATTCAATATTAATCTTCTCCATGCAGAAGAGTCCCGGACAATCACGTATGGACAACTCCTCTAGCTTGGGACAACCACAGATCGATATCAATTCCACATCAAAGTTACCTGACACTCTCTTCAGATTTTGACATTTATTCAACAGAAAAGACTTCAGCTTCCCAGAACCATCAAATATAATGCTCTGAAGAGAGTTCATACCCACAAGATGCAACTTAAGCTCAAGCTGCCAACATTGAGAAATAATCAGTTGTACAAGATTATTGAGATCAGATATTTCTGACACACTTTGTAGTTCTGTACAAGCATCCAAGTGAAGAAGCTTGAGAGTCGTTGGCAAAGTTATTTCTTGCAGCTTCCCACACCTGAAAATGTGAATCTCCTCAAGGCACGTTAGACGTGCAAAACTAGGCAGATCTTTAAGCTCCGGACAATCCGATATCCGCAACTGTCCTAGATGCCCAAGATCAAAGTTATAACCAACTACTTTCAAAATCGTACAATCAGCCACATGAAGGCGATTAAGCTTCCCGCATCCATCGATTGTGATCCTTTCAAGACTACTTAGACCAGAAGGAACAGACAGCTGCTCAAGCTCAGGACACTGACTAATGTATAGCTCTGTAGGCTTTGTAAGATTGCCCATTCCCGCCAACGTTTGCAATTTTCTACACCCCTGCACTGTGAGTCTTGTCACTGTCATTGGCAATGTTATTTTGTACAACTTCTCGCAAGAGTAAATCATAATCCTCTCCAAGCAGCTCTGTCCGGCAAGAGTCAACAACTCCTCAATCTCTGGGCACTCACTAATGTACAGCTCTTTCAGCTTTGAAAGATCGCCCAACTTCGACACATGTCTCAGCTCTTTGCAGGACTCCAAGTGGAGATTCTTCAATGTCATTGGCAAAGTTATTTTCTGTAGCTTCCTACACCTGATTATGCAAATCCTCTCCAGGCAAGTTAGACGTACAAAACAAGGAAGCTCTTCAAGCTTCGGACAATCCGATATCCACAACTGTGCCAGATGGCCCAGATCAAAGCTACACGACACTCCTTTCGAAATCCCACATTCAGCGAGCTTCAGGCGATTAAGCTTCCCGCATCCATCAATTTTAATACTTTCCAGACTACTTAGACCAAAAAGAGCAGGCAACTCCTCAAGATCAGGACAGTTACTAATGTATAGCTCCGTAAGCTTTGTAAGATCGCCCATTCCTGCCACTGTTTGCAATTTTCTACACCATTGCACTGTGAATTTGTTGAGCGTCGTTGGCAGTGTTATGCTATGCAACTTCTGACAAGAGTGAATTTTCATCGTGATCAAGAAGCTCAGTCCTACAAGAATTGGTAACTCTTCAAGCTCAGGACACTCACTAAGGGACATCTCTGTAAGCTTTAGATGACTTCCGATTCCTTCTACCGTTTGCAATCTTGTACACCTGTGCACTGAGAGTTCGTTGAGTGTCGTTGGCAGTATTATTCTGTGTAGGTTCTCACAAGAGTCAATTTCAATCCTGGTCAGGCACCTCAGTCTGGCAAAACTTGGTAACTCATCAAGCTCCGCACAGTCACTAATGCAAAGCTCTGTAAGATCATCCGTTCCTGCAATCCTTGGGAATTCTCTGCAACATTGCAGAATTAGCTTAATGAGTTTTGATGGCAGTGTTATTTTTTGCAGCTTATCACATGATTCAATTTTAATCTTCTCCAAGCAGCTCAGTCCCGGACAATCACGTATGGACAACTCCTCAAGCTCGGGACAGCCACAAATCGATATCCATTCCACATCAAAGTTACCTGACACTCTCTTCAGATTTTGACATTTGTTCAACAGAAAAGACTTGAGCTTCCCGCACCCATTAAATGTAATGCTCTGGAGAGAGTCAATAACCTCCAGACGCAACTCAAGTTCGAGCTGCCCACACTCAGAAATAATCAGGTCTACCAGATTCTTGAGACAAGATATTTCTGACACACTTTTCAGTTCTTTACAAGAATCCAAGTGAAGATTTTTTAATGTTTTTGGAAAAGATATTTTCTGCAGCTTCCTACATCTGATAATGCGAAACTCCTCTAGGCAAGTAAGATGTGCGAGACAAGGGAGCTCTTCAAGCTCTGGACAATCCGATATCCACAACTGTGCTAGATGGTCCAGATCAAAGTTATACCCAACTACTTTCAAAACTGCACAATCAATCACTTGAAGATAATTAAACTTCCTGCATCCATCAATTGTAATCATTTCCAGGCAACGTAGACCACAAAGAATTGGAAACTCCTCAATCTCCGGACACTCACTAATGTTCAGTTCTGTAAGCTTTGTAAGATTGCTCATTCCTGCCACTATCTGCAATTTTTTGCACAGCTGCAATGTGAGTTTTGTGACTGTCGTTGGCAATGCTATGTTTTGCAGGTTCCCACACTGGAAAATGCGAATATCCTCAAGGTAAATTAAATGCCCAAGATATGGCAGCTCTTGAAGCATTGGACAATTTGATATGGATAATCCAACTAGATCAAAGTTACCTGATACTCTCTTTAAAATTCCACAATCAGTCAATGTGAGGTAATTGAGCTTCTGACATCCATTAATAACCAGCTCTAGGCAACTTGGACCACAAATAACTGGCAAATTCTTAAGCTCTGGACAGCCACAAATGTTCACCACTCGAATCATTTCGAATGATACTCCTGATACTGTTTCCAGGTTTTTACAACCTTTAAGCTCAAAAGATTTAACCTTCACAGACCTATCAACCATTATCCTCTTGAGACGGTTCATACCCACTAGACACAAGTCAAGCTGAAGTATCCAACACCAAGAAATGCTAAGTTCTACAAGCTTTAGAAGATGAGATAGTCCCATCACACTTTTCAAATCATCACAGTCCTTCACTATAAGTTTTTCCAGGCAACTCAGATGTGAAAGACATAACTCATGAAGCTTTGGACATCTACTAACATTCAATTCTACTAGCCTCTTAAAACTGGATATTCCTGGCACACTATTCATTTTACAATCTGCGATTCTTATCTTTTGCAGGCAGCTCAGATGGCCCAGATTTGGCTCCTCAAGCATAGGGCATGCACTAATGCTCAATTCTTCAAGCTCTGTAAGATCAGATGTCACTGACAAGATTTTGAGAAATTCACACTTGCTAACTTTAAGACAATTCAATGTTTCAACTCTGATAAATTGCACTTCAGTAAGATTTCTCACAGAAGAAAGTTCCAAGGATCGAAGGCTTGGACAATAATTTCCGTTAAGTACAATGCTCTGTATATTTTCTTGTTCTTTAATTACTAGATCTTCAACCAAGCTCAATGGAGCCTTAAAAGTTGAAGACTTACTAGCAGAATTCGTAGCGAGGCATCCTGAAAGTCTTCTACACGTCTTCACCATCAATGACTTCATTTTTGACATATGTTGACCCTCCTTGACTTCATTTTCTACTTCCTTTTCCACATTAGTTAATATTCCAAAGAAATCTGGATACTCTTCTAAAATGGTTCCACAAATCTCTAGCTCTTTCATTTCGGAGGCAGCCTGAAACTCAAAATAAAATTGTTTTAGACTGTCAATGATAGAAATAGTCCGAAATCCACCATAACATAATGTATTTCATTATACGATTAATGGAGACTTTATTGTTTATGGAAAACAATAGAATACCTCTGCATCTTGCTGCCACAATCTTTTGAAATATCCATTGCTGATTCTCAAACACTTCGTATTTTGAAGCGGAATCCATGAAGGAAGTCTTGGTTGTGCACTGAAACTCACGTGATGCGGATGCCTTAAATGATTTAAATTGGAGGAATATGGATTGGAATTATACAGGTACCTAAGATGAAGCCATAACAAACATGATGACATTTCTGCACTATCATCCGATTCCCCTAGAAAGAATTTAACTTCACAATTCAGGGACTTGTCAAAAATAGAATGGAAACACCTTGCTTCGGTTTGAACAAAGATGTTTCCAGATCCCTCTGATTCCTGCATTCAAGAAGAGTCTCATATTAATGTTTGTTTTTTAATTAATTCTATTCAAGCTAACTGCATGTAATCTTTGTTTTACATTTGATTAGATTTGCATGATTTTTCTCTTATCGTAGTGGCTGGATGTAATAAAAGGCTATGCCTTTTGTAGTTGTAGTTCGCAATACTAAAAGATATATAATATTTGGCTTTTAATGTTTTTAAAAACATATAGAATGAAAGATTTGGTATAATACGTGCATAACTTCTAAATCTTGAAACTCTTCATTGTAATCATTTTTTTTAGTATACTATTATATATATTTTTTTTTTTTGTTAGACATTACTTTCAATTGGTGACAAAATAAGTTGTAGAAATGTTCTTATGTAGGTCATAAGTATATGTTAACAATTACTTATTAATTATTATCAAAATTGTTAATGATAGCAGTTTATCATTCTAGCTTCTATTATTTACAAGAGAAAACTATCAATATTGAAAAATCAAAATGAAGACCACACTATTATCCCAAGATCTCTAAAAATTAGTGGAAGTAACACTACTACATAGAGGGGGGGTTTTAAGACATTAATTTAAGAAAAAATATTAATTTTGCTTAAATATATATTTTATGTTTAAATTATATTTTTAATTTTATAATTGTCTTAAATTAAGACAATAAAAAAAATATTTTTCTAAAATAAACCAAAACCCTCTACCCATTAATGGTTTTGGATATGCATTGATCTTGCATGAGAATGCCTTCAATTATTTTTATTTCTTTATCAAGAACCAATTATGTTTAACTTCAATCCCTTTAACAAAAGAATGCAATTATTTTAAGATTATTTGCAAGCAAGACCAACGTGGCTAAATCTAGTAGGTTGAGGGCAGAAGTAGATAATATTGGCAATGGCAAAGGTGGTCCAGAGATTTTGGGGAAGTCTAGTGTAAAGGGCCGAACTGTGCCTCAAAGTCCTTTAGGAAATATTACAAATGTGGAGTAGAAAGGCAAGCAAGTTAAGGAGAAGAAAGCCCATTCGAAGAATGTGAAAATGGGTCCTAACCCTAGGTATGAGGTCACTACGAAGATGAAGCAACAGGCAAAAATTTGGGCTCATGAGGGTATTGAGAAGTGTCATTTTACTTGAAAAGACATGGACGCTCTCTGCGAGAAAATGGTAGAGGAAGGTATGGAGTGCATTCTTTTTGTTTCTTTGACAAATATACCGACTACTTTGATGAGGTTGCCTTTTTCTCTGTTCTTTTCTTAGGTTTTCTGGGTGTTTTAATGAGATTTAATTAGTTCCTTAGATAAGAAAAACTTCATTTTGAAGAGTAAAATTTAACCTAGATAAGAAACCTTGATTTTTTATAGAGTGCAGATACAATGAGATAAAGGTAGGGTAGAAAGAGATTTCCCCGATGATGACCTTGGTCCAAGCCTCACAAGCCACCTATGCTGGTGTTAAGGTGTGAATACAGACCATGCTTCCACAAAACCCTATGCAACTTTTGGGAAAATTTTAGTATAATAAAAATCCCTTAAATAACACATCCAAATGGAAAGGTGTTCTAAGATTGATGGTGCATTCTTCGAGTTTAATAGCCTCTAAGCTTAGAGGCATTCTAAACTGATAGTATTCAATTACTTGCAAGCCTAAAAGCATGCCTAAAAGACGATACATTCACCTTGTTTAGTTGAGTGAGGGATAAATGATACAACTTACAATACAAAGTTTTAAACAAATATTGCATCAATTTTTCCTGAGCTTTGATCTCTATTTAAATTCAGGAATTGAAAAGTAGAAAAGAAAAAGGTTTAAAACAAAAAAGTTCCTTCCAAAACACTTGGAAACATATTTTTAAGAAAAATATAAAGATAAAACTCCATCTAGTGTTTGAAAAAAATTGCCAGCTATTGTGAAACCTTGGCCAAATCCATTAGAAACATTACATTTGAAGCCAACTCACTGTTTGTGTATGAACAGACATTATGATACATTTTCTCAGAAAAGTCATCTTTTGAAGTCATGTTATGATAGTTGATTTTCTCATACCACTTTCAAAATGAATGTCATCAACAAAAGGTTTCAGTATGCACATGAGAAATAAATTGAATTTATTTACTAAGTTCATTTGAGGCAACTAAAGAGAAAAATATAAGCAATTTTACATCAATTGTTCAAGCAATGCAAATGAAACCCTAGATTGGAGAAAATCTAACATGCAACTTAAAATAAAACATATATATTACATGTTGTATCTACCAGTCATTTGAGATGAAATATTCAAACATAACCTTTTGTGAGATCTTCTTTTTGCTTTATTATTTATTTGACTACAAATTGTTTTCAGTCACTTTGTTGCCTAAACAAATCTAGTTAGCACCTGTAATTCATCCAATTTCTTTATGAAAGGAAAAATGATTGGATTGAATGTAAGTCATAGGGGTTGGATGGCCATTGCAATTGCAATCCAAAAATGTATTTTCCCAAAGTTTAAATTTTCAAAAGTGCAGATGTTGTTTGAAGGAATTAAAATTGATATGTGTTAACCACTAAAATTCTACAAGATTTCACACTCGTGCATACTACTTGAATATAAGACTACTTGTAACCTATGAAGTTATTTTCAACTTATATGTGGAGGATAAATATTAAAAAAATCGTCCAAATGAATTAGAAAAGAAAATGGTAAACTATAACCTATGTTTCCAGGTACTGTAGGGTGCCCTACTATACCCAAATAGGTATGGTTTGAGTTCGGATCCCTAGCTTGGTCAGGCATGGGTATGGTCAAGGAATTCTCTAGCCTCTTCATTCCCAATATGATGATTATGATGTCAAGAAATATGATTATTTTTGATTTGACATTTGTCATTGAATCATCAATTATCACTACATAAGTGTTCTTAATTCTGTCATATTTTTGTGCATATATAATTTTTATAACTTAGATAAAAGAATATCATCAAACCACCAAACTTGAACTAGCAACATAAACGATAACAGATAAATAATTTTAATAACTAGCATGTTTGAATGCTCAATATTTTATAACTTCTAGGTTCTTGTAGAAACATAGAAAAATCAATGTCATAAAATTAAATGCAAAATTGTAAATTTGTTAAAGAGAATCACTTTTGATCCAAAGTTTCTAGTATGTGAAACCATGAAAATATGTTTACTATCTATGTTAACAAAAATTCCAGTTGATAGTTGATGACTTTATCTAGATTAGTCATTTCTTCTACATACATTGAGTGTATTTTATAATCTGGTAACACTAAATTTGACTTGTGTACTTTAATTTAGGTTCACTTAATATGATTACACACATAATAAATAGAAAAATCCTCATCAAACTTCATGTTTGGGTTCCCTTTTAATGATAAATCAGGCCCAACCAATGTGAAAAATCAATCCAAACAATCCATTGCACAAGTTGACTGAATAAATCATTTATATATCTTTAAAAGCTCATAAAATGTTCAAACCCCAACAACCCATCTACTATCATGAAATAATACTTTCTATGACACCATGAATAATGATAAAACCCCCAAGAATTCAAGTAAATGTCTTCAAATTCCTAAGTAGTGCATAGTTAAAAAAAACTCAAAATCTTTGATTAGTTCTCTGATATTTATTATAAGAATTATGTTTACTAGAATTAATGTTCTTAGATTCTATTTGAATTGGACATAAACTTAAAATAGAAGAAAATAGTTTTCATACAATGATTGAGGAACCAATCCATAAAGGACAAGTCATATTGACGTTACATGATTCTTGAAGCAAAAACTTTATAGTAATCTAAATCCATATATTTAAGTACACTCAATTACCTACAAAATGAAGTGCCTTTCACATTGCCAACCAATTGATATTTTGAAGGATTGGGACTTACATCAACTTAAAATAGACACACAAATAGGGGAAATTGGGATATGGTCAAGTAGATCCCTAGGTTCACATTGGCATGGTAATATAATACTCACAAGATTGAAGTGTTCCCAATATCTCCACAAGGAAGATGTTTCCAATTTGTTGAGGTCCACTTTTTGAAACCATTTGATCATTTAGCATAAATTGTGTCTTCCCAGTTAACAAAACTGTGAGAAATTGGTTATATAGTTTTGTCCTTGTATGATATATCCATCGAAACTTATAAGTTTTAAAGAAATACAAACTCTTCATTAATCATAACTAGCCTTTTCAAACACTATCTACCATGCACGACTTATAAGATTATTGGAATGGATGTAAGTGGCATGTGATAACAAAAAATGTGGTTAATGGTAAGCAACTATTTTTTTTTCGTTAATAAGTGGAGGCTTACCTGAAGAAAGATTCCATTAGTGATGGAAAAATTCCAACTAGACTCGCAACTTATACTGCCATAAAAACTAAACCATAAGCAGTTGTAATATCAACTACAATCACTTTGCCACAAAGACCTCATGTATATAAAATGGCTCATAACAGATGAGACACTCAGTCTAACTGGAATAGGACAATCACTCAACAAGGAACAAGAAACTAAACCAAACAAAGGCCCAATTACACATTCAACAATTGCCTAGGGGACCACATCACAGATTTACTTCCCAACTAGTCCATGCCATCCTCCCTCTGTAGCTAGTGTCCTATCCATATCATGCACCTTCTTTTGTTCTTTTGTGATCTCATGGGCCATTTTTCTACTAAGGAAAACTCTACCTCTACCTTTCTAGAATGTAGCAGCATCCTTTGATGACCTGCCTCTACTTGATCTATCAACTCTAAAAATAGGAAAATTTAGGAACAAAAATTACATCTACGGCTCTACTTGCTTGAACAAATGAATGTATTAAAAAGACATGAATGTTGTCATGAAATTTTCTTTCAGTGTTACCTATCATGAGATTTATATGGATTTTATTTGATAGTCTTAACACAAAGCCACATGTAATATTTCCTTTAGCTAACTTTGGGGAAGATATATTTTGAATCATAATAGTTAAATAATAAATTTAATATAAAAAAAAATTAATAAATTATTTTCAAATTAAATAGTTAGATAATTATAAAAGAAAAATATAAATATTTATGTAAACATAATATAATATTACACATTAATAATATAAATGTAATATAAATTTTGCTATTTGATACTCACAACAATCTATGTACTCAAAAAATATATCTCTAGGAATTATTTATATAGATTATTGTAAGATAGATAAGCTAGTTTAATTTCATTATCATAAATATTGGTTCATCTCACTTTTAAGAAATTTCCTTTTTGGTGGGGTTCTATAAAAAATTTCTTCTAGCTCTGCCCATTCTTTCATCAGCATTGTTGACAACATGACACAAATTGTGCAAAACCTAGAGGTAAGTCACATGCCATGCTTTCAGTGATATTTTTTTTAGAATCTGTATATGGTAAAATGTTTTTTCTATTGAGATTAGAAGATTGGGGATTCAAAGATAAAACCCTTGTATTTGACTCTTGTGTATTTTATCTTTAGATTAATGTAATAAAATTAAACTGTATAATGGCTATAAGCCCTATATTTTCATTGGAGAGACATAGCCTTTGTACTTTGCCTTTGTTATATGAAAATGAAGAGGAAACTATTAGGAATGATTGTACTAACTCAGATTTTTCTCTGAATTAAGGGCTCTTTATTGGGTTTTTCATTTGATAACTTTAACAGTGGCTTTGGTGTGAAATGCACATAAAGAATGAATTATGGTCATTTCATAATTACAAGCTACAAGCCTTTGAATAGCAAAGACAAATCTCATTAACACAACTAATGCATGGAAGAGCTGAGAGGATGGTTTTCTTCAGTCTTCATTTCTTGTATGTCTTGGACTTCATATGGACGTGGGTGTTTTGGTTGCTCCATACTTACTGAGCATAGTTAATTTATAATTCATTTAATTCTTCAAAAACATACTTTTGATATGTATGTACCTATATGGAGGTACTTAGGTTGGAAAAGCTTGTGTATTTAGTTACATTGATTCCATGTATGCAAATATTTTCTTATAACTAAGTGATGTAGGATAAAATCTTTAATCTGGTATCATTACTATATGAATTACATTGGGGGTTAATGATTTGAATAGGAAGAATAAATAGGTGTATGGGGGACTTATTTGTTGGTCCTCATACATGTGTCTTTCTAGGTTGATAATATAAAATTGAAAGAGATTATTGTCCCTACCTACAATTTGCATCTACTCATAAACAAATGATCAATACTTTCCTTGAAGTTTTTGACTCTGGATATTTGTAATCCTTTTCAAGTAGGAGTGGAGTTTAGATTCACTTGAGGAAGAGATTTGTGGGTGAAAGGTTGAATGCATAGAAATCAAATGAATCTTTTTCTCTTCATATGCTCTAAGATATGTGTACTTCTTTGGATTAATGAGATCTCCACTTGGCAAGTTTGATATAAAAACACAAGCTATAGTTTGTGAATGTGGCGTGATGTAATTAAAGACAAATGGTCTTGAAATATGTTCAAGGTTTGTGTTGGGCATTTCAAATTGATATATGAGAAGTAATTCATTGATAAGTCTTTTGATGTGACAACTTAGTTGTAACTAGTTTGTTTCCTTTTGAAAATGAATAAATTCCACCAAGGTTCAGGATACATTCTAAGGGAGTTTTATGCTTAAAATCAACATCTATGTGAAAATAAACGGTACCTATCTGAATGACTTGTATAAATGGGAAATAAAATTGTCAATAGACTTTACTACAATTAAGAGGGTGGTTTTTTATTCATACTTATAGGATCCTTTTGTAATATGTTAGTTGAACAATCTACCTATTATGTTTCCAACTTCAACCATGTTGTTGAAATTTTATAATCTCAATCAAGTTGTTTGTGGTCCTTACTTCATTTTTTTATTAGTTATTGCAATATATGATGAAAGGATTGTTGAATGCTACCTTTGCTTTGGAACAAATGTGGTCATGACATCTAAAGCATGTTGAAATAGTAGGATATGCATTGTTGATTTTTGAGTCTTTGATGCAAGACCTGTAGCATAGATGGATGAGAACTATTAGTTTTTATTTTAGTTTCCATTTCAGGTAATTGGGGTTTCTATTGGAAGACATTGAACATTGCAATGAGGCATTGAGAAAGTTGAAGAAGAAATATGACATTGTTGTTAACATATAAGGGAATGAACCACTTATTGAACCTGAGATTATTGATGGTGTTGTCAAAGCTTTACAAGTATCTGTCTACCTTCCATTATCTCTTAAAGCTGCAAATTTGATTATTCTATGACCTATAAATGTAAGTTTTGGCACCCAATTCAATGGTATAAGTTATGTGTTGGACAACTTTTCAGTTTTTCATTCTAGGGAATGCACATTATCTATATTGTTTCAAAATTATAGAAGTTCATTTAGGTATTTGAAATCAGTAAAACAATTAATAACTATTCAGTATTCACCACTAAAATTTATTATCAATTGAAAATTAATTGTCACTTTGATCTTATTATGCACTTGAATAATTCATTCTATATGCTCGAATTAGACCTGCTATCTCTGTTTATATTCATTATACTTTTCAGCTCACTTGTTTAATTTAGCTTGAGTTAAGTTCTATCAACATCCAAGCTCATCCAGCTACAATAATCCATTTTAGCATATTACCATTATGTTTGAAAACTTAATTTCTCTCATATATGATTTTGTTGGGACAAAATAGTCAGGGATCCATCCATGTAAGATCAAATCTTCAAGAGTACTCTGCATATGAATATAATGGAAGCCTTTACTAGCCTTCAAGAGTACTCTACATATGAATATAATGGAAGCCTTTATAATGTAATATTTAATAATAATCTTCAAGAGTACTCTACAAGATGACCTTTATGAATAAGGCCTTTACTAGCCTTGTAGAAAATTTCCTTGTTTTCTATTCACATTTTCCATTGGATGATAATCTAAAGACCTCATATTTAAAAATCTTGGTAGATGATATGTATGCTCACGAATCTCCTTCTAGGTTTGAAGCCACTTCTAAACATTATGTGTTTCCAAATCAATCTGACTAAATATTTCTCATTCCAAAATTTGGAACAACCTGGTTGGTCATTCATGATTGATTATGATCCAAGAGAACAAAGAGTAACATTTGTTCAAGATGTAGAGGACTATGATTTACTTGAAGATGCAGAAGTCCCACTTGAAGACATAGATGGCCAAGATGGAGATGATGAAAACTTTATTGTCAATGATATGTATGACCAAGATGAAAAATAAAAGCGTTGTTCTTTTCAACCATCAATCTTTGACAAAATCTCCCACTATCTAGTACAATTTTGAAAGGTCCATATTAGTTTAAACTTTGATGTTTTATTTGCTAATATTTCTTCTAACTTATTTTCACTCTCTTGATGTGTTAGTTATTCAAATTCACATTAATTATATTAATGTAATTGCATGTCTAAAATTAATTTAGATTACTATTTTCCAATTTTTGGCACTCAAACTTACAACCAATACATCAACTAAAGTAAGGATTAGATTTGGCCCATCAAATTATCTAGTTTGCATCTACACAATAAACTGTGCTAATTTGATTGTCCTAGTATGTGCGTATTCAACTTTCATGGTATGGGGTTTTAGTCCAATGTTCCACCAATGATTTGGGGTTGATATATTTGAATCTATATATATTTTACATTAATTTAGTTTTCTTGATATAACATCTACAATATGAATATTTTGCAATATAGCATTATTTAATGTTTTGACATGTACCTTTTTGTTGGGTTATTGCCAACCTTCCACCACCCCAAGAAATTATTAACATTTCAAGCACTGATTCTCATTCCTTAAAGAAATGAATTAGTTCACTTGGGGTCTATGTTCCCATAGAAGCAAAGGTTTTATTTGCATCATTGGCATCACTTTATCAACAGACATATAGTTTAATAGGGATTGTTGAAATCTTACACTTATGGGGCCTCAAGCTAATGTACATCTTATATTCTCAAAAAAAAAGTTGAAAATTTTGTATTGAACTGCCCAAAAGGGCCAAGGAAACGCTCATTCTCAATACAAAAGTTAATAAATTTGTACTAAACTGTCATCTTAGAAAGTCACTAACTATTTTTACTACAAAAAGGGGGCAGAGTGTTGTGATCTTTATGTATGCAAAGCTCACATGGAAATCATTAAAAAAAAAAAAAAAAAGATTTCTATGTTTTATACTTGATTTACTCATATTTTGATTTTCTATTTTCAAAACTTTATTGCAATCTTCATCTATTCCTCAATATTTGGGTTTCAAATAAGATTTTCTATGAGTGCGTTGAGACATTTCTTTACCTTAAAATTACAAGGGAAAATGGTCATAAATGGTCATGAAATCTAAGTAATTGTCATCCCTTAAGAAACTAAAGCATTCCTTTTATGAAAAACTATGTAAAATAATATTATCTCTTGAAGTTTTCTCTTGCAACAAATAAGATCCTTTACCAAACATTGCTACAATTAATCCTATATGGTCTATTATTATTGTTACTATCAATTATCAATTTGTAGTATTCTATGAATCTGTATATCACTACTAATGTGAATGGAGGGATTCAATATGTTTCTATAATGTTATAGTTATCACTACTATTGTGAATGGAGGGCTCCATAATTTTTTTTCTTTTTGGAATTATTAAGTTAATATTGAATGAATATAGGTTATTGTTGATGTTATAAATGCAATGCTTATCATGAATTTTTATGCACACATCCCTTCATACATGTATGGTTTAATAGAATTGCAATGCAAAATAGAGAACTCCTTACAAAAAACACCTTCTAATTTCTAGTTACCTATATAATTCTACCGGTGTATTCCTTGAAACCCCCTCTGGGTGCAAATGCTAGTTTTTAATATATTTTTCAATATTGTCTAGAGAGAGACAATATGAGAGATAATATGTCTTTAATCCCAACTATTGTTGCGAAAGAGACAAAAGTGAAATAGTCTCTAAAGAGACCAAAATACTTTTATTTTATATTGTCTTTATAGAGACGCTTTTTTAAGATAATAATTTGAGACACTCACTTAAAGACAATATTTAAATAATACACAATTTTTTTTTGTCTCAAGTTAAGACAATTTACTCAAAAATTATCTCAATTATTTTCTTAAACCCCCCTCTATTCAGTAGTGTATAAGATACTCTAAAACCTACAAATTAAAATATTTTAAATGCTTTGACAACAAATAAATGAACTTAGTTGCAAGATGAAACAAATGACAGTTGAGAATTATATTAACTATTCAATCTACATTGGATATTTCAACTCTCTCTTATATTTCTAACATGAAAAAAATTAAAGAATGCATGAGAGAATTTTTAAATTGCATACCAAGGACCTAACAATGCTAGATTGGTAATACCTCAAAAATGTAGAAGATGTTTTTAAAAAAATTGAATGAAAGGAGTTGAATCTATTCAATAGTCTATTGCAAGCACTCAAAATATTCTAAAGCAACTTAAGACTCAAGGAGAAGTTATAACATAACACAAAATTATATGAAAACATATGAGATCTATTTTGTTTAAAATTTGATCAAGTGGCAATAGCAATTGAACAAAGAAAAGATCTAACCACATTCAAAGTGGAAAATTTGATGGGTTCTTTAGAATTTCATGAGGAGTATATTCAATGTTCTAAGAAGATCCTGTTGCAAGCATTCTAGTCTAGTATAAGACTTGAAGAAAATGTCACTTATACTTTCTATCAATCAAAAAATATCAAGGGAGATCTTCTACTAGTGGAGGACATGATAGAGGAAAAGGAAGTTCAGTAGAGAAAATAACAGAGGAATTGGAAAAAGCAATTTGTACAAACATCTAATGCAAGTATTCTAAAGGTTATGGACAATATGAGTTTAAGTATAAAATAAATAAATAAAAATTGAATAAGGGACCAATTATACTATTAAAGAGTATTTTGAAGATGCAAAACATTCCTTATTCTTCATGTGTAGCTTGTAAAAGAACATCTAAAGATGTGTGGTTCCTAGATAGTAACCACTCAAATAATATGATAGGAAAGACCAATTTTTTTGTGAAATTAGATGAATCTGTGAGAAGACAAGTAAAATTTGGTGATGATAAAAAGGTTGATGTAATGGTAAAAGTTGATCCTTTTGTAAATACTAAGCAATGAGAAACTACTCATATAACATAATACTTTTCATTTGTCAAAATTACAACATAATCTATTAAGAATTAGGAAGCCTATAGAAAATAGTATTAAGTTATGTTTAAAGACAACTACTATAAGATATTTCATAAATTAGTTAGTTATCATCTCGAACCAAATGCTTCAATGATAGAGAATAGTTCATTTACTCTCTGAATAATTTACGCTATTTAGTTCATTCCCTTAAAGCAACCAAATATGGTTCAACGTTATGGCACTAACATTATGGACATTAAAATTTTAAGGATTAAGTTTTCTTCACAAGAAGAATATGGTGAGATAACTTTAGTAATCTAGGGAACAAAAATGTTTAGGGTGTGCACTTCGTAAGCAATTCTAATATTGTTCTATGGTAGATAAATTTTGGAAGTCAAAAATTATCTTGAGCTTGTGCATGATGACATTTGTGGTGATATGTAAGAGTAATCATCAGGTAAGAATCTTTATTTTTAAACTTTTTATTGATTAAATTTCTACCCACACATGGATCATTTTTTAAGAAGAAATATGAAGTCTTTGAATACTTCCAGCATTTTGAAGTCATTGTTGAAGATCAAATTATGGGGGAGAATTCAATTCAAAAGGTTTCCCTAGTTTTTGTAATAATAATGGCATCAAGAGGTAACTTACTGGAATTTATACTCCTATTAAAATAATATTATATAGAAAGAAATAACCATATCATTATAGAAACTAAAGAAAGTATGTTGTTAGGGAACCTCCAAAATTATCATTGGGAAAAAGTAGTGGCAAGAATAATATACATGTCTTGAATTGAAGCCCCACAAAATAAATGTTAAATACAACTCCATAGGAAGCTTTAATTGGTGATAATTCTTATGTGGCTCATTTCCATGCATTTGGTTTCCCAACATATATACATATTCTATTTTCAAAGAAAAAGTTGGATGCTAAATCCCAAATTTGTATCTTTTTGGGATATTTTGATGCAACTAAAGGGTGTAAATTTTCTAATCTTGACTTAAAGCAATGGATTATAAGTCAAGATGTTTTCTTGGTGAAGGGAGAGCATGAAAGTGGCAAGAAGGTGTTCAACTAAAAACTCCTATAATAATGGAAATAAAATTTGGCAGTGTTCTTCTCCACATAAGCTAAAGTGAAATTTCAAGCTCCAATAGTAGATACATCAAGTTTGAGTTCTCCAAGCTCAAATTCACCAAGTTTTTCTAATAATGCAAATTCAAGTGATAATTCAAGTGTAGCATTAAGTCAAAGCTCTTCAAGAAAGGTATGAATTTTGCATGAAATTTATCAGAGGAATACAAATATGAACCAAGTTGTTAAAAAAAATTACTTGGTCAAATTCAAATTAAAACCTCTATGTATGAAAGGTTTGTGAAAAAAAATTGTAGATTGATGTTATGAAAAAAGAGATGAAATTAACTGATAATAATAATACATAAGAATTATTTCAACTTCCAAAAGACAAATAGGTGAATGGTGTCAAATGGATTTATAAGGTGAAATATAAAGTTAATAGTCCTATGATATTATATAAGAAAAGATTAGTTGCAAAGGGATTTGCAAAAACACCTAGAGTAAATCATTTAGAAACCTTTAGTCCAATTACAAGACTTGATACCATTAAAATCATCTTAGTAATTACTACACAATACAAGTGGCATGTATACCAAATGGATGTTAAGTCAACCTTAATGGTTGTATCAATGAAGAATTTTATGTAGAATAACCCATAGCATTGTGATATTGTTATCAAGATCCAACCATGTAGTTTTATCCTGATAGCAATGTCACAATTTGACACGTTGTGGAAAATACCTCCTACTTATTAACCCATAGCATATCAAATCGCAAGTAAAAACAAGTCATTTACAAATTGGAATAAACTCTTTATGGGTTGAAGGAGGCTCCTAGTGTCTAGTATGCAAGGATTGACAATTATTTCTTGAAGAAGGATTTCAACAAAAGCTTCTTAGAACCAATATTGTACACCAAACATATTAATCATAAAACTATTAGCATTTTCCTTTATTTTCATGATATTATTTATATGGGTAATAAAAAGACTCTAATGGAGCACTTTCAGTAGAAATGCAATAGTAATTTGAAATATCATATTTGAGACTCATTCATTAATGTCTTCATGTGAAAGTGCATCAACATCAAAAAATATATACATTTCTCAACCTAAGTATGTAGTAAATGCATATTATTATTTTTAAATGATGGTATGCATGGTAGTTGTACTCCCTAAGCACTTGGTAGTAAGTTAACTAATGAAACTACAAGCTCCAAGGTGAATGCTACTTTGTATAGAATTTTAGTTGGGAGTCTCATGCACCTCACTACAACTAGGCCCAATATTATGTATGCTATGAGCATCAACTCTTGGTTCAAGTAAGATCCACATGAGTTTGATTAGTCTGGTACTAAAATAATATTAAGTTATGTTAGTAGTACAAAAAAAATTTGCATCCATTAATTTTGTACTAAAAGATATGAATTATTTGGTCACATAGAATACGATTGGATTAGTCTAGTAGATGATAGATAATAAACACCTAGTTATGTTTTCTTGATTGGATTTAAAGTTTTATCTTAGACTAGTAAAAAGCAAGGAATTGTGACTCTTTCTTCAACTAAAGTAGAATATATTGTTATTGTAAAAACAAGTTTCCAAGCTATATGGATAAAAATAATTTTAGATGACTTACATCTATTACAAGAACACCCAATTACTTTGTATTGTGATAATAATAACACCATTGCAATGACCAAGAACCCTAGGTTTCATACCATATCAAAATAAGTAGAGATCCAACAACATTTCATTTAAGATCTTTGATTGACACATGAAATTGTAGTTTTGTCCTATATCTAAACATATAACTAATATATTTACCAAAGATTTTTCTAAATTTAGTTTTGTAACTTTGAAATACTAGTTACAAATCACCCACAATGATCATGATGTTTGTTATTCAACATAGAGCTTTTAAATTATATTCATGTTAATTGAATGTAATATTTATTTTATAGTTTATCTTTTTATTAGATTTGCATGCTTTTCACTTATTGTAGCAGCTGCATATAATGCTAAGTTGCCAAATTGGTAACTTTACCCATTGATTCCAGGAATAGGCCGTATCAAAATCGGGTATGACTTAGAAACTATGAAATCGGATAGGTTTTTACATGTTTTTCCCTAAAACAATTCCAAAAGAATTCACCAAATCCCAATTCAATGTAGCATGTCCAAGCCGATTTCGACATGATTTTCGAAAGTGGCACAATTTATGAAATGTTTTTTCACTTTTCAATGGTCAAAGGAGAAACCATTAGGCATTTTTTCATACAGTTGTAGATCACAACTTACATCTTTATGAAAAATTGAGGCCAAATAACATTTCATATATTTTTTTGGTAAGTTTTCAATGTAGAAATTAAAGAACCTCGATATTAATTTTAATATTTTTTTATTAAATTTAATATTGTTATGCTGAATTTAATATTTTTCACTAAATTATACATTGTTAATTACATTTAAAAATATAATTATTATTATTTATAATTTAAATTTTTACTTTATTTGTTTTGTGATTATTAATTTATTTACTATTAATATAATAATAAGCATTTATTAATTATTATTAATACAATTACTATAATAGTTAATATTTATTATTAAACATTTATAATTATGCATTTATAATTTTATTTATATTATATAATTTATAATAAAAAAAAAAATCCTTAATTAAATTATAAATTATTAAAATGATAAATATAAATCAAATTATCATATTGTAATTCATATATATTATATATTGTATTATTATCTCAATAATTAAATATTTAAAATTATAATTACATTAATTTAATTTATATTTTATAATAATAAATTAAATATTTATTATTTATTATTTATTATTTTATTGTTTATTAATTGTTATTTGAACTTTTTGTAGATAGTATAATGGCTAGCTCTATTGCTTGACCCACTTTCAAAATTGATTCAAATTGACCTTTATAAAAACATGTACAAATGATAGAAAAGTTCAAGGAGGTGGAACATTTGTTTGGATATCCACAAAGTGTAATGTGAGGTATACTAGCTTGTACAACAATGTGAAAGCCCATTTATGTGTCATTCCCCTTTAGAGAATCAAAACATGTCCAAGAAAGGATGATAATGTGTTACTAGCTCAACAAATACTATAATTTATTTGAGAGAAAGAGGAAAGAGATGCAAGACTTGCTCATGACACAAATCATCCTTTGAGGAGAGGAAGGGAATCAAGGAGCCCCCTGCTTCTCCATCCCATAGTGAATTTCCTAATGTCATAGTAGAGAGCCACCCATTTTTGGGTAGATTGAAGAAGAAAGTATGTTAATGTGAAGAGAAGCAAGGGGCCATTATAGGAAGAATTTAAGAATGATGCTAGAGAGATTGTAGATCAAACTATTTCAAGATGTCTATATGCAAATAGTTGTTTGTTTAATGTTGTTCGATCACCATATTGGCAAGATATGTTGAGAAAAGAAAACGAGGCTCCATAAAGCTACATAGGGTCATGTTATGAGAAGGTGTGTAGGACCTTATAAGAAATGGAGGTGAAAAAAAATAGAAAATTCATTGAATCCCCTTACAAATCCATGATGGAAGGATGCCTAAACTGACCATTATTTCTTATGGATGGAAGGATGCCTAAATCGACCATTAATCAAGGTGATCGCAGTGTGCCCTAATAAGGCAATGTTTTTGAAAGATATGGATTGTAAGGGATGGGTGAAGGATGCACAATTTATTTCTAACATCCTTATACAACACATTCATGATTTGGGTCCTTAAAATATTATCCTAGACAATGCAAAGAATTGTAGAGCTATAGGTATATTGATTGAGATGTAGTTTGAACACATATTTTGGACACCTTATGTTGTCCACTCTCTCAACCTCATGCTACAAAAGTTGGGTGAGAAAATAAATTGGATCAAACAAATTTATGTTGAGGCTAAAGAGATCCATATGTTCATCACAAACCATCAGATGTCACATACCACTTTTAGAACATTTTCACAATTGGATTTGTTAAAAATAATTGAAATAGTTCAACTTTTAAATTTTACATTTCACTTTAGTAATTACTAATTACTAATTTATTTTTTAAATTCATGCATGTCTTCTTTATATATATATATATATATTAATATGCTATCAAATCCAAATTTCATCCAACATAGTCTTTTTGAGGTGACTTATGAAGGTGTGGGAGCCACTTTCTAGCATGTTTATCAATCAAAGTTGATCTCTATGGAGGCAATCCATTACTAAAAGGAAAACAAATGAAAAACATATGATCCTAGATAACACTTGGTGGGAACAAGTGGAATATCTTTTTAGTTTCACTGAGATCATCATGAGTATGATCTATTTCATTAACATGGATAAGCCATATTTCAAATAGGTGTACGATGTTATTGACTCAATGGTCAAAAAATAAAATTCATCATGAATGAAAAAAGAACAAGATCCTAAAGAAAATCTCTTTAAAGAGGTGCAAACAATTTGTGTTGAGCAATGAAACAAAATGACCAGCCCACTACATTTTCTTGCATTTGCATTGACTCCTAAATTTTGTAGTGATGGAATTCTTGCTATGTCATCAAGGGTGCCACCATACAAAGATATAGAAGTCAATGATGGGTGTAGGAAAGAACTTACTAAACTCTTCCCTAATCATGAAATGGAGGATTTAGTTATGAGTTTGTTGATTTTTTACCCATTGATAGTCAAAATGCTTCTACTCTCTATGAAAAGTATAGGAAGAATGCTCATGCTTGGTTTTACCTCAATGGTCATACATCACCACACCTCCAAACTCTTATGATCAAATGTTTATCGCAAATAAGTTTCTTAATTTTTATTGCACTCTCTAAATTTATATTGTTTAATATTTTAAAAATAATAAAATTATTAACTTCAAATTTAAAGTTTGATTTACAATTTTATAATTGTAACCCTCTCCCTTTGTTTCAATAGATTGCTAGTTCCTCTTCATCTGAGTGAAATTGGAGTAGATACTCTTTTATCAACTCAATGAAACACAACAAATTGACAAGTAGTAAGTGAGAAGAGCTAGTTTATGTGCATTCCAACTTGTGCCTTCTTACTCATAGAAAGAATGCATAAAAGGAAGGAGGAACAAAGATGTGGGATGTAGACCAAAGCAAACTAATATAAAAAATTTAGTTGGCACACAATCTTTACATTTTATGGAGTTGGATACCCAACATGTTTCTAGTGCAAGTGATAGTGTGGTCACATGTGGTTCTACTTATTTACCTACATCATCTAATGTCTATGATGATATTGACGTTGATCTTCATGATGACCTATATGATGCCAATTATTAATTATTATTTTATTTTAAATGTTGAACCAATGAACAATGAATTTAATATATCTATCATAACATTTAATTTTTAACAAATTGATATCAAATTAAATTAGTATATTGCCTTATAAATTATAATTACGCTACAATGGCATCCAAAAAAATTTGTAAAGTCTTTGAAGCTACATTTAAAATGACAAGCAGGAGGAAGTCATGTGCAACTACACTGCCTAAATTTAGTGCTTTAGTTTTCATTTCCTTCATTTTGCTTTTTGTTTTAATGAAAAATAAGACTGCTTATGTGTGCAGTTATTCTTAGGCTTAGCTTTGTTTTATTAGCTTTTTCCTAGCTTTTGTTTTTACTATAGACTATTGCACGAATTCTTTTTTTTTTGGGGTTGTTATCTCAAATCTCTTTAAATGGAGATCTCTGTAACAGGTTTCATGTATAGTTGAATACAATTACAGTTTATTATTTTCCTTTCATACTGTTGTTCAATTTTTTTAGTCTGGTATTAAATTATTTTTAGTTTAATGTTAGTGCTTTATTTACAATCTTTCAGTCCATTCCCTCTTCCAAAACCCCCATTTCGGCATAGGCATCAGGACTTGGGCAAAGGGTGTGAAAATTGGCTTTACACTTGTTAATTGCATTTGCTTGAAAGCTTCTAAGCCTTTTCAACAAATCCACATTGTGCATATTCTTCAATCTTGGCATTCCATGAGACCACATTTATTTGGGGCGCCTTGTCAAAATCTTCGTGTGTCTTTCCTTTGCGGCCACTTTTTGCATACATGTCTATCAAAGCAGTTGCATAGCACTATCGTGGAAGAGGCTCTCTAGTTCCACAGTGGCTATTCGGGATTTATTAGAGTTGGTTCTTTGGCATGGTTCAACTACTTGGGAGAGGTGCGCAATTTGGAGTTCTTATGTGTGGCCAGTTTGGCCTTTCATCAAAGGTATAATTGCTTACAATGATTCAAATATCATGAAATCAATTGTAATTCTCATGGACTGTGATTATTTAATTACATATTTAATTTCAGAAAATGAGAGGATTATTCTCAAATGCATGCATATTTCACAAAACTGTTTGTGACATGTATCCTACTTTCATAAATTTCTTTTATTTTGTTGACAATTAAAGAATGTTTTTTTGTGGATGTGGAGTGAAGTAGCGAGGTATTGGGATATTAACTATGTGGCTTCAAGTCTGAACCACGACCTTATTTGCATATGGTAAAAATTTTTAAGCTGCATTTAAAATGACAGGGAGGTGGAAGTCATGTGCAACTATAGTAGATTTGATGAAACAAAAAAATCAAATAAAAAAGATTTGATGAAACCAAAAAATCAAATAAAAGAAATTTGATGCAACAAAAAATCAAATCAAAGAGATTTAATGAAACAAAAAGAACAAATAAATAATAAAAATAATTCAAATATTTGCATTGACTAAAAAGACAAATAGCAATCAAAAATTTGATCACAAAGATAATTCTATTAATATTTAATATATGTATACTAGTATTTATGATAGTTTTAAATTTTGTTTAACATGTGTGTTTTATATAGGGATGTACTCAAACTTATGCCAAAAAAAAAAATTGCTATACAAACTTACCACACCCACGTAGCCGTATTTTTACCATGCCTGATTTGACAACTTAGATATAGTCTAAAATACAATGCTTCATTTTGTAGCTTCAATCTACGATACCAGAAAATATTTTATATTTATTTTAATGCGTTAGAAACATATAAAGAAAAAATCCGTACATGTATGTAACAATTAATAATTTATTTTTGACTTTCCAAATTTAACTTTTAACATTCTTTGATTAAAGTATACTGTTATATATTTTTTTAATCATTACTTTCAGTAAGAAACAAGATTTGAAATATTATTTTAATTTGGTGCACAGCAGAAATATGGAGGAACAGGCATACCAATTTTTCAAGATCCTGAGGACGCCACAGGCGACGAGATTGGCTGAGCTCATTTGCCATTTCTCTTCCCAAGTCCCGCAGGTGGTCGTGCATTCTCAAAACAGGCGCGGGATTTTCTATTTCTTCAACAAGACACTTGTCCTTTAACGTTTGAAGTCCATTTTCAGCGCTCCATCCCGATGCCTTCCACACACTTATGGCTGTAGACTTCAATTGGTCAATAAAAAAGCATGCCATGTCCATGAAAATTTGTTTTTCCTCTGTGTCCAATGCGTCAAAGCTTATTTTAAGGCTTTCTTTTATATCTCCATGCATTGTCCCGCTAAGTTTTTGAAGCTCTGACCTCCAATAATTTTCATCTCGACCATGAACATGGCTTCCCAGAACTTGAAGAGAGAGAGGTAAGCCTCCACACATGCCTAAGAAGTCTTCAACAAGATCCTCATATCCAGTAGATGGATGAGATTGAGAGAAAGCGTGCCAACTGAAAAGCTCTCTGGCGTCATCTTTATCCATTCCTCTTAAATGATAACCTACATCAATTCCCTCGGCTATAAGGATCCCCACATCTCGAGTTGTAATTATTACCAGACTATTGCCAGGCTTTTCTAGCATTTGCATAATTGAGAGAGCATCTAACTGTTTCAGGTGATTAATATCATCTAGAACAACTAGAAAACTCAAAGAAGTGCTTCTTTCTATACAATTACAAATACAGCTTGATCCTTCCTCTGCGCTTTGAAAGCTAAGCCCGTCCTCATCGAAGAGATCTTTGAGGAGTTTCATTTGTAATGAAGGTAAATTGCATCTAGTTGAGGCTTCCCGGACATCAAATAGAAAACAGGCTCGAGCATATTGTTGACGCTTTCGGTTGAACAACTCTTTCGAAAGAGTTGTTTTTCCCACTCCGCCCATACCGAAGATGCCGACGATCTTAGCCTTCCCTTCCTCTTCTTTATTCATTCCACACTGGATTTCAAATTCTTGAACAAGCTTATGAAGGCATCGCCTTTCAAGATCTTGTACAAGCTTGTCAAGTGCTACTGGATATTTGGCAACATGCAAAGGTTTTGTCCTCTGTACTTCCCTTTGGACTGCCGATACTATGCGTTTATGGTCACCGATACTTTAAAAGGAAAAGTTGAATTTGATAAGAAATAAAATTTTGTCACTAAATGCAAGCATATTTTATTTACAAAGGCGATGGCATATAACAAAGCAGACTGGAAACAAAGAAAACTTACTTGAGATTATTCATTTCGTAACCTGTGGTATATGAAATAGATTGGAGGGCTTCCTTCCACTGATTAAGCTTGTCTAGGAACCTGGATTTCTTTTGGTATTCAACAAATGCATCACCGTACACCCCCTTTTCTATGTGGCGCAGTGCCCAGGGTTCCACCTCATAGAAAACAGGAATAATTTTAGCTGGACTCTGTAACATGAGAACAAGCTCCGCCATACACCGAGGGGACTCCGCATATCTTTTGGAGAAGATAGCGATGTGAACTGCAGCTGAGCCGATGGCTGTTTCGATGGTGGAAGAAAGCGACTGCCCAAATTCCATCTCTTCCTTTTCAAGAAAAACCCGAATTCCTAAATCCTTAAGGGAATCGTAGAGCGGAAGAGCCAGAGTTTGTTTGGAATCAGGGCCCCTGTGATTGATGAAGACATCATACAATCTTGTTGATTCAGAATCCTTTTGCCTTATGCCCTGAGGTTCAATTCCTGGGAAAGCTTGATATTTATCTTTTGGTTGGGGAGGTGATGAAAATGATTCCATTGATCGCACCTCAAACCCTTAGAACGCGTTAAACGATATATGAGGAAGAGCAAGAGCAGAGATAATTGCACAAGATGAGAGTTAACATAGATATACTAAAAATCAGAGCTCTTGCAGGCAGGTTCGTTCTTTCCTCGAAAGAAGAAGGAAAAAATATTTAGAAAATAGAAACAGCACCGACATCTACAAACGGTAAATTGGATTTTATTTAAAGTAGAAAAGAACAGGACAAAGTGAGTGGGAAAGTCCGGCTTTGTCGGCCACTCGCACATAGTGAGAAGAAGTAATTTTCGGAGTACTGCAATAGGGATTTCCGTGTGGGCTTCGTTCCCAGGTAAACCCTAGGGTGAGGACTAACTATTTTGTTTTTTATAGTATTTGTGGTTTAAGTGTTTAGTTTCTTTAATATATTCATATGTATTGTGTGTATTTTTTATACTTCATTAATATGTAAATCAACAAAAGGCTTTTTTTTTTTTTTTAATGAGTCTTTATTGAAACACATGAGAATTTATGAATATATAAAAAATATAGTGAATTTTTTTTTTTTGCTTTGATAAATATCATAATTATCTATTTTAAATGAGTCATTTATAAAATAAGAGGTTCATCTAAACAAATATTATTGTGGAAGAATACTATTGTTATGTGTTGTAACGTAGAAAATTGTATACACTTACAATTTCACATTATGTTTTGGCCCTCTAGTTTATTGGACTTAATTAAGCTTTTAATTTGTCAAATTATGCATTCCAAAGTCTTTTAACTATTTCCCAAAGGAGGACAAACATTAAAGAAAGGCATTCAATCATTAAATTGTCTCTGACTTTGAGTTTTTTGGAAATTTGGACCAAGACCCAATCGCTTATGGGTGATTGGGTTCCCCTTCTTAGTCAGGACCCAAATTCAAATATGTTGTTGGTGGTATTTTAATATCTAAAATTCAAATATGAAGTGTTGGCTTTTGGAATCTCATTCTTGGGAAATAGGATAAACACATATAAATATATAACCTTTTGATCATTTGAAATATAACACATACCCTCTAGCATTCAAGAGCACAAACTATTGTCAAGAGAAAGTCAAGAGCATAACATCATAGTATTATTACATCAATTCAATATCCAACATCATGTCAAATTCTATGTGTGTTCATGTTCATGTTTGGTGAAGGCTAACATTGTTGTAGGTCTCCAAGAATTCAAGCATTCAAGCATCCAAGAAAATATACCAAGCAAAATCCAAGATCCTTGAAGAGATGTGTATGACTTTAGTCCTTCAAGACAACCATTGAAGGGTGGTGAGTTGGCACATTGTGTCCATTCATCATGTCCTTCATTTCCATTAAGGTTTTATCATTGACATTGCCATTGTGGAAGTGGGAACACTTACACAAGGTTAGACTAAGGAAATCCCCTATATGGCACAACATTTACTCTCTTTGTTAATGTGTAGGTTGTAGGTTTGAAGTATATTGAAGAGAGTTTAAAGATCCATTTTGTATTGTTGCATTTATTGTCATCAACCTTGTCAAGACATGGAAACTCACCTACATAATTTGTTTATGATATTTTGATAGTGGGATGGACAGAAAATAGAAGCTTAGATCCAACACTAGAGGATCCCAAAATTTGAGCAAAACCCCCTTACAAAAACCTAGTTGCCATTGGGCAACCCACTCCTTGTAGGCATAATAGAACCATTTTTTTTTGGTAGGTACACATTATTTTGCACCTTTTAGATCTATCAAAACTTGAATGTTTCTATTTATCAGTTATAGGATAATTATATTTATCACATTAGGTCATATAGTCTAATTAGGGCAATTAATCAAAATCATTTCCAATTCATTCCTAAGACTCAAAAGGATTAGATTTAGGTCTGATTAACTCACCTTTGAGGTTGAAAGTCCATCTATACACCTTGTTGATTTTCTTCCTAATGAAATCCTAGAAATGATGGAACAATACACGCTAGGTGTTGGATGCTCAACTTAGGGTGTACCATTTTTTTATGATTCATGTGTATAACTATCAAAGTGACAATTTATATGCATTGCAATACTTCATATTGTATGTTTGTCATATCTCAAATGCACAATATTGGCACAATAAATACCATGTATTTTATCATGAAATGTAAAATATTGTCAAAGAGTTTTATGATCATTTAAAGTTAAATATAAATTATTTTTAAATAATAATGTGTTATCTTTATAGAAATAAATATTATTTTTATGTTCAAGTATTGGGTCATTTATTCAATTCCCCTCTACATGTCCCACCCTCCAACCTCTTTTCATTAAATTGTAATCTAATCCTAATCTCCTCCTAAGTCATTGCACATGTACTAAATCCATGATTAAGTCGATAAACCCTCATGATCACCTCATGCATATGCAATTTTGTACATATGATGTATGTTATTGGTACTATCTCACATGGGTCCTTTTCCTCAAAATCATAAAAAGGAAATTTTAATTCCTCTATTTTCCTCTTTGAGTGAGAAGACAATAGTTTCCTTTATGAGGCAGCTTATAGAAGGTACCTGCGTAAGTGAAAGAAGTTGTCCATGAAAAGGAGAAGTTTCAACCAAAAAATATTGAAAGGAATGTGTTCTTGAGCCTTAGATCATGTTCTCATTCCTAAATAGGTACCCTTTCTAAAAATAGAATGGTTACCTATTTTAAAAATGAGTACCCATTTTTAAAATATAATGGGTATCCATTTTAAAATAGAATAGGTAACTGCTTTAAAAGAAGTACCTATTCTAAAAATAGAACATGGGTACCCATTTTAAAGTAGGTTCCTATTCTAAAAAGATCAAAATACCAAGCCACTTTTTGCTTGGGTTTTAGGCTTGGGAAAGGTCTGGTAGCCCGACCCTTAGCCTTTGAATTGTAACTTAAAATTTTAGTTTTTCCCATCTTTGGTTTGCACATATATCTAGTGCTATCATGTGTTGTGTGTGTGATTATGTTGTTCCTTAATCATTAATTTCTACTTTGACATTAGTTGTTATACTGATAACCAAAATTGAGTTAAAAGATTTGATTTCCTTATTCAACCCCCCTCTCAATAGATTGTGTGCCCTTCCATTGGAATCATGGTGATATTCCTTTGAAGAAGCCTAAAAAATTAAGGTGGTCCTAGGATAGCACACACAATCAGTTAGGAGATGTTTTTTTGAAAATAAAGAACCACTATTTGATGGATCCAATGTTGCATTTTGGATAATTGGGATGGAATCTTATTTGATGGCTTTAGGAATGGACATCTGGATGTCTATAGTAGAGGGATATGAGATTCCTAAAAATCCTCCTAGGGATCAAGTTGGAAAGAGGGCCTGTGAACTCAATGGTAAAGCAAGGAATGCTATTTTATGTGGATTGACTAATTGTGAATTTGTGAAAGTGATGTAGTGCAAAAAAAGGAAAGGGCATGTGGGATACATTTTAGATAATTTTTCAAGGTGATGAAAAATTCAAAGAGGTAAAGTTGCAAAATTATAGAGCTCAGTTTGAAGGTTTGAAGATGAAATAAGATGAGAATATTGTCACATTCCTGCTCTGGGTTGATGAAGTTGTCAACTCTATTTGAGGTCTTGGTGAGAATTTGAAATAGAATAATGTTATCAAAAAAGGTACTTAGATCTCTCTATAGAAGGTTTGATTCTAAAGTCTTTGCTATTGAAGAATTTAAGCATTTGAATTCTTTGAAGTTGACTAAACTGCATGGAATATTAACTGCATTTGAGATGAGATTTGAAAGTGAAGACTCTATAAGGAAAGAGGTTGCATTCAAAGTATCTAGGAAGCAGATTGATCAATATTCTAATATTGGATCAAATCTAAAAGAAAAAAAATTATCAAGAAGCTACAAAGATGTTTTGGTAAGTATAAAGGAAAATTACCCTTTCAGTGATTTAACTATCATGAAGTAGGACATTTTATGGCTAAGTGTCCATATAAGAATTCTAACAATGTTAAGCAAAAGAATGGAAATAAATTGCTTCAAAGAAAGTATAAAGGTCAGAGGAAGCATCACATTTTCTACACCAATGAGGAATAAGACTACTCTACTAAAGAGGATGAAGATGAAGATATTTTTGAAGATGACAAAAAGGTTGTGTTCATGGATTTTGAGACTATTGAAGGAGATGCAAAAAAATATTTTGGAAAAAATAAAGATGAACTAGATCTTGTAGAAGAATTGATATGTGTTGAAAAGAAATCAAAAGGTTGAAGAATAGAATTGTATAAGAAATAAAGTATAAATAAAAGGTATCTTAACATTTGTAGAAAGCAAAAAAAGATGATTTTTGATCTAAAGACCCAGGCAAAAAAGGAAAAAAGGATTGAACAAGTTCTAACAAAAAATATTCTATCAAGAGATAAAGACTATAAGAAGTTGGAAGCCAAAGTTGTGGCAATAATAAAAGATCTTGAGAAAGTGAATCAACAACTATAGATGAAATTTGGAAAGCGTACTAAAACTCTAGATTAGATATTAGGAAGTCAGAGAGCTCTACATGTCAAAACCAAATTAGGTTTTGACGATCTAAAGAACAAGGTGGCATAACACTCTGTGAAACTTGCTAAGGAAAGTCCAGAAGTAATAGGCTTTGAAGCTCAAATTATGAAAGAATCATGAAAAATTGTGATAGCATGATACACAATGATGGCTTTATCCAAGTTCAAAACAAAAGAAAAATATTCTAGAAATATAGGGATACAACACCAAGTTAAATTATCCTTTCTTTGGTTTTTTTTAAATTGCAATAATTTTGGTCATAAGGTTGTGCACTATAGAAAATCTCTAGTAAGAGAAATAACTGTCAACAATAATACATTTGCATCTCTATATAATTTTAATATCATTTGTTTCAAATGTAACAACTTTGGACATATTATAAGGAATTACAGAAGTAATTTTATGAGTCATCTACCAAAAAGTGGAAGAATAGGATCAAAAAGTAGAATTCATGAATCAAATAAAGTCTAGAAGAAGATTCTTCAAGAAAATATATTAGAAAAATCAATGATTGCTCAAACTACTCCACATGCTCAGAAGGAGAGGAACCTATGCATAATAGACAATGCTTGCTTAAGCCACATGAATGGAAATAAAAGTAAGTTCAAGAATTTCAAGGAATTTGAAGGTGGTTTTATGACCCTAGGAAATAATTCAATCTCCAATTTTTTTGGTAAGGGTACTTTGAGTCTTGGTGGTGGCAGAACAAAGACATGTGATGTTCTGCATGTTGAAGGACTGTAACATAATCTATTAAGTATTAGTTAGATGTGTGATATGGTTTATAAGCTATCCTTTTGTGTTAAAGGTTGTGAAATCACAGAATCAAGCTCTAGAGAAATGATTGTGGGAGGAAGCAAAAAAAATAGTGACATTTATCATCTCAGTGAATTAAATGGACAAAGTTGTCTTGTTGTGTAGAGAGAAAAAAGTTTTATTTGGCATAGAAGGTTAGGAAATTAATTTTTATGACATTGTAAAGATTAGCTCAAGAGGATTGGTTCAAGATATGCCAAAAATTAAGAAGTCTCAATCAACTAGCTATAAGCCATGTCATCAAGGGAAGCAGATAAGAAGCAAATATCTTACTAAGGAGTATTCAACATCAAATCCATTTTTTTGTTCATAACTATTTTTGTGGATCCATGAGGAATAAAATTGTACAAGGTGACGAGTATTTCATGATACTCATTGATGATTACACTAGGATGAGATGGATTACATTTTTAAAAGAGAAGTCAAAAGATTTTGAGAAATTTAAGGCTTTCAACGCATTAGTAGAGAATGAAAATGAAAGAACAACAAAGATTTTGAGATTTGATAGAGGTGGAAAGTTCACTTATGAGAAGTATGAAAACTTCTATTAAGAGCATGGGATCCAAAGACAATTATCTACTCTTAGAAATCCACAACAAAATGGAGTTATAGAAAGAAAGAGCTGGACTATACAAGAGATGGCAAGAACAATGTTATCTCAAGAAAATCTACTAGCTATGTACTAGAGAGAAGCAGCTCAAATTATTGTATACATCTTAAATAGAGTTTAGATTAGATGCAAGACTAATAAGACACCATATGAGCTATGGAGAGGAAGATGAACATTAGTTAGAAACCTCATAATATTTTGAAGCAAGTGTTACATCAAAAGAGATGAAGAAAATTGGGTAAGATTGAATCCAGATCTAATGAAGGCATTTTTCTTAGTTATTCTTTAAAGAGTGAAGCATATAGATGTTACAACAAATAATTGAAGAAGGTTGTACAAATTGCAAGTATGATATTTGAAACTATTTAGATTACTATTATTCCAAAATTGGAAGATGATGAAGAGCCAATTGATAGTGGTATTGAAGACCCAATGAAGTTGTTAAAAAAACTCTAGCAAAGTATGTTCAAAATCATCATTATGAAGACCAGTTTCTAGGACAAAAAAATAGTGGGGTTTAGACCTGAAAGAGACTTGAAAAGGAAAGAGAGAAAGTAAAATTTTCATTATTATCAAATATATAACCAAATTCTTATAAAGAAGAAAGAAAGGAGAAAATTTGGATTGAAGCTATGCAGGAAGAATTGAATCAGATCATGAAGAATGAAACTTGGGAACCTGTACCATGACCTAAAGTCAAGAATGTGTTTGGAACCAAGTGGGTTTTTAGAAACAAACTAAATGAAGAAGGTGAAGTGATCTGAAACAAGTAAAGACTTATATGCAAAGACTATGCTTAGGTTCAAGGCATAAATTGTGAAGATACACTTTCTCTAGTAGCATGACTAGAAGCAAATAGGATGTTTCTTGCTCTTTAAACATTCAAAAGCTTCAACATATATCAGATGGATGTGAATTCAACATTTTTGAATGGACAACTAGAAGAAGAGGTCTACATTGAACAACTAGAAGGGTTTCAATATTTAGACAATTCATAGTATGTTTATAGATTGAAGAAGTCTTTGTATGGACTCTAACAAGCTCCCAAAGCTTGGTATTCAAGCTTCGTGGATACTTGTAGTAGTAAGGCTTCTAAAGGGGAAGTGCAGATAGTAATTTGTACATAAAATAGAAGGTGATCAACTATTGATAGTTGTGATCTATGTGGATGATATCATGTTTTGTGGTAGAAGGGATGAAATGTGAAAATTATTTGAGAAGGAAATGTAGAGTGAATTTGAAATCTCAATTCTAGGACAATTATCTTTCTTTCTTGGGTTGTAGATTGCATAATCAGACAAAAACATCATCATTATTAGCGCAAGTACATAAAGGAGATGTTAACTAAGTTTAGTATGGAATATTGCAAACCAATTGGAATACCTATGGTTACATGATATAAGCTAAGAAAAGATGATGAATCTAATCCAAAAAACCAAACTTTGTGCAAATCCATGATTAGCAGTTTGTTGTATGTGATAACATCTAGACTAGATATAATGTAGGAAATTGGTATGTTTGCCAAATTTTAGGAAGAACCTAAAGAAACTTATGTTAAAGTAGTAAAGAGGATATTTAGGTATTTGAAGTTTACTAAAAATTTTGGATTATGGTATCCAAAGAGTGAAAATTTCACTTTAACTGTATATACACAAATGTAGATTGGGTAGAATGCATTGATGACCAAAAGAGCACAAGTTGAGGAGAATTCTTTCTTGGTGATAGTTTGGTGTCCTAGTTGAGAAAGAAATAAGAATCATTTTATTTATCTACAGTAGAAGAAAAATACATTGTTGCAACATCATGTTGCAATCAAGTGCTTTGGATGACATTGAATTTGAAGGAGATGAATATTGAGATTGATGAACCTATCTCTATTCTTTGTGATAACACCTGTGCTATATTTTTTTTTAAAAATACAATGATGCATTCAAGGAAAAAACACATTGCAATCAAGTATCATTTTCTAAGGGACAAGATTGCAAAAAGGGAGGTAAGAATTGGAGTAGGTTGAGAGAAAAGGGAAAGTAGCAAATATATTCACAAAGCCATGTCCTATGGAGACATTTGAGTTTCTCTGATACAAGTTGAGATTTTTTTCTCCTTCCTCTTGAATCAATAGGGAGCACAAGTTAAGGAGGAGCTTGGTCTCCCTATCCCAAGAAGGTCAGATGGTCTTGCAAAGTACTTTAGAGGTACAATGAAACATGGACTTAGGGGGAGTCTATCTAGGAAGCAAGTTTCTAGATTGTGCAGAGTTCCAAAAATGAAGAAAGCATGAGAAGTATTGTTGTAGTCAGGAAGGTTAAGAGAATTACTCCACAATTGAAGCTATTGTCTAGTAGTTTGAAGGATGTATTTGTAGAACTTGGTATCAATGAGGGAGAAAGTGTTGACCCTTTTCCATTGATGCCAAAGGGGGAGAGTGTGAACTCAAAATATTGTCTTCCAAGGATGAGAAATCAATCTAAGAGGGAGAAGTATATTTGTATATGACTAGTTGGTTTATTGGCCCAACATTTTTTTGTTTTCCATCAATGACAAAGGGGGAGATTATTTAACAGATTTTCATTGATGTCAAAGGTTGTTGTTAAAGGTTTCTAGTAACATCATTTTTGTCATAAGTTCAAATAGTTATGTGTTGGTAGGATGCAAAATCAACAAAATATACATTATTATTTTCTTAGGAGTGTTTGTGTGGCTATTGTATGTTTGCACCTATTCTCTATGACAATGGTTATTTGGAAATTTCCATCAATGTTTCTATTCAAGGATATTTTTTGGGTAGATTTATATCCCTTTAACAATATAATTCTAGTCATAATTTCTTTTAGGGATCATGTTGTTTTGCTTTGCAGTTTCAAAGGATAGTATGCCTACACTATTTCTATCATATTCCTAAGATTCTAGAGGATATGTTTAGTATGGAAAAATATTGAAGTGATGGAAGAATATTTTGTGTTTGTGTGTGAACTATTTGAAGGTCAAGGCATGTACAGTAATGACTAGTTGCATGTTGAATTCAAACTTTACATGTGGTGTTTGGATAGGACCTTGTCAAGGTTCATATGATGGCACACAAAATCGTGATCTTTTGGTGGAAATTAAATTTGTCTTTGGACCGACCTATTACACATTTCATGTAAGTTGAATTTAGGTCCACTTTAAGTCTCCAACTAGTTATTTGCAGATCCTTGGCTAACATAGAAGGCTATTAATGTAATTCCATGTATATATTTCAATTGTTCAAAGATATTATAAGGAATCTAAGTGTGATTGCATGGATTAGCATTACATAGATGTATGAAGAAGAGTTGGTTGCTAGTGAAAATTAAAAAAATGAAGATAAAAGGTTCCAATATGTGTGTATATATGAGATAATTTGCACCCCTCTCGCGAATTCCCCTTCTACACCCCCTACTTTAGAAAAATCAAACCTGACTAAGAAATTCCACATCACCTATGTTCAATGCATCTACTTGGCACTTGTCCTTTATGACAGTAGGGAATTTTTGTCAAGGATGCACGTGTGGCACGCAGACATCTGCACAATGCACTGCCATCCCTGACAAATTCTTACCTCTAGAATCTACATGAACATTATGTTTCTCATTGGGAATGAATTGTAACGCCTCTCTGTCAACCAATCGACCCAAAAATGGCTCTTTCACTCCCATTCCATCCTCAAATGGCTTGTTTTGATTATCACTCCATCTTCTTAGCAATTTATTCCATCTTCTACAATCTCCTAGCCATATTTCTACACAACTAGCTTGTGAACATTGCTTAGCAAATTGTTGCTTTTTTCAACTTCACTGAGAAGGTGTTGTGCTACCATAGAAGATGCAATTTTTAGTGTCTTGCGAGACCTTATTTATCACTATCGCATCTGTTTCAAATTTTCCAAGCTCTTAGTCTTGCATTCTCCCTTCATTGGACTTGAGTGCCTTTGGGTGAAGGTGGTATTGCTTCACTATCCTTCTTTTGTTTCAAATTGATATAGTAGCATTTTTGTTATTTGTAGTGTTCGATATTCTCCTTTCTAGCATTTCCTTTATCGTATTTCTACTTCTCTTTATCTAACTACTTGTCCATGGAGGTTGAAATACCAAATCGAAGGTTTGACTAAGGCGAGCCCCTATATAGCCCCAACATTTTTCCTCTCTTGGTTGTCTGTAGGTCTACATGTGTGTGGAGTTGGCTAGAAAATTGGACTCTTAGTCAGTTGGTTTTTGCTACCTTTTTTTCTGTTACCTTCTTTATCATCCTTATAGTCATTTCTTGTAATTTTTTATTCCATTTAATTCATTAAACTTCATTAGCTAGACTATAAGTAGGGTTTTTGTGCATTTGACACTATACATTTTCACTTTCTAGTTGTTCAAATGTCAGCACCCTAGAGAGATGCCAGCACACTATGTTTTCACCCCTGGCCCATGTTGTTGTTCTTGGGAAGAGAGCTATATAAGGTAAGCTTTGAGTTATAAAAATTAGCATGTTTAGCCCCATCCAAATATTCTGATCAGTAGAGTGACAAAAGAACTTGAGAGAGATCTTCATTCTCTATCCTCAACTAAAACACCTACTTAACCTGAAGTAAGTTAGAGAATCTCTCCACTCTCGACTCTCTATGACCTAAAGCCTTGGTGTGATTGGTCGGGGCCAGGGATCCCACAAAGCTGGTTTACAATTTCTGGGAGGAACAGATTTTTACTGAAATCAAATATTTTTAGAAAATATAATGATTTAAGCCTTAAAAATTTCCATTTAAATCATTCCAATTGAAGAGGGTTTGATCAAACTACCTTAAATCAAACCCCCTTGGATAGAACCCCGCTAGTTTTAAACCATACCTATAACGGAGTCTCCTTTACACCTATCAAAATGCTGATAAAAACCCACTTTTGATTTACCTTTTGGGGGATCAAATGAATTCATTTAAAATTTATTTTTTGTAAGTATGTAGTCCTTATTATAAGCTTCCCAAAAAGTATAATTTTAAATAAATTTTATTTTATTATTATATTTATTTTTTATTTCTCATGAATGTAGGTTTTTCACTGAAAATCAAGCTCTCTGCTCTTCACATGTGGAAAAATAGAAAATTATCAAAAAAAACATCTAAAAATATGAGTGCACCCGATATTGAAGTCCTTGATCCAACAAAGAGAAAATAAATTAATTTTGATATATACAAAAGAAGTTACACATTATACGGTCGCGCTATGTATGAATTATAATTGGTTTAAATTTGAAACTTGATTAAAGAAAAAATATTCAATAAAAAACTATCTAACCAAGTGGAAGTACTAGATATCAGAGTTACAAATCTAAATTCAAAAGAATTAGAATTTATCCTCATGCAAAAAAAGTTATGCATTATACGGTGAGTGTCACTTTTTTAAAATGTCGTTTTATGAAAAAAATTAGTTTTTGAGGGAGATGGAAAAACAAGTGCAATCTGGTTCCAAAAATTTTGAAAAAAATATATTTAGAATCCTTAGAAAAAATTTCATGAAACTCTAGTTTGCATCATCTTCAAATTCCTCACAGTTTAGTCGTTATAGGTGTTTGAAAGTGAAGATTTAGTTACAAAAAACTATTTCAATGTCTAGTTTGGCCAAAAATTGTAAACCATTATCGTGGGATCACATCCCCCCTACCTTACATTTTGGTTAACCTGACGTGAACAATGTCTATTTGTTTCTTTGTGTTGAAAAATTTTCTAGCACACTCTATAATCGAATTAGACTCTAGTGTTGTGAGGATTTATGAGCATCACAACCCAATTTATGACTTTTGAGTATGTTGTTACAAGAAGTCTACGACACTTAACAATGGAAAATACGAAGGTAACTGTAGACAATGAAAAATGTCCTAATCAATGTTATGCACTTGAAATACGTTTATTAACATAATTTCCTCTTTATCTATCCTCTTTTCACTTAATTGATTAAATTAGCCTAGCTAATTAATTAATTGCATCATTTTCATCTATTTGGCCTAACTGACTAAATTTGGTTAATTAATCTCCTTTCACACTAACACTTTATCACATTAAATTAAATTAATCAAAATATTTAATTTAATCTCCTAGGTCATCTTATTTAATTAAATAACCCTATCATATTTAATTAAATATCATTTCACCCCTCCCCTATTTATTAAATCATCTAATTTAATAAATATCTTCTAATTCTTCTAATTCCCTAATTACATAAATTAAACATTGTTTAATTAACAATTAAACATTGTTTAATTAGCAATTAAACTTTAATTATTCCTATAATCAAAGGGGATATTTCCATGGAATATTCTTTATCCTTTTTGCACAATTAAAATTTTGTTTTTATTTTTAAAATCCTCTTTTTCCTCACCCTAATGGAATATTCTAAGGAATATTTCCTCTCCTCCAATCAACTCACTTAGCTTTAACCCTCTTACCTTTCTAGCAAGTTACCTTTGACTTGTGTGACCAAGTCAAAAGTGTGTTTGTTTGAGGTAATTGTGAGCCTTTGATTAATCTTCATCTTGCATTCTCATCTATTGATGTGAATCCATGATCCATGCCTCTCATCCCCTTCATCTTGAACCGTTGATTGAAATTTTTGATCTCAACCATCCATTCTTAATTTGCTCCCCTATAAATAGATCACTATTTGGAGACAAATGGATCCATCTTTTATTGCAAATTCATGCTATTGAATTTAATCACATCCATACTCTCAATTTTCACACATTTAACTTATTTTGAACAGTTTATTATAGCTGCATAATAACTTCAAGCTTTCATTAATAGCTTCCATGCATCCATCTTAGTTTGTAAATAAATTAGGGTTTTCATCTTTTAGCATCATTTTAGCTTAAATTAGCTTAGAATAGCCTATAAATTGCATAATTAGATCATTTATAGCATAAAATCATGGTAACTTAGCTTGCATCATGTTCATTTTAGCTTAATTTAGGTTTTTCATACATCAAACATCATGGTTTCATTGATTCTCTTCCATAGAATCGACTGAAACAAGTTCACTATCACGGGATTGGGAAAGGGTCGTCGGTCCACATCAACGTAACACCAATTCCACAACAAGATAAATTTCAATGGATTAGAGTAGATGTTTTCTTTAAAGCTTTCATAAGATTAACATGTTAGGTTTTTCGATAAAATGTTTTCTTTCAATTTTGATTGATTGATCTTGTTGATATTTGAGTATTGATTGTTCCATTATGCTTTGATTCTTCATGGATCAAGTGTAATTCAGCCCATAACCGGTATCCTCGCATGTGTTTGATTGAGGTAATTGTGAGCCTTTGATTAATCTTCATCTTGCATTATCATCTATTGATGTGAATCCATGATCCATGCCTCTCATCCCCTTCATCCTGAACCGTTGATTGAAATTTTTGATCTCAACCATCCATTCTTAATTTGCTCCCCTATAAATAGATCACTATTTGGAGACAAATGGATCCATCTTTTATTGCAAAGTCATGCTATTGAATTTAATCACATCCATACTCTCAATTTGCACACATTTAACTTATTTCAGTTTATTAAAGTTGCATAATAACTTCAAGCTTTCATTAATAGCTTCCATGCATCCATCTTAGTTTGTAAATAAATTATGGTTTTCATCTTTTAGCATCATTTTAGCTTAAATTAGCTTAGAATAGCCTATAAATTGCATAATTAGATCATTTATAGCATAAAATCATGGTAACTTAGCTTGCATCATGTCCATTTTAGCTTAATTTAGGTTTTTCATACATCAAACATCATGGTTTCATTGATTCTCTTCCATAGAATTGATTGAAACAAGTTCACTATCACAGGATTGGGAAAGGGTCATCGGTCCACATCAACGTAACACCAATTCCACAACAAGATAAATTTCAATGGATTAGAGTAGATGTTTTCTTTAAAGCTTTCATAAGATTAACATGTTAGGTTTTTCGATACAATGTTTTCTTTCAATTTTGATTGATTGATCTTGTTGATATTTGAGTATTGATTGTTCCATTATGCTGTGATTCTCCATGGATCAAGTGTAATTCGACCCATAACCGGTATCCTCGTATCGACATTCTGGCACTAGAAGGAAGGAAAACCAATCATTTAGTTGTTTCTTAGCTCAAAATCCATGTTTTTGTTGTTTTGCAGGTTGCAATGATGCTCAAACCACAAACAGTGATGTTATCCTAATAAAATCGCCATATAGTGATGCCCAAGGAATTTGATACAGTGACCCATATTTAATTGGTTGACGCTAATTTAAATATAGCAATGCTTATTTAAATTTGAACTATCATGAAATGAAAACAATTATGCTCACCCCTAGTAGACCGATGATTTCAAACTTCAAATCATGGCGCATTCGTTTATAGCAACACCCATCAATACAGTGATGTAATCATTCTCTTTGTCCCTTCTAAAAAGTGATGCTCAAATTCACCATAGCAACACCCAAAGTTAAAATTGTGATGCCATCATGTACAATGATGCTTAACCAGGGTAAGAAAATTTTCACTTGTTTTTTGACATGTGACTTAATTTATTTTGGTTATGTGATCACTTATCGATGTCTGACTGTGTTTTCATTGTTTGACTAACAGGGTTTTGATAGTTTTTAGGCATGGAACGAAATTGAAGAACTTCTCTTCTATCTAAACATTCTATAATTGTAACTAGCATTTAATGCTTTGGTCAATTATAAACCAATTTCATGCTTTATTACTTACAGTTTTTAGGCAACGCACTAGTTTTCCATTGGGTTTAAAATGAATGTTCAAAGTTGGCTAGAAATGAACCCTCACATCACATCTTTCAATTGGGCTTAAAATTGAACAAAGACAAACTCATCTTTCAATTAGTGCTTAAAAATTAACTCATTATTGCTTTGAAGGATAAAATTGAAAAATGTTTGTCTTGCTTTGTGATTTTCAAACTTTCTAGTGAATGTGTATGCAATTCTCTCTCGCCATTTGGAAATATTGAGAAACAAAGACATTCTCTATCACGTTGCAAAATCACCCCCACACTTCAAATTTGGGTTTAAAATTGAACCATGCTAGTTTGAGAAAAGGCATAGTGTGTGTTCTCTCTTTGTGCATGCAAGAAAAGATGATCAAACTACAAATGTACTTACTCACTATTTTTCACCTTTAGAGGGCCTTCCTTGGTAGGAAAAATTACTCACCCCAAAGGAATGACCCAAGTGGCAATGAGCATAAGCCAAGCTCTTCCAAATTGCTATATAAATTTGTGGTTTCGATGAAAACCATAATCAATGGGAAGCGGTACATGATAGCTCTCCCCCAATACCTTTATGATGTATAAATCCCTTGTTCTAAGGGTTGGGAGATCTCTCACAAGGATTTTATTATTGCACGGGCCCTAAATTGGATTCCCTTATTATGAACCTTTGTGTAGTAGCCAAAAATATTTAATATTTGTTGATGTCAGGAGGTCAGACCTCTGAATCCATCCCACATATTTTTGGTTCTTAGTAGAGATGAAAATTTTGTCATGGGAGATTCATGAGAACTTGAAGTTTGGCTAACCCATAGAAGTGAGTGTCATGGAGGGGAGCCAGTGTGGTCAAGTTTCTATCATCCACTCTAAATAAGTGTAGCTAGAGAAATACAAGTGGGAATACAACAAATATGTCCATTTCCATCCTAGGGTTGTAATGCTTGTGATTCAGTTTAACACTTTGCTTGGTTTCAAAACGTTCCAAGAAAAAACACTCACTATTCAAAATTTCAAAAACTTTGGCTTAAATGTGGACTTCTTGAGTTAGCCTCAATATTACTACTTGTCCTAAGGATTTATCCTTAGAAATTTCTAAATATCTTGACATTAATATCAAACCCATATTTACCAAAGACAACATAGGAAATTGTGTCTTTAATCTCATGATTTTCATGAAATGGACATTGTGAAAGTTATCATGTTTTTGACATAAACGTTTAGTTTGAAATCATAACCAAGACAAGTGTTTGTGGTAAAAATAAATTCATTAATCCAATATTAAATCAAATGAACACCCCACATTGATGTGTGTTCAAACTTTGATTCCCCAAAACAAGCAAATTGAGACAAGAAAAACATTGGAAAAAACATTGAGCTTCATTATCCAAATTCATTGAGTTTTATTGTCAAAATCATTGGGTCCTATTTCCAGAATCATTTGAGTCCTATTTTACCAAAATCATTAAGTTATTATGGTTTCATCACTTTAGACATATAGCATTTTTCTCACTACTTTGGTCTTGAAAAAAAAAGGGTTCACTCTAGGTCAACATTGGGCTAAACACTTAATCCACTCCTCCATCAAATTTCATCCTTCGCTTCACCAAAATTTGCAAAAATTTCAAGTACACCAACACTTTTGACTTAAACATCAAATCAAATCAAACAGAACTAATAACTTAGCTACTTCTTATGTGAAATGTATCATTTTCCATGCACTTATTTAAGCTAGTTATCATCCTTGGACTAGTTCATCTTGAATGTCACAAGTCTACCCTAAATATTTACAAGTTCATTAGCATCCTTTATCCCAACATCAAACATCAAAATTAAGTCAAAAGTATTGTCCCAAAACGTTTGTAAAGATCACTTCTCACATCACCCATATTTTCATCCCACATTATCAGCATTGCTCCAAAAAGACTTTGAGTGTCTCTTTTACCTAGATTTGAGTCAACCAAAGAGTTCAAACATTAAAAATATCCACAACCTCTCTCATTGGGTATATTTTGATTCTGTGGTGAGGGCAATTTCTAGAAAATCATGAAAGATCATGATAGGTAGAAAAGCCACTCCTTTTTCATTTGGTTGTCCGCACTCGAGAAACACAAGGGTTCATTTCTCATGCATTCAACCAGGTGTAAATGAGATACAAGTCAAGGGCAACAGAAGATTTTGCAACTAGGGCCGGGTTGAACGTTGGCGTGCACTCATGTCTAGGAACAAACACAACTTTGGGTATTCACAAAAAAACATTTCCATTAACCACCAACATTCCCAAAGACACCAAGTTGGATACTTGAACCTTTGGAAAACCACTCACATTCCATGATGCCACAATAATCTCAACATTTCGAGCACAACCATCTTCATCCATCATCACAAGTACCCCAAGTATGGCTAATGTTATGCAAGGTAATGTGAACCAAGTACCTCAATTAGGAAAACAAGGGAAAGTTAACACTCTCACGCAAATTCAACCCTTTGCAAGTGGTTCCATCAACCCCATCAACACATCAAAACAAGTGGTTACCCAAGCTACTCAAGTCAATCCACCATCCACATCAAACCCATCTATCATCAACCCAAATAAAAAAAAACACCTTGGTTACAAATCCCATCAACCAAGGTAATACCTTGGTCACACCTCAAAAACAACAAGGGAACCTTTTTAATCAATGGACTCAAGGTCCTAGGATGTCATTACCATCACAATATCCAATGGCATCATCATCCTTTCCCACAATCCCTCTCACCATTCAAAATAAAATGGGACCTCAAACTAACATTCCTCCACCTCCATCTACCATCTTACAAGGGATGTTAAATCAAGGGAACCCTCACCTCTCATCAATAGTCTACTAACCACTCATAACATCAACACCCAAAACCCATTGCAGATGTCTCAACAATCAATTGATCCTACATTGCAAGCACATGCCTTAGCTTTATAACCAGAAAAATAGGCTTGTCAGCAAGCCATCCAACAACAACATCAAGCAGCCTTAGTAGCACAACAACAACATCAAGTAGCCTTAGTAGCATAACAACAACATCAAGCCATCTTAGTAGCGCAACAAGCTACCTTAGTAGCACAACAAAAATAACAAGTTCAACAAGCTTCCTTAGTAGTGCAATAGCAGCAACAACAACAACAATCAACCCTAGCAGCCCAACAATCCCAACAGTATTCCCAACAACAGAAATTGATCGCGCAACAAAAAGGTTCTTATTATCCTCACTTGAAAATCATCAACTCAAATGTATCTGGAACATATTCATGTCACTTTCATAGAATCTCACACCTTCATACACCCCATATAACTCATCTCTCATACCACCATATGTTCCTCCACACAATCCACAAGATGATATAGCATCACAACTTAAGGTGATGTCACTAGAAATGCAGGATTTTTAGATGGGCAAGACAAAGAATCCCTATACACATAACCTATGTCCATATCCATTTGATTGAAACATTGTAATGGTACCATTCCCTCCTAGTTTTGAAATCCCCAAATTCAATAAATAAAAAGTGAGGGGAAATCCTGTAAACCACATCAAAGAATTTAATTTCACGTGCATGGAGGTGTCCTATAATGATTCTTACTTAATGCGCCTCTTTCCTCAAATTCTAACAAGTCTTTCCATGGAATCGTTTTCTCAATTGCCTCTAGGTATCAAAATTTTCCAAGAAATCACTAGTAAATTCATTAATCACTTCTACTTCAATCTTGACATGGACGTAAGCTTAGAAGAGTTGTATACTCTCAAACAAAACAAAGGAGAATCTTTTGCCAATTTCTTGCAATGATGGAGACAAAGAGCTAGTAAAATCAAGTGGCCACTTCCTGATGAACAACAAGTGGGCATTATCATAGAAAATATAGATCCAGGTCTATCCTTCCACTTGAAAATGCAATGCATCACATCTTATGTTGAGCTTTTCCCTAGATCCCTTAACATTGAGAGAGCCTTAATCTCACAAGGAAACACACAAGTGTATAAAAACAACCGCTCATCCACTAGTTTTAACAAAAATCCTCGCTATTGGGCCAAGAACAAAAATGTTACTAGTGATGGTGTTATTGATGCAAAGGTGGCATTAAATGCTCCTAGACAAGAAAACACCCTAACCATGAATATGCAACAATCATATATATCACCATTAAAAAAATAAACAATCAATGTTGCAAACACTTGATGTGGACTACAAAGAACAAACAATGCTCCTAAGCGACAATTCACTCCCTTAGCCTGGGAACTTATGGAAGTTTTGTTAAAGAGGTTGATACAGTCTAATCTTATCACACTCCCAGATTTCTCAAACTATCAAGAGCCACAAATCAAACCTTGTAGCTATAGAGAATATCACTTTTGTGAATTTCATCAGTACAAAGGTCATAGCACACAAAAAAAATTTAGGCTCAAACATCTAATAGAGGATCTTATTGAACAAAGAGACATTGAGGTTGATCAAAAATCTGGGAATGAAAATATAAAAATTTACACAAACCATATGCCTAATCATGGAAAAATAAAAGATTCAACAAAGGCATCAACTTCAAACAATACCCAAGATAACATGTTGGGACATGTTTACACTATTTATGAGGAATCAGACATGTATCAAAATACTATTTTACAACAAAGTCCAAACCCATCAACAGTGTTTGGCACTATTTTATATCATAATAACATCAAGTGGATATCATCTTGTGATATCTCTCCCACATATGACTCAATGATAGGACATGTTGAAGAAATTCCAAATAAGCCAAAAATATCCTTTGTTGCACCCATACCCACAAAATGTTGCAAAGAGTCTTTTATTGATGATCTATCATCCACCCAAGGAACATGTCAAGAGGAGGCTCTTGAGGATAATGAAATTTATTCTAAATCAAGTCAAGATCAAGAACCCCTATCCCCATAGTTTCAAAAGGAACTAAGGGACATCTTCCAAACCATTTTAAACTCCAAAGATGTCCCTAATATCACTCCTGAGATGTTTCTTTTAGATGGACAAATAGACGTTCTTCATCCAAAACATGAGTCTCCCACTTTTGATATTCCTATACAAGAGCAAGTAGCAATTGAGATGCACGATTCTTACAGTGATTGTGAAGGAGCCCAGTGATCTCTGCAAGCTAAGAATACCTGTTACAGGGAGAAGCAAAGAGAAGCAACACAAAAAAAATGCTCAAATATGTGAAGCTCTATATTTCCTAATGTGAAAAAGAATTGGTTTACAAAAGAAAAATATTCAACCATATAGGGAAAAAAAAAAACTAAAAAGGAAAACCCTAGGCTTGCACATTAATAATTAATAAAATAATTAATTATTATGCACCTAAAGTTAGCTTAAGTGTAAAAGAGATAAAAGGGAACTTTAATTAATTAAACAAATATTGTTTAATTAATCAAGTAAATAACCAATTACTCTAACACCCCCCCTTAAGCTAGACTTAGGGAGAAGCTAAAACCTAAAAGAAGCTACTGAAAGAAAAAAACAATGGGTCCCAGCAACAAGGCCGGATCAGGTACCCAAGTACAAGGAGATCTCTATGAAATGGAGAAAAGGAGAAAACCCAGTGGGAAAAAACAACTCTCCAAAAAGAGATAGAAGAACATGCAGAAAGAAACATGAAGGAAGGAAGGCCTCATAAAGACCCCCCAAGGACAACTTCCTTCACCCCAAGCATAGAGTGCAACTAAAGATAGCACGGCGATGCAAAAGGCTTCGTGAAGATGTCTGCAACCTGCTCGGTAGTGGGAAGATACTCCAAGATGAGAGAGCCATCCCGAATCAACTATCAGATGAAATGCATATGAAGCTCAATGTGCTTCATCCGCTAATGCTCTACCAGGTTGTGAGAAATGTGTATAGCACTTTGATTGTCACACCAAAGAATAGTGGGACTATCAGGAGAAAAACCAAAATCAATCATCAACTGTCAAAGCCATAAAATCTCCTAACTAGCAAGCATAGCAGCGCAGTACTCAGCCTCTATAGATGATAATGCATGAGCAGTCTACTTCTTGCAAGACCATGTGATAGGACCAGAGCCAAGACAAAAAAAAAAGCCAGAAGTAGACTTTCGATCATTGACATCACCAGCCCAATCTAAGTCAGTGTAGCCAACAATGTGAGGATCCCCTAATGTGTAGTGAATGCCATAAGAAATGGTGTCCTGAATGTACCACAAAATATGTTTGGAAGCTTTCCAATGACTCTCATGAGGATCATGGGAGAATCGAGAGACAAGGCCAACCACAAAGGAAAGATCAGGACGAGTGTGTGTCAGGTACAACAAACTGCCAACCAACTTCCTGTAAAGTGTAGAATCTACTGAAGGAGTGGGGCAAGTAGTAGTCAAAACAACACCTGACTGAAAAGGTGTGGGGGAAGGCTTGCAATCAAGCAATCCAAAGCACTAAAGCATATCAAGAGCATACTTATGTTGGTGAATGGAGATCCCATCAGAAGACTAAATCACCTGAAGACTAAGAAAATAGTGCAGAAAACTGAGATCTATCATCTCAAACTACTCCATCAGAGCTCACTGAGCATGCTGAATCATAGAGGATGAGCTACCTATGATGAGATCATCAACATATAGCACAAGAATCAGGATCTCACCCTCCAGATTCTGAATATAGACTATGGGATCAGAATGACAGCATGTGAAACCAGTGGAGAGCAAAAAAGAGTCCATCTTCTCATACCAAGCCCAAGGGGCCTGTTTAAGACCATATAATGAACGCCAAAGTTTGCAAACCAAAGAAGCATCCTACACAAATCCCTAAGGATGCTCCATATAGATCTCCTCATGTATGTCACCATGCAAGAACACACTCTTCACATCCATCTGATAAATGGACCAGACCCTAGAAGCTGCAAGTGATAATACAAAGTGAATAAAATTCATCTTAGCGACAGGGGAAAATGTCTCGAAGTAATCAATACCCTCAACCTGCGAGAAACCCTTCACAACAAGACGTGCTTTGTACTTATCAATAGAACCATCAGTAGCATATTTGGTGTGATACAACCATCTACACCGAACCATCTTTCTGCCCTTAGGAAGAGGATAGAGATCCCAAGTACTATTCCTCATCAAAGAAGAATACTCCTCCTCCATAGCACTATCCCACTCAGGGTGACCTTTCGCCTCTGAAAAATTATGAGGATCCTTTGAAAGAGCATGACTCAAAATACTAGAACCTGCAGTATGAGAATGGGTGCGACGAGTGTCTGAAGGATCACCTACCATAGATCCTATTTCCTCAATAGTAAAGTGAGCCATTTGGGCATCTGAGGTGGAGCAAGTGGAGGTGGAGATGGGGGATCATTAGCATCCTCATCAGAATCATCCTCAACATAATCCTGAAGAGCTGTAGTGGGAGGAGTAGGTAGTGAAGTAGACATTGGAGATAGGGTATCTATTGTGGGAAGGCGCTCATCAAACTGGACATCCCATCAAAATAGGACCTCTCTAGAATTAGGATCAAACAACCTGTATGCCTTAACATCCTCACAGTAGCTGACAAAAATGAGGGGTCGACTCTTCTGCTCCATGGCTCTCCTCTGAGCATCAGGAATAAAGGCCCATGCCTCACTACCAAATACTTGAAATGATGAAACATTAGGCTTGTCATGAGACCAAGCCTCCTCAAGAGTCATATGTCGAATCACCTTCTGAGGCATCTGATTCTAAATATAATTGGCACAATTAACTGCCTCAGCCCAAAAATATGGATCCATGGACCTAGACTGAATCATACAATTCGCCATCTCCCATAAAGTCCTGTTCTTTCTCTCAGCGACACCATTTTGCTAAGGGGTGTAGGGAACAGTGAATTGATGTTGCAAACCATGCTCAGTGCAAAAATATCTGAAAGCCTAATTCACATTCTCCCCCCCATTATCTGTAGGTATCCTCTGAATAGAAAGGCCAGAATGCTTCTTTACAAATGTCTTGAAGATTCGAAAGGAATCAAAGACATCAGACTTGTTCTTAAGAAAGTACACCCATGTGCATCTGGAGAAGTCACCAATGAATGTGAGTACATACTTGGCCCTAGAAAAAGGAGTGGGAAATGACATGAGGTCACTATGAATCAACTCCAAGGGTGCCAAAGCACGAGTGGCTCTTCCCTTCGGAAAGGGATCCCTGTGATGCTTTCCAAGCACACAACCATGACAAACATTGTCTGTGCAGGAAATCTATGGAAGACCAAGAACAAGTGCCTGTGTACTCATCTACTGAAGATATATGTAATTGACATGGCCCAAACGCTCATGCCAAAGCTTACTCACTGAATCTGCATGTGCTATAAGAGATGAACTTGTACCCTTCGAAGGCTCAAATCCATCAAATCTATAAGACGAGATGTAGCATCAACATACCTAGTAGCCACAACCAAATCAGAGTCATGGAGGTCCCGAATAACCACATCATGTGGTGAGAATTCAACTGTCTTACTAGAGCAAGAATGGAAAATCTGATAAATGGATAGGAGGTTCATCAAGATGTCAAGAACAACTAGAACATCCTGTAGAGTACCCCCATCCAAAGAGACAGAACCTGAACCCAAGACTGAAAGCTGTGTAGAGTCACCCACTGCAATCTATGAAGTACCACAAGAGGAAAGAGAAGTGACCAACTACTGAGTGTAAGTCATATGGTGAGAAGCACCAGAATCTAAAATCCAAGTGGACCGATAGGTCGATGCTCGAGCAGTGAGAGCATGGCCTTTCCCTATGGAAGGAGAAGATGACTAAGGTGAGGAGATATGATGTTGCTACATGAATTCCTCTAAAGCCTCTAATCATTTCCAACACTTGGAAACTGGATGTCCTTCCTTGCCACAGAAGCTGCAAATGTCTCCTGATTTCTTCTTAGTCTTGGAGGAAGACTCACTAGACTTCGAAGATTTCCCCTGTTTCCGATTAAGTGGTGGTTTGGAATCATATTTAGGAGGTGGTTTGGAGGAATGCTCACTGCCTACAAAATCTTTCTTAGGCTTCAGTTTCTACTTCTGTTTCTCCTTAGATGACTGAGCAACCAATGCTTTGTTCTTTGATCTTGAGAGCATATCTATCTAAGAAAGGTGTGACTGCTCACGAGACAAATGCTCACAAAACACATTAAAGGTAGGCATGGTAAAACGAGCACCTAGGCCATCCATGGTGGAATAGAATGAAGAAGCAAATATCAGAAATGGACCATGAAGCTTTGAAAGGATCAAGTAAATGCACTCTATGTCTGACTTATTCTTGCCACAACCCTATAAAATAGTGCAGATAGTTTTGAATTGTTCAAAAAGTCCTCAATAGTGGGAAATGATTCAGGTAACAGTGAAGTTAGCTCTGCCTCAATCTGTAATGCTCATAACTCATTAATGGTCCCAAAAAGTGTCTCAAACTTCAACCACATGGCTCGAGGAGTGAGAAAAGCATCAAGGTGAAATAGAAGACTGTCTGAAACGTGCAGGGATACCAAACCCATAGCTTCATCCATCTTGTTCCTGTGCTGAAGAATCTCAAAAGAACGTTGAAACTGAGGTTGAACCTCCTCTAGACAAGACCATAACCCTCATGACCTAAGAAGCCTCATCATGTGAGACTTCCACGTGTGATAGTTGTGTGATGTGAGTAACTCAACTAAGGACGCTACCATGAAACCCTGCACCTGCCTACTTGTTTTTTTTATTATTATGTGATCTTTCAGAATAGATAGAAGATGCAGAAGGGTTTGATTGTTTTGAGAGTTTTGGTGTGCTGGTTTTCTAATATAAATGATAGAAAGTGAGAAAAAAACACCCCCCACAAGAGATACACCCAAACCCTAGTACAAACTGAGAAAGAGGAAGCAATGCATAAGAAAAAAAGCTTTAAAACAAATTCTTATATACCTGAAGAAAATTTTGAGAAAACATATCACATATTTGAATAGAGCATGCTAAGAGCTTTCCAACGCCTATTCGTTTTTAAAAAATGGAGTTTTTTTGCACCTTTTATGGCCCTGGAAGTGCAGAAAAAAGACCCCACTTTGACTGGAAAAAAAATAGTCAAATAGAAAATTTGGAAAAAATTACCAATACCATGCCGTCTGGCATGGAATTAGCTTTCCAACGGTATCTTTTTTGAAAAAAACGGAGACCGTATGCCGATTTTAGACCCAATTTTGTGAAGTCTCCTGAAAAAGCACAATTTTGCCTCCTTTAAGCCTTGGGGGCTAAAAAAATAAGCCCCTGGTCCGCTGAGCAACCAGGGGGCTGGCGGCAGGTGGAGGGCTAAAGCCCTTGGTCACCAATGTGACCAGCGCATTGGGAGCTCGGCGAGTCATGAGCTCGGCAAGCTAGGAGCTCGACAATTGGCGGGTTGAGAGCAGCGGCAATGGTGGTGGAAGCCAGACTGGTGGCGGAGGGCAGCGAGCTGAGAGTAGCTGCGATGATGGTGGCCGGAGAAAACCAACGGCGGTCGGTGGAAGCCGGACCAGTGGTGGAGGGCGGCGTTGGAGTTGGAGTGGGCACTGGCGATCGGATCCCGGCAGGGGCCGTGGACAGCGTCGATGGTCAGCGGAGGCCGGCAGTGTATTGTCGCTTGCAATACCTGTAGGGCCTACAATACCCTGCTTACTGTGGGTGCAAAATCAAAAAAACACCTGCAGTACCTGCAAGGCACGCTGTACCCTACATACTGTGGGTGTAAAAAAAAAAAAAAATTGAAACTTTTCAAGAACCCCTTTTATTTCGCCTAGTTTTTTTTCTTCAAGAACCCCAAATCTGCTTCCAATGTAAAAATTCTCAAAAAAACAAGAACAGGTAGTTGCAGATCTGATGCTCTGATACCAAAAAGGAGTTTAGTGATCTCTGCAAGCTAAGAATACCTGTTACAGGGAGAAGCAAAGAGAAGCAACACAGAAAAAATGCTCAAAGATGTGGAGCTCTATATTTCCCAATGTGAAAAAGAATTGGTTTACAAAAGAAAAGTGTTCAACCATATAGGTAAAAAAAAAAAACTAAAAAGGAAAACCCTAGGCTTGAACATTAATAATTAATAAAATAATTAATTATTATGCACCTAAAGTTAGATTAAGTGTAAAAGAGATAAAAGGGAGCTTTAATTAATTAAACAAATATTGTTTAATTAATCAAGTAAATAACCAATTACTCTAACAGATTGTGCATCATTGACATCTTTTAAATCAGCATCAACATCTTTTGAAATAGTATCTAGAGATAATGATGTCATATAATCAAATAAAATAGTTCATGAGCAAGCAACAATTGAGATTCATGATTCTTATAGTGATTGTGCATCATCGACATCTTTTAAATCATCATCAACGTCTTTTGAAACAGTATCAATATAGAACAATGTCATAGAACCCGAGCAAACAATTCAGATTCCTGAACAATAGGAACCCATAGCAATATCACGTGTTCATGACAAATCATATTCAGTGGCTATGGATCAGAGGATACATTATCAGGGCAAAGGATTAGGTATTGATAAAACCTTCACAATGTTGGGGGAAATATTTTCTACAACAAACATCAACATATGGGGCATGAAGAATCCTTATGATGAAAATGTTTCCAATGCTACAACTAGTTGTATCATGAGTTGGCATTCACCCATCATATCATACACAAATTGGGACCAACGTACAAAGAAGAATTCCTATCAAAGCAAGGTGAAGATCATCAAAGAAAATGAAATAGCAAAAGCAAAAAGGACAAAGCAAATACAAATGGATACCAAAGAAAAATAAAGAAAATCATCCCTCCAAAACTCCATTAGTCAAAGAAACTATGGGGAAAAATCAAAAAGGGTAGTGTATCCATCAAAAGAGTCGTCAAATACAAAAGCAAGCTTCTCAAGAAAGGAACAAAGTATATCTAGTAGTTGGTTCTAATTCCCTGAAAACCTCCATCCCCACCCATCATCACTCATCTTCCCAAGTTTGGAGAGTCAAAGGTTCCAAACTATCAACTAATCCATCTCATATTCCTTCATACATTTCATTTACAATATCCAATTCTCACATTGACCGTATGTTGGAAACTACTCTTCATCATAAGGATTTTGAAGTCACTTTATCATGATGTGCACACATAGACAAGGTTAAATATGGTATCCACAAGTCAGATCAGAGTTCTTTAAGGTTGCATTCAAGTGCTCATATCTTATCAAAGCGACTTCTTCAAGAAGGGTATCATTGGCATGTTATGGCAATGGCCTCTACATCAATTCCACTAGGTGGTTCAACATGAGGGTAAAATCTTCAAAAAATTAAAAAAATCAAAAAATGATCAAAATCCAAAAAAAATTAAGAAAAAGGATTGAAAACAATAAACATAAAAATCATCCTCCAATGAAAACCACTACGGTGGCACTTTGGGAAAGTACTATGATGAAAACCTAGCAAATAGGCGTCGTGAGTAGAATTGAGCATCTATATGATCCTTCTTAGACAAAATCATCTCATCCTTGTCATGATAAATCCAATGTTCCCTCCATCCATCCAATCTAACTTTATCCAAATACTCCACTTTATCTTGATCTTGACAAAGATTCGGCGTATACTTCAACTCTACTCATGGAAAACTTTTGAAAAGCTCTTAAAACCACTATATCTCATGAAGTCCCATAGTTTTCAAACTCTTCGCATATACATTACCTATCTTGGTTGTCCATTACATTATGATGAATTGCTATACACTGGGGGCAGGTTATTCCACTCTTATTTTCAAATAACTCTTGATCCATTTCTTATATCTCACAAACATGACATCGACATTGTGATCTAGGTATCATTTAACTCCAACACCTTATCAAAAAACACCAAACACATTCATAAAATATTATCCAGAAAATCTAAAAACATTTAGAAAATTGTAAAAGAAAAATCCAAAACATTCAGAAACCATAAAAAACCCTAAAATGGTCGAACATCAAAAAACCAAAAAACAATGTCTCTTGTCGAACTATGTAATCTCTGAGCTTGAATGTAGGCAAGGCCATCACTAATGTGCCCTTGAGACACCCTAGGTTAGTCCTTAGCAGTTTGTTGTAATTAGTTGTCGTCTCTCATCTATTCATAACTTTTTCTAGTAAATCGGTCGATTCAGTCAAACTATGTGCTCTCTGCGTGTATAACGTAGGCAAGGCTAATCTTTGATCAACCCCTGAGGCCCCTACAATAGGTCTTTAGGTTAGGTTCTTGTTCGAAACTTTGTATAACTCAGAAAACCCCAAAACATCCACATATTTTGAAAATCCCAAAAACATCAAAATATTTTGAAAACACAAAAACATTTGGAAATGAAAAAATCCAAAAACAATAGAAAATGTTCAAAAGACCTAAAAATCCTCAAATATTCAAAAAACCCCAAAAAACCTCAGAAAATTGAAAACCTAAACATCCATATAAACTTTCAAAAAGACCAAAAACAACCTCAAAACATTTTGAAAATACCAAAAACATTCAAATATTTAGAAAATACAAATTCCATCCATCCCATCTTACTTTCACCCACAATAAACTTTCACCCATAATAAATTATCGTCACCTTCACCCTTTGGCAAAACAAGTAGAAAGAAAACATAGGAAGTCGTAAAGTGAGAACTCAAAATTCAAAATCTAACGTCTACATCATCGGTAAATGTGTCGGTGAAGTTTATAGCAATAGCTCATATTAGCATCATTATCCCAACATCAAACAAACCTCTGATCAACATGTCCTAGGATGTATCCTTCCTGCAATGGACATCAGTATCAAATATCACCTCAACTAAACTTAAACTAGGTAGAAACTATAGATAACACTAGTTGTTTGTCTTTGATATTTTCTTCTAATTTATCTCAATGACCCATTCCAAGGACCTCTCGATGATGTCTATCTAAAACAATTTAGAGAGAAAGGAATGGGGCATCGATCATTATCTTTTATTTGTTGTGCTTGTGGATACTCTTGTAAAATAATCTTGGTGCATACTTGCTTAGTTGTGTGTAGGAAGGTTGTTTGGAGTATGTTATTGACTATTGTGTATGGTTTGGTCCAATATATTCTAAGCTTCTAACTTGCATTCCAATGAATTTTCCATATGTCAAGGTGTGAATAAGAACTATCCTATCTTCTTATCAAGTCAAAGTCCATTACACTAGATACAACGTCATCCTGGTTATCAATACCTTGATGCATCATATCTATATATGTTATATCAAACAATAAGGAATGATAGAAAATCCCAATCCTCAAGTGTGAGCACCCATCCTGCATTCTTTTGCATTTTCTTGTCACCATCTCTAATAAAGTCTCGATGGATCAAGGAATTGTTGGATCTTTTGAAGCAATCATCATCAGCAATGGTTATTCATTCTTTATTCTTCTATCTTCCCTTCGTGCTAACCCAGTATCATGAAAAAAAAAAACATCATTAATGCATCCACCCTACATCCACAAACCATCAACATACATGCATCTCTTTATCATATCATAATCATAGCATACATAATCATAAAGCATCCATTTTACATTATCATTTGAGTTGTGATGAATAATATAGATTTTGTATTCTAACCATCTTAAATCATTGCATATCATAAACATTTGCATCCATACATCCATATGCATACATCATAAAACATGCATAGAAAATATGCAAAAAGCAATGCATCCACATCATGTGCATTCATAACATCTGCATATCATAAATCATTCATCCATATCATATCATGAAAAGATAATGAAAAAGAACATAACATTGCATCCATCCATATCATAAATCATTACATGTCACATAGGCATAATGCATCCATACATGAAATAAAGTAAACACATCATAGCATGAATCATCTAAATCTATATCACTTATATATATCAAAAAATGTGTCATGGTACAAAATCTAGATTACTGTATGTACATCGATAATAAGTAAAAATATCTGTGAGGCTATCAAAAAGGAGCCCATGAATGTATATCCGTATAAAGAATGGGGAAAAATCAAAAAGTGTTTGTACATCAAAAAAGAGCTAGCCCTAATGGATGCTACCCTCTCTAGCCTACTACTCAATTTGATCCTCTACTCAGGGCGTGCATCACTTCGTTGTGAAAAATCAGGTTGCCTCAATGCCTGTGGGACATCTCGATGATAATGCTACCTATAATACGTAGCCTCTATAACAACCTCTCTGTACAACAGTGTTGAAACTCTCTAACTGTGGGTGGATGTCATAAGGCTTTCAATCTACTAACGTCGAGCCACCTCCCAATCCCTCTCGCCTATAATGGTTTGTATTATCTATAGCATTGTGTCTGTCTCAGCTATAACTACAACCACCTACTATCGAGCCTCGTCTCACTCAACAATCAAAACCAAAATCTGCTAGTGAGCCTAATCTCACTCACTTGTCAACACCTGCAACTGTTGATGCATCTGTTGTAGTTGTGCATCTCTGGCATCCAGCAATAATGGTGGTGGTGGCATTGGCTGCTATTGCACTATTAGGGGCTACTAAGAAGGTTGTTGTCCCATGAGAGGAACCCTTGGAACTTGTGGACACCATGGCCATCCTAACCTCCCTATCCTCTACCCCTAACTACTCTGCCTCATGGCCTCCCTCTAGGAGGAATCTCTATAGGATTTGTAAGTCACCTCAGAGGCATGAACCATGCATCGTACGCAAGAGTAGTCTATGCAATAGGTTGTCCCTGATCATAAGCCCAAGGCTGGTAAACCAACTGATACAAAATATCAATGGCCTTTGGTGTCAAAATCGTGGGTCCTCATGTGGGAACCTAACTAGCCGCTCTAGCAAAAATGGCTCTGTAGCCATCATCAGATCTATCCTTGACATTGCTAAACTATCTAGCCACTCTATCTAGAAGGTACCGCTCAATCATTGTGTGCTCATGACCCTGCATGTATTGGATCTATCAGGAAAAGAAGAGTTGTTGTATATCATCAAACCATGGTGGCATATGAAGCCATGGTCACCACCAAAACACCATCATATCATCTATCTCGTGTCACCAGTACAAGCGCCCAATCTATCCCATGTGCCTAAGTGTGATGGAACCTCAGTATCTCCAAATGACTAGATCATCTAGGTCCACATCTGCCATCTGCACAATCGACTAAAGCACCGTAATGTGCTCTCGTGCCCAAATACGGAGAAGTGTCACACCTATATAGATAGCTCTCCCATCATAATACACAAAATAATGCAAATCATGGTATAAGGAGGCCAGCATCATGGCCCCCCTCATAAAGGGAGTCCTTCAGTACAACATCCTCTACCAATCCAAGCCCCAACTTGGACTAAATTTTTTTTTGCATCTATCTAGAACCACCAAACTTGAAATGATGGCTGCAACAATCAATCTGAAGGTCGACACCTGGCCTCTGTATGTCTCTAGATCTATCTGAGAGGGGACAAACAATCTAGTCCATCTCTATCACCTCTAAGTAGGCATCAAAACCAACATTAGGATTGTAAATCACACGATCACCTTAGATAGGCAACTGCAATATATACCACACATCCTCCAAGGTCATTGTTGCCTCTCCCGTCGAAAGGTGGAAAGAAGAAGTCTCATTGTGCCATCTCTCACACAACACTGGCATCATGGCCAAGTGTGTCCTAATCACTGGTGCATATGTAATGTACCATAATCAGATCTCTCCCAGGTGCTCCTAGTGCAACTTTGAAAGATCACCAAATCTCTCCAGTACTATGGGCATGTGCTCTCTTGACATCAATGGTGGGATGACCTCCTACACTCACAAATCCCACAGCATTAGGAAATCATCAAAATTTGAAGTTATTTGAAATTTTCAGCTCATAAATCACAAACATGTGTCATTGTTTACAAATGTGTCGCTATATTCAAAACTCAAACAACAACGCCCGATACATTTCAAACCTCAAATTGACAAATGCAACAACATATAAGATGGCATCGTGATTTGGAATTTTTCCTAACCTAACCCTAATTTTCTAATTAGAAAATGCATCATCGGATTAGTTTGCATCACCATTTACAATTTGAAACCCTAATTTCAAATCAGAAAAAGTGTCAACATATACGTATTCATCGCTATCTATCTTTTGAGTGTCATTGATTGAAGTCAAATTCTAAATTTCAACGCCTAATAAATGCATCGCAATTTCAAATTTCAAATTAGGTTTTGAATCACATACCAGTAGTCTTGCACTAGGAAGCCATTGGAACTCATGAACTCAATCAAATATGTGTCGAGGAAGCTCATAATGTGCCATTTCATCAAAGGGTCAAATCTCAAATTGCAAGAATTTCATGAGTGTGAATGCACAAATGAATTGAAAATGACCCCTCTTGGCCTATTTAAGATAAAAAATTAAGGTTTTTTTCCCTGATTTAACCAATTTTTCCAATATGAATCTAATTTTGCATCGTTCTTTGTATTTTTGGCATTATGCTTACATCTCGGAACCCTTTTGAACCCTTGGGACAACTTTTAAACCTTTATCGAGAAATTGACCCAAAATTCAAAATTTCTACCTAATTTCTCGAGGGGACAAGGAGTTAGTTTTATCCTTCCATTTTGGCATCTTAAAAACCATAAAAAAATTATTTTTTGATTTGAGCAGCAGTTTAATCTTAAAGGCATTATTCTTTGAACCGAACTAGTAGGTACCTTGCTTCAAAGAGGGGCAAAATGTAGACATTGAAAAATGTCCTAATCAATGTTATGCACTTGAAACAGGTTTATTAACATCATCTCCTCTTTATCTATCCTCTTTTCACTTAATTGATTCAGTTAGCCTAGCTAATTAATTAATTGCATCATTTTCATCTATTTGGCCAAATTGATTAAATTGGGTTAATTCATCTCTTTTCACACTAACACTTTATCCAATTAAATTAAATAAATTAAAATATTGAATTTAATCTCCTAGGTCATCTTATTTAATTAACCTTATCCTGTTTAATTAAATATCATTTCACCCCATTATTTATTAAATCGTCTAATTTAATAAATATCTTTTAATTCTTCTAATTCCCTAATTGCATAAATTAAACCTTGTTTAATTAGAAATTAAACTAATTATTCCTCTAATCAAAGGGAATATTCTAAGGAATATTCCCTCTCCTCCAATCCAATCACTTAGCTTCAAAAACAAGTTAACCCTCTTACCTCTGACCTGTGTGAGCGGGTCAAAAGTGTGTTTGTTTGAGGTAATTGTGAGCCTTTGATTAATATTCATCTTGCATTATCATCCATTGATGAGAATCCATGATCCATGCCTCTCATCTCCTTCATGCTAAACCATTGATTGATATTTTTTATCTCAATCATCCATTCTTCATTTGCTCTCCTATAAATAGATCACTATTTGGAGACAAATGCATCCATCTTTTATTGTAATGATTTGGGGGATATTTTCACTAAAAATTGAAGAATCTCCAATACTCCAAATTTCAGCACCATCAGAAAGAGCTCGATGTCCTGATTCCAACGCAACTTGAACGGAGTCAAATAGAGCTACGGAGCCCAAGTTATTGCCGGTCAAAGTTCAATCAACAACTAGTCAACTCAGGGCCCAGGGCAAGAAAAAAGGTCAAAATTTGATGTCACCAAAAGTGTTCAAAATTGATTTCAACACGAAGAGCTTGGCAAGAGTTTTCCGATGGTGTTTGTTTTGCACAAATCAGAGCTTGTATGTGTGAGATATGGAAGGTCAAAGCTCGTGGTTGACTAGGTTGACTTGAAGGTACAATGATGACGTCAGAATGATGTCATCATGCTGACATGGATGAATCATGAGGTGAAACATGGTGGCTTCTCGAAGTTACATGTGGCGGCAATCTGTTGGATATGGCTTTATTTAAAAAATTAAAAAAATATATAAAAGCCTACCACTCCTCCCATTTAAAAGCCTTAATTTAAGGCCTACGTGAGAAAAAGTAGGTGGCCCGGTCTTAATTTAAAACAAAGAAAAATTATCCCTATTTAAATGGGATAAAACCCCTTTAATATTTAAAAATACATGTGGTTGGGAGATCCCCTTTTTAAGGAGAACTTAAACATTATTTTTAAAGAAAAAAAACAAATTTCCAACCAATTCACCCCCTATAATTAAGGATTAAATCCTTAACAAAATCAAGCCCGTTTATATTCAAAGGTGAATTATTAAGATCTCCTAATAAATCCTGAAACTGATTATGGAATAAAATTACAAGAGGCCATCCGTGAAGATTTTATGTAAAATTGGATGGGTTTTCTTAATGGGAGGATATCCCTATGTAAATAAGGGGGGATTTTCAAGTAATATTTTCTATGTAAAGGGGATATTGGGAGGTTTTGAAAATCAATTGGTTATGAACCAATTTGAGTAATTTTTTTGTATAAAAAGGTTAGAATGGGGGGAGTGAGATTAAGTAATTTTTGGAGAGTTTTTGGTTAAGTGTGGAAGTAGAGAAACAAGTGATGCGAAAGAGGGATTTCTAAGGAGTTCTTTGAGCCATTTTTGTACATCAGAGAATTGTTATGATGCCGAAGTGCTAGAAGAAATGGTCTTGGTGCATTTTTAATTTCTATTTTGGAGATTAATTGGATTGGTCTCGCTCTATTGGAGCGGACCCAGAGACGTAGTCACGATTGTGGCAAACTTCGTTATCAAATAGTTTGCACTCTCTCTCTCTTCTTCTTTCTCAATTTCGTTATTTTCACCTTTAGTTTTTAATGCATAATTTCATTAATGTATGCATGAATTGTATTTTCGCTTAATTCACATGTTAATGTGTTAATTTTGTTTATGTAATTTGGATTTCACGATTTGTAAACATTAAGCATTCAAATGCAATTAGTCTAGATCCTAATCAGATCATGTAAGGTCATGATGTTGAATTTACTCACATCCATACTCTCAATTTGCATACATTTAGCTTATTTTTTAGTTTATTTTAGTTGCATAATAGCTTCAATCTTTCATTAATGGCTTCCATGCATCCATCTTAGTTTGTAAATATATTAAGGTTTTCATCTTTTAGCAACATTTTAGCTTAAATTAGCTTATAATAGCTTAGAAATTGCATAATTAGATCATTTATAACATAAAATCATGGTAACTTAGCTTGCATCATGTTCATTTTAGCTTAATTTAGGTTTTTCATACATCAAACATCATGGTTTCATTGATTCTCTTTCATATAATTGATTGAAACAAGCTCAATATAATGGGATTGTGAAAGGGTTTTCGGTCCACATCAACGCAACACCGATTCCACAACAAGATAAGTTTCAATGGATTAGAGTAGATTTTTTCTTTAAAGCTTTCATAAGATTAACATGTTAGGTATTTTGATAAAAAATTTACTCTCAATTTTGATTGACAAATCTGTTGAGATTTGAGTATTGTTTGCTCCATTATTCTTTGATTCTTCATGGATCAAGTATAATTCAGCCCATAACCGGTATCCTTGGATCGATAGGAACTTCTTGTTATCTACTGGTTTTTCCACAGGTTTTGCAGACAAGATGGGTTTCATTGATCAGACCACCTGTCTACCCACTCCGCTAGCATCCCATACAACTTCATCTATAGATGAGGATGATTTTTTTCATATTCCAACAAAAAATATTTTGGTGTTAGATAGGAGGTTGTTGGCCCTCGTGAATCATTTGGAGAAAGCACCGAATATGGTGAGAGATGTTATACTTGCTAGTAAGGTGAGATATATGTTAGGTAAGGATCAAACAAGTATATATTTTTTACATGGCCTTACCAATCTAACCAAAGCATACATCCCTTTGTATAGCACTAGATTGGGTACTACTTGAGGGGAGGTGCTCAATACCTATGAGAAAAAATAGTTGTTCTGATGCCTACCACATCTACATGCATGGTCAAAATAGGCCCCTTGATCAGTATTTCATCTACTTCTCAAAATCCTAACATTTTCAAGGAATTTAGGATACCCCTTGGTTTCAATTTCACCCATCCTATCACCCTTGGTGGTGGGCACTCCAATGGGATGAGTGGTGGTGGCTTTGGTAATGGAAATGGCATTGGAGATGGTGGCTCAGGAAGTGTTGGTGGTGGTGGCATTGATAGAGGTCATGGAAGTGGCTCTGGTGGAGGTCACATCAATGGTTCTAGTGGTGGCTCTGGCGAGGGTCACATCAGTGGCTCTAGAGGTGGTTTTGGTGGTAGTGGTTCTGGGGGAGGTACCACTAGGCCTTTGTCATCCTCCAACCTTGTTCCAAATTCTCTTCTTTAGAACATGGGTCGAATGCACAAAAATAGTTGGTAAGCCTTTCTCAAGCCTCCGACTAGCCTATCTTCCAACCTTTTTTCTAACATAGCCCACTGTCAGTAGCAATTTTGAGTACTCTTTTCCCTCAAGAATGGAGATTCCTAAGTTTAAAAAAAATGGTGGTAAGGGAAAGTCATAAACACATGTATCAGCATTCAATGCCATGTGCACGGATTTTTTCCACCATGATGCTCTAATGGCCAAACTCCTTCCCCATTCTCTTAAGGACACAACACTTGAGTGGTATTGTTTCTTGCCCAATAATTCTATATTCTCATTTGATTAGCTCATCAATATGTTTCTCTATCAATTCCATGCTAACATCGGTCTAAAGATGACCTTCTCAGATCTCATTTGATGTAAGGAGGGAGAAAATAAGAAGATAACTAACTTCATAGTGTAATAGCAAGCACTCTTTTCACAAATTTCATACCCAATTCCCAACTCGGATGTGCAAAAGGTATTCATAGGCATCCTTTAGTGAGTCTGGTAGGAGAAGTTTTCCCTAATGAAATACCCCTCTTTCACACATTTGTGTGCTATGCTGCAAGAGCATCAGCAAATGGTGGTTTAATTTGGGGGATCTTCCTCGTACTCTCATTCTAAGGGAAAATCTATTGTGTCTATTTCAAGAAAAGGAAAGGATGTTGCAAATGTAATTGCCACAACTAATGATCATGGCCTCACATGCAATAGGAAGTTTATGAAGTTAGCTGAATCTTATTCTTCCATTCTACAAAATTTATTGAGGGATAAAATCATAACTTTGGAAAACCCCTGACCTTTGAAGGAGCCTTATCCTAATTGGTATGATGGGAGTTATTTTTTTTAGTGCTATCTTATTAATAGGCATGATACTAAGTGTTGCATGTGCCTACATTATGGCATATAGAATCACATTGATAATGGTATCATCTGTCTCGATGGGAAGAAGAAAAAAACAAATGAGTCAATAGCAAAGGCCAATAGCAAGTTGCATATTTACACGGACTTGTTTCTATCTCACTCTACAAACTTGATTATTGACCCCTCTAAGGCCTCTCCACATCCCTTGATGTATCTCAATATGGTTTCAATTACTTCTCCCCCACAACCTATGACTCATTTTCCAAATGTGACTTTCAACTTGCAAGACTTTCCTTTGAATATTAAGCCCTCTCCTCTATACATTCATGCTTTCCTCAATGGAAACATTATGATAGGAGTCCTACTTGACCTCATGACCTGAGTAAATGTTATTACAGAGGAGACATTATGGTTAAATTCATTATAAAGGGAGGAATATGAGAAAAATAAATCTATTATATGCACACATGACAGTCTCTGTCCTAAGCCATATGGCTCTACAACTCTTTCCATCCTAGTTGGACCTAGGGCTATGGATACAAATTTTGATGTTATTTCAGAATCCAATCTATTCAAAGTTAAGGTAGGCAATTCAAGGCTAGCTTCCATGAATGGAATTGCTTTTGTTATTCACAAATATTTAAAATTCTCCCATGAAGGCGTTGTACACATTATGCATAACATCGGATATCATCCATTGGTGTCTTGTGGAGGTTATTCCTTGCATCATTTTTGGCCCACCCTGATAGGCCATTGACAACCTTTTTTTTTACCTAAATTTGATGAAACAAAAAGGGTTTTTAAAGGATATTCTCAACTTTCCACCAATATAAATTATGCTTTACTTTGAATTTAATAAATAATTATTATTCATTTTCTATTTGAATTACGACTAAAATCCTAATTGATAGGTTGATTGAAAAGCATCTATAGATTTCAAATGAAATCACATTTTTTTAATTTGAAATATGTGTCACATTCTATGCTTCACATACTATAGGATTTTAAAAAAATTGAATTTCAGGAATTTTTTACCAAGTTAAGGTGGTTAGACATAAGATTTTTTATATTTTTTAAAAGTTGTAATAAAAAATTCATAATTAATTATTTACTTGGAAAAAATTATAAAAAAATATTCATCACATCGATACATGAATCCTCTACTTATATCTAAAATACTATTAAAAAATATTTTCATTTTATTGTGGTTGGTTAGAAAGACACCTACTTCTTATTTTTATTGAAATTTAAGTTGCATTGAAATTTCAAATTTTCACCAAATAGATTTTTTTAAAATAAACCTAGTATTTTAGAAACTACATTCAATTTGATATAGATTCTATTCTTACATATATTTTTTAGATAATATAGATAACTTATTCAAATTTTTATGTCAAGTTGCCTAACTTTGATTTTTTTGAACTTTTCACCACTTAAGGGCCTATTTTTTCCATGATGATCATGCACATACCCTTATGAAGTAAAAAATTGGGGGAAAAGGATAGTCGAAAGTGACTCACCCGGTAGCATAGTAGCAAGATGCCCCCTCCTGTTGAAAGGAAAAGGATAAGCATGCCCGTGTTTAGGGCATCCCTCTTGCCTCAATTCTTGAAGAGGAGCTCTGGGTGACCACTTAGGACTAGTTTTTGCATAAGAAGTCAAATGGTACCTCCTTGGTGTAACTTGCTAAGATTTAGGTATCCAACCTTCTTACCTTATCCACAGGCCCTTATCCTTGCATGTATGGTAAGGGGAAGGGTCCCCATGGAGAATCCTCTATGTCTCGGCCTCTCCAACTTCCTACCACTCCTGCCCCTAAGGTAGTTAATAGGAAGAGGCCTATGGCTAAGGTGTTAGAGTCGACTCCCCCCACTGTTCCAACCTCTTCTTAGCCTCTCCCTCTTCCTCCCATCCAAGAGTCTCTCCCTCTGCCAAAAACAACTATGATGGACATTTTGTTGGCCAAGCAGTTGTCCTTTGTTCAATCTCAACTTCTAGCCTCTAGCTCCCATAGTTGTAGGAACCACCTTGCATGCGAGCATGACCATCAGTGAAAGGAACTAGCCGTTGAGTAAACCGCTTTGTAGAGGAAGGAAGGGGAGTTGGCATCCCTTGTTTCAAGATTCTTTATTGTATCCCCCTCTCCTATCTCCTCTGCTTCAGTTCCATCAGCTTTGGTGTCACTTCCAACTCCTATTGCGAGCATAAATGACCCACCAAAAAAAGGTGTACGTGTTTATTTATCCTTCAGTTGAGCCACCTCTCCTGATGTCCCTCCTATACATCCCACCATTCTCTAAACCTGTGGACATGTTGAACACCTCAGTGGTGTCCATCGTGGTCTTCTCTTCCTCCTCCACACCTTTTGCCTCGTCTATGGGGATCTTGCATCCTCCAATAAAATGGAAGATGGAGGGCGGCCCGCTAGCAATGGGGGTCAAAAGAGGAGTCCACCTTGTTTAGAGGGTGGTTCTGCATTAGCATATGTCATCTTAGTGATGGAAGAATTCCTGACATCTTTGGAATTTGTCACTACTCTCGATTCCTTCAGTGAGCATAGTAGTGAATATCGGGTGTCACCTCCCTTGCTCGTTGAGTTAACACATGGAACTCTTGTGAAGTGCATGTTTAATTCTTTGGATAAGGTCCTAACCCTTTTGGTGATCTTTTTGAAATCACTAAATTTTACCCCATAGGAATTGAGTGGAGAAGACCTCGAGGGGTCTCCTCAGCTCTTGTTGCAGGGGGGTATAAGGGTTTCCCCCTTTATATTCTACCCTTGCAAGCTCATCCACCTTCCATGTATAATGATCTAGATTGGGAAGCCTATGACCTCTTGGTTGATGAGGGCTAGGAGGTGCCTCTTCTTTATATATAGAGTAGATTGTGTGTGTGTGTTTGTGTTCCCCCATGCTTGTGTTATGTGTTCATGGAAGACCCTTGTCACCCTCATAGGTGCTTGGATACAAGAGTGTTTATGTGTCATACAACTTCCTCTATTTTTTGCATCATTCTTCCTTTGTTATGTGTATTAACTTTCGACAATTGGGGAAAATGCAAAGTGTTTAGGGCATTTAGGTCCCCTTCCATATTGACCCAATTTTTTATTTTTTATTTTATCTTCTTGTGCATTCTTCATATGGTCTGATATAGTAGGGGGTTGATGACAGATCATTAATATACTATTATACTTATCTATATTTATGAGCATCACTAACCTCCAAATATCAAATCGCCCTGATGTCCCTTATTCATGATGTTATTGTCTTTCTTTACATTCATTTTCCTTTTATCTTTCATGCTTTCTTTGTGATGTTGTGGTGCTCATGTGTTGCCCCTCGCGTGTGTGACAACATCACCATAGGGACATCTCACTATGTTCCATGGGCCACATCACTTTTTCGTTCTTTATTTTCTCTCCCTAGGATACCACATGCCTCTGCATTCAACACACACCATCTTAAAGGGGGGCTATCATGTCATTTAAATTTTTAAAAAATGAGTTTGGTGGCCAACAAATCTTTTCTTGAAAATCTTTTCAGAACATTTTTCAAAAATTACATTCTCTGAAACAAGGACCCCTAGTTGAACATGTTTCCCTTGTCATGGGTTCATAAAGAAAGAACTTGAAGAAGTTTCCTCTATTGAGAAACTTTCCTATAAGGAGGGAGCAACTTTTCCTGCGGGAGAATCCTTGACCTTCCCCTCACTAGAGGGAATTTTCTTCCTCTCAAATTTCCTGATGAAGTGAACATCTTTCAAAAGGATTCCTTGATTTTGAAATGATTTATGAAAAACATGCCTACACTTTCAAACAACATGTCCCTTGAGCAGACCACATTTCTTTTGAAGGGTTCCTGAGGGACCCCTTTGAAATATCTTCAACTTTTTGACTGTTTGTGTGACTATCTGCTTGTCTACCTCTATGGCTTCTCTTCATTTTCTAACACGTTTTATCTACGGATAAACATGTTGCTTTGCAGGTTCACTTGTGAAGCTTCTTTCCATTCTGACTTTGTAGAGTCCCCTTACACTAGGATTCCTTCAGGAGAGCATACCTAGGGGTACATTCTTTGCAGGTCTGAGGATCTATGAAGCACTTTCATCCTACAGGATTTTTCCATCATTGGTCTATAGGCCTTCAGTACACTTTGATCAACTTTGTAGCTCTAGGGATCTATAGAGTCCTTTGTTCAAACCTCCTTAGGGGAGAGTACCTGTGGAGTTATTCCCCTACCCTATGCTTTAGAGCTCACCAAATTGCAGTCTACTTCCTCGACGGTTCAAGTATACATCTCTAAACTTTTTGATCTACTTTACTAAACACTCATCAACACTCGTGCTCACTAAAGTGGGGGAAAAATCTATAGGAGAAAATTTTCACCCCTCTCACAAATTCCCCTATTACACCCCAGGCTATTTTAAAAAAATCAAACCCGAATAAGAAATTCCACATCACCTATTTGCATGCATCCACTTGGTGCTTGTCCTTTGTGTCAATGGGGAATCTATGTTGAGGATACACATGAAGTGTGTGAACATCTACGTGGTGTGTTTCCATCCCTAACAGATTCCTACCTTTGGAATCCATTGGGAAATTATGTTTCTCATTAGGGATGAAGCGTAACACCTTTGTGTCGACCACCTGACCCAAAAATGACTCTTTCCCTCCCTTTCCATATTCAAATGGCTTGCTTTCGCTATCACTCCATCTTCTTTGAAATTAATTCCATCTTCTACAAGCTCTTTGCCATTTTTCTACATAGCTAGCTTGATCAAGCTTGAACATTGTTTATCAACTTTTTGCTCCATCTACTTCACTGAGAATGTGTTATGCTACCATAGAAGATAAGAGTTTTGGTGTCTTGCAAAACCTCCTTTGTCACTATTGCATCTATGTCAAATTTTCCTAGATCATCTAGTCTATTCTTTCAGTCTTCATTCATTGGCTTTGAGTGCCTTTGGGTGGAGGTGGTATTGCTTCACTATCCTTCTTTTGTTGTCGATTGATAGAGTAGAATTTTGTTTTTCATATTGTTTGATATTCTCCTTTCTAGCATTTCTTTTATCGTATTTCCACTTCTCTTTAATTATTTAGCTTTCCATGGAGGTGGAAATACCAAAGAGGGGGTTGGACTGAGGTGAACCCCTATACAGCCCCAACATTTTTCCTCTATTGGCTATGTGTAGGTGTACGTGCATGTGGTGCTAGCTGGCAAACTAGACTCTTAGTGACTTGGTCTTTGTCACCTTCATTTTTGTTACCTTCTTTATCATCTTTATAGTAATTTATTATACATTCTTATTCTATTTGAAACATAGATTTTTGGGTCTATGTACTTCTCTTGCACTCTTAGAGTTTTTCACCTAAAAGGAGAGAGATAAACCTCAAAAACCTAGGTGGTTCACTCAATCTCAGATATGTATGATGAAATTATGTCTAAATGAAATGTTCTAGATGAAACTCATTGATAATATTGATTTATTAAGTATGCTAAACTATTGAAATGCAACTTGTTTGAAAACACATTGTGTTATGCAGAAATGAACTAGAAATGAATGCAAAACTTAACAGAAATGAATCAAACTAAAAGTGTGCACCTAGGATCTTGATGAAGGCTGGAAAAGACATCTAGAAGGCTACTGATACTAAAATTTAGGCGTGGTGGGACTCATTCGCCACTCTGGGCAAATCGGTCCCAATTTTGGATGACTGTACCAGAGCTCATTTTAGCCAAAAGGGTGTCTGAAAGTATGCAACATAGCATGAAGATTCAGCCCTTGAATGCTTTAGGAAGCTAAATTGATGACTTCTAATGAAGAAACCCTAGCTTGCTTGACTTGGATGAGAAGATAGAAGATGAATTAATGGTGATGGATGTAAGAATGAGTTGTATGTAAAATGAGGATAAAACCACTTATTTATATACAATTGTGCCTAATTATCCTGATTATACCTCATCACATGCCGACATGTGGGAAAATTGAACTTAAAATCTATTTTTTCTCACTCAAACGCTAAAAATGACTCAAAATGGAACTCATTCACCACTAAATGTGAATGGGTCCCGCCCCACCTAGATGTATTAATTCACCACTAATGGAAAATGGGTCCCACAGGGGTCATTTTTGCTAGCCAGAATGTGGAGAAGTAAGAACATTAGGCTTATATGTTGACTATGTCTGTTATTTGATCAAAATATGCCTTGGGATGCACAATATGGGTTAATTTTAAGGCCTATTAGTGATGATGTAAATCTTGAATAGGGATTGGGACACATAAATCAATGTAAAAGTGTGATTAAATACACTTTACAACACTAAAATTAGGTCCACATAGCATAGAAGGACACATAAACCAATGTGAATGTGCAAGACACATTACAACACTAGCTTATCATTAAGTTTACATTAAGAACCTTCTAGGTTGATTTAATAATGTTATTAAACACATTTTATAATGTTGAATTAGGAATAAATGGGTTAATTAAGTCCATTAAATTGTGAAAATCCTTTGCAATACTTTACAACACCCTTACAAGGCATCATTAAAAGCATGTTGTTCAATTTGGAAGGGTCCAAGACCTAGTTTGGATGCATAAAATGCCTCACAAAACATTAATCAAGGCCTCATTAAGTCCAATTAATCTCATTTCAAGCAAAGGATCCTTTTTTATATGGTGCATTTAGCTCCCACTTTAGTGAGAGGATGAACTTGTTTCAAACTCACACTAGAGTAGCCATTCAAGAGAGATCCTCATGCACAGATCTATAGATGACAAAGAATGACAAAGGTCAAGGATTTTGTGCAATCCCCTAGGATAAAAGATCCTAAGTCAAGCCCCCAAGATAAAAAATGATGCAATGACAAGAATGAAAGGAAAGATGGTGTACTCACTCTGGGGGCACATAACTAGTTGTCTGCGGGGTGAGAAAGCCCAAATAGTAAGATGCATATGCTAGTTGGTATGGACTCACAAACACAAAGGTGGCTATGGGGAAAATTCATACTGCTAGTTGGGCTTCTTGCTCAAACATGTTAAAGCTATAACCATTGATAAATTTAACAAGGCACCACAAGGAAAAATACTAATGAACAAGAAGGAAAGGTACCACAGTCATGTGAGTTGTGTTATGCAAGGATGAAAAAAGGAAATACAGAAATAAAAACATAAAAATGTAATGTAAAATTTAAAATGTGAAAAGATGTTCAAAGGAGTCTTGTTCATTTTATGCAAGGTCATTCACTTAGGGAACATTTTGTCTAATGTCTCCAAGAGAGGACCAAACAAAGAATAATGTATTCACAACTTAGGGGATGCAGTGCATCGCATCAACCCACCAAGAGGAATGTAATATGCCAAGATAGATCACAATTATGAAATACATCACCCAAACAAAAATGCTACCAAGAATGTGAATGAATTATGCTATTGTATGCTCCCCACTTTAAAGCGGTTGCTAACACCATTGTTGTGAGAAATTACTTTAAAGTAGAAGAAGAAGAACATGAGAGCTTATGCGAAAATCCCTATGGAAAATCATATGTTTTCAATAAGTTGCATCATGAAAGAGGGAAGTATGTCACATGCAAGTTAATCTTAAGACATGTCATTTACATCTCAAGATTTCAATTATATGTTCATGAAAGGTTAATGAGTAGTCAAAAGAGACAACAAGTGACATACAAGCGATAAGGTTGTCTATCCCTTGGCACCCCACTTAGTGCAGGACAAGGGTGAGCCTAAAGTGGATGATGGTATGCTACCCCTTGTGATGAATGCAAGACATGCAATAGTGATAATGTGATTATCCTACAACTATTACATGGCAAAGAGAAGCAACTAAGGTTATTGATGTGAATAAGAAAGAGTCTTGGAAGAGTCTTGTGTGATAGTATTGATGTTGAGTGAAAGATAATAACCAATACCATGAGTTTTTTTTTTGTGTGTTAAGCTCTATAGGGTTGCAGATACCTTGCTCTCAAGTACCATAGCCTTTTCCATTATACCCAAATTGTTTCATGAAGTCATACCCTTTTCCATAAATTTGTTTCAGTACTTTGGAATCAGGTGGTTGTTCATTATTGTGTTCATCAAGGGTTATTGTAGAATTTGTGGCATTGTCTAAAGTGGTTGAGGTGGATTCTTTTGAAAGGTTATCCGAATCTTGCATTGACATGATGGTTTGTTGTTGTTGTTTCTCATCTTTCTTGTGTGTGAATATGTGTTCGCCCATAATTAATGGTGTGAATTATAAGGATCCCCAATCATCACCAAATAATTTAGATGGAAATTCCTCATCATTTTGGTCAATTTCAAGAGGATCTATGTTGGATGTTGGAATTAATGTTTTTAGAGGACTTGTAGTTTTGTTTTCAAGATGTAAGCAACTTTCAAGCTTAGGATCTATTTCAACTTGATAAATTTTATTGTTATAGACATATTTCATTATATGATGAAGGGTTGAAGGTACTACATTCATCTCATGAATCCATGGTCTTCCTAGAAGAATTTTGTACAAAATTTCATAAGGCATGACATGAATAGGAGTTTGCAAAGTAACCACCCCAACCATAATAGCTAAAGTGATTACACCGAGCGGTTGCTTTGTTGTATTATCAAATCCTCGAATAGAGAAAAAATTAGATATGATTTGTGATATGTCAACTTCTAATCAATCAAGGAGACTTACACTACACACATTAAGGGAAAAACCATTATCTATGAGAGTGCATTTGATACCTGTGCGATGGAATTGAGCAATTATCATAAAGACGTCATTTTTTTTTGTAACTCCAAAGGAGGGAGCTCATGTTGATGGAAAGTAATGTCAATATTATGTTTGTGGATGATATCCATCACATCATTTGGAGTGATTTATGTAGGAATTGTGATTTCTTTTAGAGCAGTTTGAAGAATGGTGTTATAAGTTGGTGAATTGTGAAGCAAATCCCAAAGGGAGATCTTGGTAGGAGTAATCTTTAATTGTTCAACAAGATCATACTCCTTTCTAGGAGGGTTATAACAAGGAGAAATAGGTGGATTGGGTAGAGGTAATGATGGTGGGATTGGTTGTGGTGGTTGTGGATTATTTGGTGTGTTATATGTATGAGCAACAGTATCATCACTAGATTGTTGTGATACTTAGTGTTAGGTCGGTATAAAGTGTTACATGGTCAATTAGAGGGATGAAGTGGATGTGATGGTGGGTAAAGGATAAGTTTAGGTTTATTTGGAGTTTGTTGGTTGCATGAAGGGGGGTAAATTATGTAGCGAGCTTTATTGGAAGATGGATAAAGGGTGTAGTGAGGTTGAATATTGTTAACATCCTATAACAAGTGAGATTCTTCATTGTCTTTGAAGGGTATGTTATTGCTGTCTTGGGTCATAATATCCTCCCTAGAAGGAGATTTCTTACCACATATTCATGATAATTAAGGTTTGGTTCATCCAAAATAACTTTATCACATCCAATGGAATTATTAATGGTTGAATGTTTTCTATTATTGATAGTGGGGAAATTAGAGGAAGATTGTATTTGATTGTTGGTTGTTTCTAAGGGAACATTCCCACATTCCATGTTGTCTACCATACTAGGAGAGCTTGTAATATGTTCATCTAATGTTGAAGTTTTCAAAGTAGCTTCATCACAAGTATGAGGAGAATCAATAAAGGAGTTGTTTTGGTCACTAAACTTTTTCGTAGGCGGAAGGGGACAACTAATATTCTCATGACTCTCATTGGTTATGTTCTCTAACAATATAGAATCTTCGTTACAACTAGGAGAGATACTAGGAGAAGAAAAATTTTGATTATCATGATCATGTATGACTTCATTGTTTTGTTCCAAAATAGGATAGGTAGATGAAGGATCATAAAGATGGTTGCTATAGACCTTAAAGATGTGATTATTTAAGACCAATATATCATCCTAATCATTTACAATATCATGTTCCTCAAAGTTATCTGCACAAAGGAAATTAGGGAAGGTGATGTTTAGAATGTGTCTATGATTTCATTTTCTTGTGCTAAAATATCCTCCCAAAGGGGATGAGGAGAAGGACAAACAAGAGCCTCATGATTCTCAACGATTGTGTCTTCTTTCACCAAGATACCTTTGTCACTAAAAGGAGAGGTATTGGAAGAATTAAAATCATGATCATCATGAGCGTCTATGTTTGTATGCTCTTCTAACACATCATCCGCACAAATAGGAGAGATAGGAGGGAATGTAAGTTTAAGACAAGCATTAACACATTTGTTCTCTTGCACTAAGAGACTCTTATAATATTGACATGCAGTGAAGGAATGATGATCAATCATTTTGAAATAACAATATATGATAACTTAAAATGCAATATAAAAATATGAAATAAAATACAATTTTCAAAGAACAATTGACTGATTATGCTATGTAATAGGATGAGAATGCAAATGTGCAATTTAAACTATGTATGAAATGTATGCTACAAAAATACAACTAACTGATATATACATTGAGGCACCAATTAGAAGCCTAAAAACAAATTTTTGAGATCTGTAAAGTGTTGTTTTAGGGGTCAGAAGGGATTGTTCACCCAAGGTGGAAAATGAGTCCCAGTGTGGACCTTTTGCAAAATATTAAGAAATGTTTGCTTGATTTTTACGAATTCTAAGTCCAACCTGTAGAACTAAGTGAAAAATGTAGAATTTCAGCAAATGTGAATGGATTTAGATACTATAAATGTAACCTAAATACACTTTTTATGAATGCAAAATTTAATACTTAGCATGCAAATGAATCATGCAAACCCTAATGCAAGCTCAATGCAAGCCTAGATCTATTATGGACTCCAAAATCAAACAAGAAAGTGATAAAAAAGTAGGTTCACCAAAATGAACCATAGATTTTTGGGTCTATGTACTTGTCTTGCACTCTTAAGGTTTTTCACCTAAAAGGAGAGAGATAAACCTCAAAAACCTAGGTGGTTCACTCAATATAAAATATTTATGATGAATTATGTCTAAATTAAATGTTATAGATACAACTAATTGATAATATTGATTGATTAAGTATGCTAAACTATTGAAATGCAACTTGTTTGAAAACACATTGTGTTATACAGAAATGAATGCAAAACTTAACAAAAATGAATCAAATTGGAAATGTGCACCTGGGATCTTGATGAAGACTAGAAAATGCATCTATAAGGCTACTAATACTAAAATTTTGGCCTGGTGGGACTCATTCACCACTCTGGGAAAATCAATCCCAATTCTGGATGACTGTATCAGAGCCCGTTTTAGCCAAAAGGGTGTCTAAATCCACAAAAATATTTAGAAAACATGTATAGTGGGACTCATTCACCACTAATGGTGAATTATTTACTTTGTATTTTCTAAAAACCCAAAAATGGAATATGTAGTTTTTAGATTGCTCAATCTGCACCTCTAGGTGTCTAGATTTGAAATTGCCAAATTCGGGCCTATAAGTGATTTTTTCTTAATATTTTTGACTTGAATGATGAAGAGGTGACTTGAATAACTTTTCAACTTGACCTTCAATGATTTATAAGCTTCCAAGTGTCCTAAATTTGCAAACAAACAAGACAAGAAAGAGATATGTTGAACGTTAGGGCATGGGGGTTTGCCTTGGTCAAACCCCATTTAGGTAATTAAACCAAAGTAATGAAATTGCAACAATGTAGATGATTACCTTGTCATGATGATTTGATCTTGAAAGTATACAATATAGCATGAAGATTCATCCCTTTAATTCTTTAGGAAGCTAACTTGATGACTTCTAATGAAGAAACCCTAACTTGCTTGACTTGGATGAGAAGATAGAAGATGAATTAGGGTGATCCCACAAAGTTGGTTTACAATTTCTAGGAGATTCTATTTTTTTCTGAAATCACATATTTTATAAAATATAATGATTTAATCCTTTCAAAGTTCCATTTAAAGTATTCCAATTGAACTCTGCTAGTTTTAAACCATACCTATAACAGAGTCTCCTTTACACCTATCAAAATGCTAATAAAAAACCACTTTTGATTTACCTTTTGGGGGATCAAATGAATTCATTTAAAAAAAAAAAAAATTAATTATGTAGTCCTTATTGTAAGCTTTCGAAAAAGTATAATTTTAAATAAATTTAATTTTATTATTATATTTATTTTTTATTTCTTGTGAATGTAGGTTTTTCACCAAAATCAATCTCTTTGTCTTACACATGTGGAAAAATGGAACATTATCAAAAATAAAATTAAAAAATATGAGTGCACTAGATATTGAATTTCTTGATCCAACAAAAAATAAATAAACTAAATTTTGATACATACAAAACAAGTTATGTGTTATACAGTCCGCCTATTTCTGAATTGTAATTGGTTTGACTTCAAAACTTGATTAAAGAAAAATTATTCAATAAAACACTATGAAACCAATTGGAAGCACTAGATATCATAGTTACAAATCTAAATGTGAATAAATTATAATTTTATCCTTCATGGAAAAAACTTTATGTTTTATACGGTGAGCATCACTCCTTAAAAATGGTGTTTACTAAAAAAAATTGGTTTTTGAAGGAGATGGAAAAAGAAGTGCAATATAATTCCAAAAAATTTGAAAAAAATATATTTAGAATCTACAAGCAAAATTTCAGAAATCACTAGTTTGCATCATCTTCAAATCCCTCATGGTTTAGTTTCTATAGGTGCTCGAAAGTGAATATTTAGTTAGAAAAAATTATTTCAATTCTAGTTTGGCCAAAAATTCTAAACTAGTATTATGGGATCACCCATTAATGATGATGAATGTAAGAATGATTCATATGTAAAATGAGGATAAAAAAACTTATTTATAGAAAATTGTGCCTTAGTATCCTGATTATACCTCATCACAAGCCGACATGTAGGAAAATTGAACTTAAAATCTAATTTTTCCCACTCAAACCCTGAAAAATGACTCAAAATGGGACTCATTCACCGCTAATGGTCAATGGGTCCCACCTAGATGGGACTAACTCACCACTAATGGTGAATGGGTCCCATAGGGGTAATTTTTGCTAGTTGGAATGCTGAGAAGTAAAAAAAATTGGCTAATATGTTGACTATGTCAGTCATTTGATCAAATTATGCCTCGAGATGCACAATATTGGTCAATTAAGGCCTATTAGTGATTATGTAAATGTTGAATAGGGATTGGGACATATAAATCAATGTGAAAGTGTGATTAAATACACTTTACAACACTAAAATTAGGTCCACATAACCTAAAAGGGCACAAAAACCAATGCAAAGGTGCAAGACACATTACAACACCAACTCATCATTAAGTTTACATTAAGAACCTTCTATATTGATGAAATAATGTTATTAAACACATTTTATAATTTTTAATTAGGAAGAAATGGGTTAATTAAGTCTAGAAAAGTATGAAAGTACTTTACAAGAGTTTACAACACCTTTACAAGACATCATTCAAAGCATGTTGTTCGATTTACAAGGGTCCAAGACCTAGTGTGGATGCATAAAATGCCTCACAACACCTGAATCAAGGCCTCATTAAATCCAATAATCTCATGTCAAGCAAAGGGTCCTTTTTTCTATGGCACACTATTTAATTTGTTAAAATTCATTAGCTAGATTGTAAGTAGGTTTTTTGGGCATTCAACATGGCACTTTTTCACTTTTTGGTTGTATGGATGCCAACACCCAAAAGAGATGCCAACACCCAATGTTGTCATCCCTAATGCATGTTGTTGTCCTTAGGCAGAGAGTTGTCTGAGCTATAGTTCAGGTTCCAAAAAATGACTCGTTTAGCCCCATCCAAATATTTAGACTAGTGGAGTGACAAAAGCACTTAAGATTGATCTTCATTCTCTATCCTCAACCTAAAATACATGCTTAGCTTGAGGTAAGTTATGGAAACCCTCCACTCTCAGCTATCCATGAGCTGGAGCCTTGGTGTGGTTGGTCCCTCGTACCTTATAGTGTTCCTATATTAGAAGATCGTCAGGAGTGTAGAAGAGTGTCTACAACAAGTGTCAAAGTGTTCATCTATTGTTGAAGGTCTGTAGGCTTTATCTTTGTAATTTGATAGGAAACGTGTTTTAATTATTGTACTATTTCATTTTAGGATTGGTGTATACAGTAGGTTGGAGCCTACAAACAAAAAAGAGGATTGGTGTCTCTAGCAGATTAGTGCCAACTAAGTGTGTAAAATTCAATTGTACATTTCTGCATTGTGAGGCTATATTTGGACACTAGCTCCAAGTAGCTATTCTCACTGTGGTTTATCCCATCTTGGGTTTCCACGCATATTTGGTGTTCTCATTTGTTGTGTGTGTTCTTTTGTTGTTCCTTAATCATTATTTTTTCCTTTAATGTTGGTTTCTATACTGATAAGTGAAATTCAGTTACAAAGTTTGATCTACTAATTCACCCCCCTCTCAATAGATTGTGTGCCCTTCATTAGATTGTATAATCTAATCCAGGTGGGACCATCAAAGGGTTCATAATTCCTAGGATTGATTGTGGTACCTATTTTTATCTATATATAGAATATTCGTCTATTTTCCATAGATGCTTTTGTAGTATGCCTTCCCTTCCTTCCTTGAACAAAAAAGAAATGATGAAAAACCCATTTGGCATAAATTTGATGACATGTTGTGCAACCCAATTTGAGTTTTCCCATTGCATGATCTCACATCTCTTCTTTCAAGGACCTATCAACTTGCAAATTATTGCTCATTAGGAAAGCAATTATGAATCTTCTAGGGTTTCCTCTGACACATCTATCATTGGTAAATAAACTATTGTGCTTTCTCCTTCAAAACCCTCGCCACTACTTTTTTCTCTTCTTGTTTTTCATCATTTTCACATGCAAACCTCATTGCGGATATCATTTAGTTCTTCCAAGTCTACCTCCAGCCTCTCCTTTTCTTCAAAAATGTTTTTGAATGATGATTTGTTCCAAACTTTCAGCTTTCTTTTTATGCATTACAATTTGTGCATGAATATAAATCTTTTTGTAATTATGGCATTCAATTCAGACATCTACCATTCTTCAATTTTCCCTACCATATGCTATCTTCAAAACCACTAGGTGATCCCACAATAGTGGTTTACACTTTTTGGGACATCTTTATTTTTGTTGAAACCACATATTTTTAGAAAATATAATGATTTAAGCCTTGAAAAGTTCCATTTAAGGATTCCAATTGAAGAGGTTTTGATCAAACCACCTTAGATAAAACCCCCTTGGATAGAACCCCGCTAGTTTTAAACCATACCTATAACAGAGTCTCCTTTACACCTATCAAAATGTTGATAAAATCCCACTTTTGATTTACCCTTTGGGGAATCAAATGAATTCATTTAAATTTTATTTTTTGTAAGTATGTAGTCCTTATTATAAGCTTCCCAAAAAGTATAATTTTAAATATATTTAATTTGATTATTATATTTATTTTTTAATTTTTTTGAATGTAGGTTTTTCACAAAAAATCAAGCTCTCTATTTTGCACATGTGGAAAAATAATTGATTACGAAAAAAAAATATGAAAAATATGTTTGTGCTAGATATTGATGTCCTTAATCCAACCAAAAAAAAAATGAATTTTGATACATACAAAAAAAATGTTGTATATGGTCTACCTATGTCTAAGTTGTAATTGGTTTGACTTCAAAACTTAATTAAGAAAAAAATTTTGATAAAACACTATGAAACCAACTGAAAGTGCTAGATATTATATTTACAAATCTAAATTTGAAAATTTTAGAATTTTATCCTTCATAGAAAAAAAGTTATGTTGTATATGGTGAACATCACTCTTTAAAAATGGTATTTACTATTAAAAACTAGTAAAATTTAAATATATTTAATTTGATTATTATATTTTTGTAAGTATGTAGTCCTTATTATAAGCTTCCCAAAAAGTATAATTTTAAATATATTTAATTTGATTATTATATTTATTTTTTATTTTTTGTGAATGTAGGTTTTTCACAAAAAATCAAGCTCTCTGTTTTGCACATGTGGAAAAATAATTGATTACCAAAAAAATATATGAAAAATATGTTTGGGCTAGATATTGATGTCCTTAATCCAACAAAAAAAAAATGAATTTTGATACATACAAAAAAAAATATGTTGTATATGGTCTACCTATGTCTAAGTTGTAATTGGTTTGACTTCAAAACTTAATTAAGAAAAAAATTCCAATAAAACACTATGAAACCAACTGAAAGTGCTAGATATTATATTTACAAATCTAAATTTGAAAAATTTAGAATTTTATCCTTCATAGAAAAAAATTTATGTTGTATATGGTGAACATCACTCTTTAAAAATGGTATTTACTATTAAAAACTAGTTTCCAAAGGAGATGGAAAAATAAATGCAATCTAATTCCAAATTTTAAAAAATATATATAATTCAATCTATAGAAAAAATGTCACAAATCACTAGTTTGCATCACCTTCAAATTCCTCATGGTTTAGCAACTATAGGTGCCCAAAAGTGAAGATTTTGTTAAAAAACTTTAGTTCAATGTCTAGTTTGGCCAAAAAATTTAAACCAGTATCATGGAATCACACCACGTCATTTTGAATTTAAATGTTATGCTTAATTCCACTGGATCATGGAATTAAACCCTGCTAGTGGTAAAATTCTCACATGTAAACAATTATCTAGGTGTAGCCAAACCCAAGAATATAAAAAACCTATTTAACTAAAAGATAGAAAAATGAAGTTGTTGTTTATGGTTTAGAACATAGAACAAACCCACTTTCCAATCATTCTATTCAAGGGAAACCCTAGAGATCTCAATCCAAGGATGGAATGGGGGAAAGAGATCATGCAATAGGGTGTCCTAGGGTCTTATTATAGACTAATGAGGGTTTTAACACCAAGATAGGGCTTGGAAAGACTAATGAAATGCAAGATCTAATGACAATTTACCTAATGATGTGCAAAGCTCAATTAAGTGACCTAGAAATGCATATAAATCATAATAGAAAGATGTAAAATCAGAAGCGTGCACTTGGAAACCTGTAGAGGCTTGAATGAGGGCTGAAAATGCTAGAAATGTTGATTTTAATGTTGAGTGAGACTCATACCCTTGTCTGGGAAATTTAGTCCTAGACTACATTTTCTGCACCAAAACTGGAATCTGATAGTGCTAATTTTGAATCTCCAAAAACCCTAAAAATTGATTGTACTGAGACTCATATTCCCAAGGTGGCGTATCATTCCCAATGTGATTTTCTAGAAGGTTAAGTTTTGATTATGCTCTCTAATCTCTTCTCTTTCTGCCCCACTTTTTTTCAAATTTGAAACCCTGATTTCGGACCTATAGAAGACTTTTAGTGAAGATAACAACCTTGTGATGACTTGATGACTTTCTTAAACCTCGTAACCTATTCTTCAAATATCCTTCATACTCCAAGACACCTAGATCTACAATCACAAATGTTAAGAGGAGAAAAACTTGTTGATTTGTTAGTAAATGGGGGTTTTCCTTGGTCAAACCCCTTTTAGGTAATTAAACCAAATGATGAGATAATGAAATAAGGACATGAAACATAAAATATGGAACATGAAACATTAACAATGATACCTTGAATGATGTCTTGTAAATCTATAATCAAACACGAAATGGCCATGAAGGATGTAGATCTAGACCTTGAGATAAGTGTGGAACAATACTTGACCTTGGATCTTTGAATGCAACATCACAAAACTATCTCAATAACATGCTTAATGCTTGATATCCTTGACATAATGATGGATCTTGAATTGCTACAATAAATGATGAAGAATACTCCCTTGAATTCCTTAGAAATGATCTTGAATGTTCTCTTGATGATCTTGTAAAGTCTTGGAATGCTTAACTCTTGAGTTTTTAGGATAATAACATGACTTGGCTTAATGAAATAATTATTTGAGACTTCATTTATATAGGCAATCCATCTAATATCCCATGTATTAGATCCTAGAGGCCAACATACACAAAATTTGAACTTAAAACCCAAATATCCCACTCAAAACACTAGAAACGAGCTAAATATGACTCATACACCACCTCTTACATGTGGGTCCCACCAGGGTGGCAGTCATATTCCCAAGGTGGCGTATGGGTCCCACGGGGCCTTTTTAGGTGGCAAAAATGTCGAGGTGTTAAGAAATTAAGCTTATTTGTTGATCTTGTCGGGATTTCAATTGAAATAAGCCATGAGATGCATAATATAGGGTCTTAGAAGCCTATTAATGATGATATAAAGGTCATAAATGCAAAAGGGCCCAAAACCCATTGTGAAAGTGTAAATAAATATACTTTACAACATTAAATTAAGGAAACATTAGGTCTATTTAGCTTTTAAAAGGGCCCTAAATCCAATGTGAATGTTTGTAACACATTACAACACTAGATTAAGGCAATATTAGGTCTATATTAATGTTAATCATTCCCAAATTAAGTGTGAAAATGTAAACGGTGACATTTTTGACACTAAATTTAGCCCCCACTTTAGTGAGGGGAGGAACTTGCTTCAAACTCACACTAAAATAGACATTCAAGAGGGTTCCAAGTGTATCAATGTGGATGGTCTATGATGAAAAAGACCACAAAGGTGGCCAAGCCCCTAGGATCTAAGAAACTTCATCAAACCAACATAAGCACAAAAGCACACGCACAAGGTGCATGATATGTAGCATCAAGATACACAAACATGCAATGTCAAACACATAAAGAAGATAGGAAAACAAACTAAAAAGAGGTGGATCAAGCCTCAACCATTTTTCTAACTTAATGTGGATCAGATCAAAGTTGTTTGTTCAAAAAATGCATGCTCACTCTAGGAAACAAAACTTCAAGTTGTCTATTGGGTGAGTAATCCAAGAAGGTGAGACACATACACACATGGCCGCTATACGCTCTCACAAATGTGAGTGGCTAAGGGAAATTCATGCCTTGAATCAACCCTTCCTATCAAACCATACCAAATTTATACCTCCTGATAAATTTAATAAGGCACCATGCAATAATGAACTTTCAAGCTTCATGAGGCAAGTAAAACTTCATATGCTTGGAGCTCATGAACAAGTGAACTTCGAGCTTCATGAGGCAAGAAATACTTTGTATGCTTGGGACTCGTGAACAAACAAGATGGCTCTATAGGCAAGCAAAGTGTGTTATGCAAGGTGGCCATATATCAAAACTTGTAAATAAAAAATGATGTAAGGTACATTCAAAAGGATTTTGCTTAGTTCATACAAGGACTCTTCTTAGGGAACATCATGCTTAATGTTTCCATGAGAGAACAAGTCAAAGAAATATCACAATCTTGGAGGAAATCAAACCCAATGACACCACCAAGAAAATAATGCATCATAGGAAGAAAGAAAATTGCACAATGAAACATGAGTGTCAATGTATACCCCCACTTTAAAGTGGTTTCTAACACCATTATTGTGATAAATTGCTTTAAAGTAGAAGAAGACATGAGAACTTATTCAAAAATCCCTATGCCAAGTCATATGTTTCCAAATTGAACTACATCATGAATAAGTATGTCACATGTGAGCCAACTTAAGCCATGTCATCCACATCCCAACCTTGCTCTTATATGTACTTGAAAGGAAGTCAACTAGACAAAAGAGACAACGTCAAGTGGCATACAAGGAAAATGCTACCTAACCCCTTGCCCCTACTTAGTGCAGGAAATGGGTAAGCCAAGAAACATGCTAGAGTGAGAATCAGTATCAATTAGAGGAATTAGGTGCCTCAACATAAGGAAGAGCACCACACTCCTTAACATGTTCAACTTTGTTATTCAAAGGCTTACATTCATTAGTAGCATGACCATGAACTCTATGATATGCATAAAATGAATTTTTGTAGTAAAATTTCTTTCGTGTTCTTGGAGGGAGAGATATCACAATCTTGGAGGAGTCTCGACAAGATACCCTCTTGATCAAAATTTGAGGATGTTGCTTTATTTTGCATGAAAAAGATATCTTTTTCTTATTACAAGATATCATACTTACTCGAGAATCTTTAGATTTCAAAATTTTGTTCTCTCCTTTATAGGGGGATGTAAAATCTAACGAATTCAAATCATTAGTGTTTTACATGATGACATTGACATTAAGAGAATATTTCTTTATTTCTGTGGTGTCAAAAAATTATCCCTTGCCTGATTTGCGAATAATTAATGACAAATTGGACCTAACACCGCCTTGTTCTAGTGTTGTGAGGTGTTTTACACATCCACGTTAGGTCTTGGGCCCTTTTTAAGCTAATTTAACTTAACCCTACCCTAATTTCATGTTGTAAAATGTATTTATTTACATTTTCATATTAAATTTAGGAAGCTTGTAAACAAAGTGGACCTAATCTAGTGTTGTAATATGTTTTACACATTCACGTGGGATTTAGGTCCCTTCTAAGCTAAATAGACTCAATTCTACCTTAATTTAGTGTTGTAAAGTGTATTTATTTACATTTTTACATTAGATTTTGGGCCCCATTAAATTTATGACATTTATATCATCATTAATAGGCCCCTATGACCTTATATTATGCATCCCAAGGTATATTTTGATTAAAAACCTAACAATATCAACATATAGACTCAATTTATGCATCCCCTGTTTAGCTAGCAAAATAGCCCCTATGGGACCCATTCGCTAGTTTGGAAGAATGAGTCCCATCCAGGTGGGACTCATTCACCCAAGATGGTGAATGTGTCCCATTTGAGCTATTTTCAAAGTTTGAGCAAGAAAAACTAAGTTTTAAGTTTAAATTTCTCCTATATTAGCCTTGGGGATCAAATTAATGATCATGTGAGTGGATTTCCTATATATTCAAGATTTCAAATCCTTATTCCATCAATCCATCATCCATTCAAGTTATCAAGTCAAGCAAGCACATTGTTAAGCATTTCAAGTCTTCACAAGGTCATCAAGATAGTCTTCAAGATCAATTCTAAGGCAGTCAAGGGCAACATTCTTCATCAATTGTTGTAGCAATTCAAGATCCATCCTCATTTCAAGCATATCAAGCATAAAGCATGTTATTGAGCTAGTGTTGTGATGTAGCATTGAAGATCCAAGATCAAGCATTGTTCTATGCATATTGTCAAGATCAAGATCTACATCCTTCATGACCATTTCATGTTGAGTTACAGATTTACAAGACATCATTTAAGTTATAATTGTCCATGTTTCATGTTCTATGTTACATGTTTCATGTTCATCTTCCATCATTTCATCATTTGGATTAATTACCTAAAATGGGTTTGACCAAGGAAAACCCCCATTCCCTAACAAGCAACATTTTCTCTCTTTCTTTGTGTGATTGCAGATCTAGGTGATTTGAATGCTTGGAGATGATTGAAGAATAGGTTTCAAACTTGATGACTTATCTCCCTATTGGAAAGATTAGAATCTTTACAATATTCATTCACAGCCCCGAAAATTAGGGTTTCAGATTCAGACACCTAGAGGAATAGATTGAGCAAACTAAGGAGAGAAGATCTAGACTTTAAATTTCTAGAAAATTCAAATTGGACTAATTCTCCAAGAGTGGCGAATGAGTTCCAATATAGGTGTTTTTCAAATATCTTTGTAAATTCACATACCCATTTTCCCGAAACTTGCTCCAGTACAGTTTTCCTAAACTAGGATTGATTCGCCCAAAATGTGAAATGAGTCCCACTAGCCTAAAAGTCAACATTTTCAGGATTCGATAGCTTCATTCCATCTCCAGCAAGTTTCCAGGTGCACATTTCCAACTTCATACCTTTCTATTACATTTTATTCACTTCCCTAGGTCATTTAGAATTAGTTTGCATATCACACTATGTTTTCCAACATTTTGTCTTTTCCAAGTTTAGACTTGGTGGTGAACCCCTTTCTTATCTCAATCATATCCTAGGATACCTTATTGTCAAATCGCTTATATCCTTCACTAGGTTAAGATCTCTAAGGCATCCTTGAGTGTTAGTTGGAGGAAAGTGATGTTTTATATCTTAAAATATAAAGCATCCATTTATCAATTACACATTTTGGTGAATCTACATTTAGAATACCTTCTTTTCTGATTTGGATTCCATCATCATCGTAGAGTTAGATTTCATTAACATTTCATTGCATTTTGCATCAGTTAATTTTCATTCTAGGGTTTCAAATTTCCACATTAGTGAAAGTGCATATAGTTTGCATTTTTTCATCTCAAATAATTGAAAATCATAAAAAAATTCATTTATTCTTCAGGTCATACAACATAAAAAGCATCAAAACCAATTGAAAATTTTTGAAAATTTTGAAAAAAATCCTAGTTGGGACTCATTTTCCATTCTGGGTGAATCAATCCTAGTCCAGATTTTAAACTACCTATTACAACATCAAAAACCTCATTTCTATGCTTCCTAAGCCTCCTAGTAACATATATTATAAGTATGGAAAGTTTCAGGAACATTTGTTTTATGCATCTAGGTCAAAAACATCAATTTAGGGTATTCATTTTTGAAAGCATTTCAATTACAAGCATCATTAGATCTGAAAATACTCACATTTCTAAAATTTTGCATAATATGGATCAGATCACTTTTCAATTTTGTATACACAATGTTTATATTCATAAAGCTTTGCATAAATTTGGTAAAAGTGCTTTTTATATTAGGATATACATTGTTTTCATTCTTAAAGCTTTGCATATATTGGATAAAAGTGTTTTGCATCTTTGGATATACATTTTTTACATTGTTGAAACATTGCATGAAATGGTTACAAGTGCTTTTCATTTTTGTTCAAACAATGTTAGTGTCTTACATATCTAGGCATGCTAGGAAAAATTTCATATCCCCTCCCAATGAGAGTGTTTTAGTGAAAGATAATACAACCTTGGTCATTCCTAACGATCATATTTGTTCTTCTCCTAATATCTCTACTATTGGCGAAGAAGATATTTTGGTGTTATAAGAACCAATCAATGAGAGTTTGGAGAATCCTCGTTGTTTCTCTCCTCTTACCTCTCTTGGTGGACAATACATTGATGAACAAGACAACACAACCATAGGTAATCATGACAATAACATTTTTCCTTCTCCTAGTATCTTTCCTAGTTTTGAAGAAGATACTTTGACATTATAAAACACAATCAATGAAGGCCATGAGGCTCTTAGTTGTCCCCCTTATCCTAGGGAAACCCTTATTGAGCAAGACAATTCAACCATTGATCATTCCCCTACTTGCGATGAAGTCATTTTGGAAGAAAAAATCCTTGAATGTCAAGAACATTTGGTTTGTAGTTCTCCTAACAACTCTCCTCCTAGGGAGAATATCATTGTGCAAAAAAATGTGAACATTGACACGTCTTTCAAACACTAAACCTTCCTTAGGTGAAGATAATTAAGTTAAATTAGACTCCTCTTCACTAAGATATCATGAAAATAAGCATAGGCTTGTCGAGGTTATGAAGACACAAATTGGATCTCCTTTAATTAGTGAGCTTCCTAAGTCACCTCCCATTAGTGAATCACATAGGAAAGTAAAAGGTTTCTTGAAATCCATGATGCAATCTAATCATAATAGTGTTTTGCAGCAACTCAGTTGTAACTTAGTTGCTCAAACATGTAGACAACAACATATCACTTCCACACCATTACCTTTTTCTCAACATAGAGTACCTAATGTTGAAGACCTTAAAAAGACTCCTGCTAATATATCTATATGGCAACTCATTCAATTATCACCTACATACAAGTTTCTATGTAAAAAAATGTTGCAAATAAAGAAGGAGGAGATCCAAGCTTACATAAAATTGAATAATATAACATCCTCTTCTCATCCCATGCAAGTCATCCAGTCAGAAATCACATTCCCTAAACATGAATTACCCTCACGTGAGATTCAAAACAAGAATGACCCCTTGATGATAAAGGTGATCATTACTGAAACTTTAGTTAGGCACACTCTCATAGACAATGGAGTAGAAATTAATATTTTTAGCATGGATGAAAATCTCATTCAACTTAATGATGTTCATATTCATGACTTTGACAATGTCAATACGCAACCACTAGGGATGATCACATTACCTATTGAGGTTGGACCTATAGTGTTTCCTACCTCTATCCATATCATACAAGGATCCCTTCCATACAATCTTCTCCTAGCAAGACCATGGACTCATGCTATGAAAGGAGTCTCATCTACCCTTCACCATGTAATGAAATTTGAATACAACAACAAGATATACACAGTTGATGCAAATCAATGAAGCTATGAATCAGATGATCACAACATTTCCAACTCCCATAATACTTTAATTCCAAGATCAAAACTTGAATCTATACAAGTTGATGCTAATCCTTCACCTACAACAAAACTATTTAGTGATAATTGGGGTCATTATATTTTACGCCTCATTCCAATAAATTTTCCAAGATCTCACCCTCCTAGTCCAAAAATTCATATACAAACGATTCATTTTCAAACACAAGTTCTAGTAATGATTGGGGTTTCACACCTTCCTTTAGGGGAGTGTGAAATATCAAAATCTAAACCAAAACAACCTTGTCTTTCATTCACTTAACTTAGTTCTACAAAATTACCCCATGGTAGTGATGGGGGCTATCTGACTCCCATCCCTCATAAATGGACGATGCATAACTTTAAAAAGGATTTGGGTTCTCATGAAGAAACCAATCCTTCTCAAAAACACAAACCCCCTTCCTTTGAATTGAAATACTATTATGGTATTGGATACAATCTCCCTCCTACACATGAATACAAGGACAACACGAAGCAAACCAACTTACAATACTCTTTCAATAAAAATCTAGGGTTAACTCCCTTATCTCCATTTTCATCTAAAGCCTTATCATTTAGTGTATGCATGAAATCTTGTGCAAACAAAAGAACATATTCTACTATTGATCAAGAGAGTATCTTTTCAAGACTCCTCCAGGATCGCTTGATATCTCTCCCTCCAAAAACTTGAAAAAAAATTACTACAAGACTTCATTTTGTGCATATCATAGATTCCATGGTCATTCTACTAATGAATGTAAGGCTTTAAACAACAAAATTCAAAATCTCAAGGAGTGTGATGCTCTTCCTTTTGTTGAAGAACTTCATTCATCAAACTGAAACTTACTTTCATCTCATCTCATCCTTATCTTGTACTAAGTGGGGGCAAGGGGTTAGGTATCCTTGTCCTCATATGTCACTTCTCGTTGCCTCTTTCAACTAGTTGGTCACCTTTCATGAACATATAAGAGAAAGCTTGGGATGTGGACAACATGCCTTAGGCTGGCTCACATGTGGCATACTTATTCATGGTGTAGCTTAGTGGAAACATATGACTTGGCATAGGGCTTTCCAAGTTAGCTCTCATGTCTTTTTTCATGTTTCCATTTACCATTTGCTAATTTAAAGTAATTTCTCACAGCATGGTGTTTAGCAATTTCTTTAAAGTGGGGGCATACATTGTCATTATTCTTTCTCATTTTCCATTTTCTTGGTGCAGCCTTCTTACTTCATATGATGTGTTTGTTGCTTTGTGGATGACATTAGGTGTAATTTCCTCTAGGAGCGTGATGATCTCTCTTATCATATCGCATTCCTCTTAGTGGCTTGATGTGATGCACTGCATCCTCTAAGTTGTGAATTCTCTATTCTTTGATTAGTCCTCTATTGGATACATTAGGAACAATGTTCCCTAAGTTAAAGACCTCACATGAAATAAGCAAGAATCCTTTGAACATTCTTTTCATGTTGCATTTTTGCATTTACTGTTATATGGCCACCTTGCATAACACATCTTGCATGCTTGTGGAGCCATCTTGTTTGTTCATGAGCTCAAAACATACAAAGTTTTACTTGCCTCATGAAGCTCAAAAATCATTTTTGTGTGACACCTTATTAAAGTTACCAAGAGGTATAACTTTGGTATGGTTGAGCGGGAAGCCCAATCTGAGGCACAACTTTCCCCATAGCCACTTGTGTGTGTGAGAGCGCATATCAGCCATGAGTGTATGTGTCTAACCTTTTTGGACTTCTCACCTAGTAGATAGCCAAGAGTTCTATCACCTCAGAGTGAGTATGCAATTTTGGACAAATAGCTTAGATCTGATCCACACTGTGTTAGACAAACGATCAAAGCTTGTTCCACCTCATTTTTTTTTTACTCATTTTTCTTTCTTTTAGTTCTTGACATTTCATGATTGTTATCTCGTTCTACTGCAAATCATACACCTTTGGGGTTTCCTTTTGTGCTTATGTTGGTTTGACTTAGGATCTTGGATCCTGGGGGCTTGACCGCTTCCTCGATCTTTGTTATCCTAGACCATCCACATTGATGCACTTGGACCCCTCTAGAATGTCTACTTTAGTATGAGTTTGAAGAAAGTTCATCCTCTCACTAAAGTGGGGGCTCAATGTGGGTTAGAAAAAAGTATCCCTTGCTTAATTTGGGAATAATTAATGAAAAATTGGACCTAATGTTGCCTTGGACTAGTGTTGTGGGGTGTTTTACACATCCACATTAGGTCTTGGGCCCTTTTAAAGCTAATTTAACTTAACCCTGCCCTAATTTAATGTTGTAAAATTTATGTATTTACATTTTCATATTAAATTCAGGAGGCTTGTAAACAAAGTGGACCTAATCTAGTGTTGTAATGTGTTTTACACATTCACATGGGATTTAGGGCCCTTCTAAGCTAAATAGACTCAATTTTTCCTTAATTTAGTGTTGTAAAGTGTATTTATTTACGCTTTTACATTGTAATTTTGGCCCCATTGCATTTATGACTTTTATATCATCATTAATAGGCCCCTATGACCTCATATTATGCATCCCAAGGCATATTTTGATCAAAAACTTGACAATATCAACATATAGACTCATTTTATGCATTCCCTGATACTTTAGCTGACAAAATAGCCCTTGTGGGACCTATTCACCACTTTGGGAGAATGAGTCCAATCTAGGTGAAACTGAGTCACCCAAGATGATGAATAATCCCCATTTGAGCTATTTTCAAAGTTTGAGCGGGAAAAACTAGGTTTTAAGTTTAAATTTCTCCTATGTCAGCCTTGGGGATCAAATTAACGGTCATGTTAGTGCATTTCCTATATAAGAAAGCTTTCAAATCCTCATTCCATTCATCCATCATCCATTCAAGTTATCAAGTCAAGCAAGCAAAGGGTTAAGCATTTCAAGTCTTCACAAGGTCATCAAGATAGTTTTGAAGATCAATTCTAAGGAATTCATGGGAAATATTCTTCATCAATTGATGCAAAAATTCAAGATCCATCCTCATGTAAAGCATATCAAGCATCAAGCATTTTATTGAGCTAGTTTTGTGATGCAGCATTGAAGATCCAAGATCAAGCATTGTTCTATACATATTGTCAAGATCAAAATTTATATCCTTCATGTTCATTTCATGTTGAGTTATAGATTTACAAGACATCATTTAAGGTATCATTCTCCATGTTTCATGTTCATCTTCCATTATTTCATCATTTGGTTTAATTACCTAAAAGGGGTTTGACCAAGGCAAACCCCCATTCCCTAACAATCAACATTTTCTCTCTTTCTTTGAGTGATTGTAGATCTAGGTGATTTCAAGGCTTGGAGATGATTGAAGAATAGGTTTAAAACTTTTTGGATTCATCTCCCTATTGGAAAGATCAAAATATTTACAAAAATTCGCTTACATCCCTGAAAATCAAGGTTTCAAATCCAGACACCTGGACGAACAGATTGAGTAGATTGAGGAGAGTAGATCCAGACTTTGAATTTCCAAAAAAGTTAAACTAGAGCCATTCACCAAGAGTGGTGAATGAGTCCCACTATAGGTGTTTTTCATATATCTTAACAAATTCGGATACCTATTTGCCTAAAACTTGCTCTGGTACAGTTTTCCAGAACTGGGACTAATTTGCCCAAAATGTGAAATGAGTCTCACTAGCCTAAAATTCAACATTTTTAAGATTCTTGAGCTCCATTCCATCTCTATCAAATTTCTAGGTGCACATTTCTAGTTTCATAGATTTCTATTACATTTTGTTCACTTCCTTAGATCATTTAGAATTAGTTTGCATATCACACTGTGTTTTCCAACATTTTGTCTTTCCAAGTTTACACTTGGTGGTGAACCCCTTTCTTATCTCAATCATATCCTAAGATACCTTATTGTTAGATCTCTTATATCCTTCATTTGGTTAAGATCTCTAAGGAATCCTCAAATGTTAGTTGGAGGAAAGTGATGCTTTATATCTTAAACCATAAATCATCTATTAAATCTAAATTACACAGTTTCTTTCATTTCTTTCAAAGGATAATAATCAAGACCACTAGTGTCTATCAGTTCAACATGTACTAATGTTAATTTTGGATTAGAGGAATCTTTTGTAGTAGTGTTGATATTAAGTGAAGGCTCATTTGTGTCTTTAGAGGGACAATAACCAAAACCACTAGTCTTTTCTTGCATGTGAGGCTCTATAGGGACACAGATACCTTGTTCTCTAGCACCACATCCTTTTCCACTATATTAAAGTTTTTTTATTAGTTCATATCCGTGTCTATAAATTTGTTTCATTGCTTTTGGATTCAGTGGTTGTTTATAGTCAATTTCATCAAAGTTTGTTGTATAATTTGCTTCTTCTTCTAAAGTGGTTGAGGTGGATGCTTTCGAAGTGTCTTCTGAATTTTGTGTTGACTTTACTATTTTCTCTTTTACCTTTTTAGAGTCTTTGTTTATGATCTTTTATTCTCCCATGAATGTTCATTTGAAGTCTAAGGAACCCCAATCATCTTATAATAGCTTCAAAATTTGCTCAATATGTTTTTCTTTGTCTTTTTGTTGCATGGGTTCTACTTGTGTAGTTGGTATCAATGTTTTCAAAGGATTTTTCTTATTTTGCTCAATGTTCAAACAACTATTGGGTTCAAGGTCAGCTTCAAGTGTGTACACTTTGTTGTTGTAAACATACTTAATTATATGATGAAGAGTAGAAGGCACCCCATTCATTGCATGAATCCACAATCTACCCAAAAGGAGATTATATGAAAGATCATAAGTCATAACATGGATCGATATTTCTAATGTGGCCTTTCTACCTATAATATGCCAAGTGATCACACCAAGCGGTTGTTTTCCTACATTGTCAAATCCACTAATAGATACTAAGGCAAGTTGAATTTTGTATTTATCCATGCCAAGCTTATCCAAAAGGGAGACAGTACACACATTAATGGTGGAGCCATTTTCCATGAGGGTTCTTTTTATTCCCAACCTATTATGGATAACTATTATCATGAAATCATTATTTTGTTTTTGAACTTCCAAAGTAGGAAGCTCACTTTCGTGGAAAACAATGTCAACATTCATTTCTTGAATCATGGTTGCTATGTCATTCAGTTGTGCATTAGAAGGGCTAAGAACTTGTTATAAGAAATTTTGAAACATGATATGATAACGAGGGGAGGCTTGAATAAGGTCCCATAATGATATCTTAGTAGTTGTTTTCTTAAGTTGTTCAACGAGGTCATACTCCTTTCCACTTTGTGAAAGCAAATGAGAAGGACCTGGTAAGATAGTATTAGGCAATAGAAGGGATGTTGAAGGTGTTTGTCTTGGTTGCAAATTTTTTCTAGTGTTATATGTATGAGCAATGGTATTATGACTCAACTACTGTAAAACATTGTTCCTAGGTGGGTAAAGGATAAGTTCAGGTTTGTTTTGAGTTTGTTGTTTGTGTGACGGTGGATAAAGGATTAGAGGATTTGAAGGATTTCCCATAGGATATGTAGGAGGTCCATTAATCAAGGGGGATCTAATGGAAACTTGTGTGTTCATAACCTCAGTAGTCTTGGTTTGATGTATTTCTAATAAAGGGAAATCTAGTATCATTTTTTCACCATAATCCATGGAAGTCACATCATTATTGTTTTCATTTTCTTGCACCATGATATCCTCCCTAGGAGGATAGTTTTTAGGAGAACCACAAACTAGATGTTCATGACATTCAAAGGTTGGTTCTTCAAAAATAACCTCATCACAAGTAAGGGAGTTATCCATGGTTAGATTTTCTTGCTTATCAATGATGGTATTCAACAATGTTTTCCTTGGGAGAAGAGAGACACACAAGATTCTCATGACTCTCATCAATCAAAGTATCTTCTTCACAACTAGGAGAGATACTAGGAGAATAACAAGTATGATTATCATGATTATATATGATTGCATTTATTTTTCCCATAATATCTTCCAAAATAGGATAGGTAGGGGAAGGATCATAAAGAGGGTTGTTATAGACCTTAAATATTTGATCATCTAAAACCAACATATCCTCATCATTTATAATCCCATCCTCTTCTACTAAATCATTCTCACAAGAAAAGGGAGAATGGAAATTAGGTAAGGTGTTGTTTAGAAATGTGTCTATGATATCATCCTCTTGTGCTATATAATATATTTCCAAGGGGGAGGAGGAGAAGGAAAAGCAAGAATTTCATGTTTCTCAACAATTTCATCTTCTTTCACAATACCTTTGTCACTAAAAAGAGAAGTATCAGGAGAAGAACAATTGTGATCATCATGATTATCTATGCTTGCAATCTCTTCTATCACATCATCCCCACAAGTAGGAGAGATAGGAGGGGGTGTAAGGTTAAGGCAAGTGTCAACATTTTCACTCTCTTACACTAAGAGACTTTCATAACTAGGGAATGTATTGAATGAACACTTATTGACTAACTTTTTCTTTGCAAACTTGGAAAAGATAGATACTAACATTTTTGAAAAGTAATCTATGCAAACTCAAAATGCAAAGTAAAGACGTAAAATGAAATACAATTTTTAGAAGGTAATTTACTAATTACACTATGCAAGAATCTGAAAATGAAATGAACTGTAAATGCAAATTTGGAATTAAGCAATGCATAAAATGAACCAATTTAAGCTAGATCTAGTGAAATGCATGTAACAGAAACTCGGCTAACAAAAACATATAACCAATGGAAGCAAAAAAAAGTGCAAAACCAAGGTTTTAAATGTTGTAAAATGTAGTTTTAGATCTACATTGGGACTAAATCATCCAAAGAGGTGTATGAGTCCCAATGAGGGGTTTTTGCACAATTTTCAGAGAATTTTAAATGATTTTTATGCTTTCTGGTTTGAGTGATGTCTAAGCTAAGTTGGAATGCATATTTTAGATGAAATTCAATGATGCGAGATGTAAAAATGCAACCTACATGCAATTTCACTAATGCAATATTTTGAAACCCTAGATGCAAATTAACTAGTGCACAATGCAATGGAATGTTAATGAAAGCTAAATCTAGGATGATGATGCACTCCAAATCAAAATTAGAATGTTCTAAATTTGTGTTCATAAAAATGAAAGATAGAAAAATGAGGTTGTTTCTTATGGTTTAAAACATAGAAAAAACCCACTTTCCAATCATTACATTCAAGGGAAACCCTAGATATCTCAATCCAATGATGGAATGGCAGAAAGAGATCTTGCAATAGGGTGTGCTAGGGTCTGATTACAAACTAAAGAGGGGTTCACCACCAAGCTAGGGCTTGGAAAGACTAGTGAAATACAAGATCTAATGACAAAACCAAATGATGTGAAAAGCTCAACTAAGTGACCTAGAAATGCATATAAATCAAAATAGAAAGATGTAAAATTAGAAGTGTGCACCTAGAAACCTATAGAGGGTTGAATGAGGACTAGAAATACTAGAAATGTTGATTTTAATGTTCAGTGGGACTCATACACCATCTAGGAAATTTAGTTCCAGACTGGGCTTTTTGTACCAAAACTAGAATCTGATAGTGTTGATTCTAAATCTCTAGAAATCCTAAAAATTGAATGTATTGGGATTCATATGCCCAAGGTGTTGTAAGTATGAGCAAGTTTGATTGCGTTTTCATTAATATTGTCATTGATGTCAACACAACTCAGATTGTACATGTATAGTTGAGATGCTTCTGAGATGTTGTGAGTACGTGGAGCTATCTTTATGGTGTTGCAGATGTGTTGTTTTGAAGAGTTTGCAAGTGCTTTTGAGATAATTAATAAAGAAGAGAAGTTAGAGTGATAAATGTGTTTAGAGTGTTCTCTAGTATATGCTTTTTGTTTCTCTTGTGTTGATCCTATTCTTGTACAGATCTAAAGTTTTACTAATGGTGATCTTGTGGTGATATATTTTGAGTTCTAGCTTCTAGTGTGATGATATGTGAAAGTTACATTCAACGGTGTATGAACTGTTCTGGTAGGGTTGGTCTTCTATGGATTGGGAGAAATTTTTTTTGCTTCGCATTCCTCCACTATTTTGTTTCAGATCTTGTGGATCTACAATATGTCTCATATTGACCAGTTTTTTCTTGGTTCTTGCAAAGAAGTTTATGGTTTGGTGTTCTAAAAGTCATGTTTCTGAGTTGTTGTATGTGTTTTCCCATTCTAGATGGATTGATGGAAGAATTTATGTGTTCGAATATTGTTGCACTTGTTGTGGTTGTATTTGAAGGAATCTGTTATGTTTTCTTGTGCATAATGAAGCATGTTTTTTCATTGTCATGTCATCTTCTTATTGGGAAGCATGCATATCAATGTTCATTTGTGTTTTCATTAGGTTTGGCCGACATGGTGTTTACACTTCATTTGAATAATTAAATTTAATTAAGGAAGCATGTGGTTGATCTGAGACATTATTTTTGGCCTTGGTTAAATATTTGTATTGGTGCACTCTCATTCTTTTCCACCTTGGGAATGTTGATTTGTCGACCTAATTCAAATTTTATGAAATGAAGTTTATGTGGCCAACCTTCGAGAAATTTTCTAAGGTTGAAGATGGTATAAATGCAAGTTGAATGGAGAACATTTAAAAGTGTGATGAAAAGTGAAAAAGTAATCCACATATCATAAGAGCAAAAGTGTATGTGAGTGAGTTGAGGTAGCAGTACTTCACTGTGTTAGATTCCTGAAGGTAGTGAGTTGAAGGTTTATGCAATCTTTTGATCAAGGTTGTGAATGTGTGTTAATTGTTGTGGTGGATCTTTTGTTCTCTTTTGTATATGTAGGCATTGAGCCTTATTGTATAGTGAGTCCTTTCTGTAGGTAGTGAGCCTTTGTATTTGGAAAGTGAGTCCTCTTCTAGGTAGTGAGCCCTTGGCAGTGAGCCTTTGTATTTGGTTTTATAATCTATTTATATTGTAAGTTAATCCTCACCATGGTTTTTCGCTCATTGGGTTTTCCACGTAAAAATCTGGTGTTCATTGTGTTGATTTACTTTTTGTTATTTTTGTTTCATACTCATACTTAATAACAGAATAGTGTGGTTGTGAAATTGACAAGTGTTGAGTTTTATATTTGAATTTGTGTGACAAATAATTCACCCCCCCTCTCAGTTGTCATGCACCTTTCAGCAATTGGTATCAGAGCTTTGGTTCCTTGGTGTAAAGATTAACCACTTAAGGAAGATCTGATGGAACATAAGTGGGTATGTGTAGGATCATCATGGAAAAAATAGGCCTTAAGTGGCAAAAAATTTAGAAAAATCAAAGTTAGGCAACTTGACGTAAATATTTGAATAAGTTGTCTATATTATTTCAAAAATGTGTAAGAATAGAATATGTAGCAAATTGAATGTAGTTTCTAAACTACTAGGTTTATTTATAAAAAAAAAAAAAAACTATTTGGTGAAAATTTGGAATTTCAATGCGAGAACTTAAATTTCAAGGAAAAAATAAGAAGTGTCCGACCACCTAACCACAAAAATGATAATATTTTTTATAAGATTTTAGATATAAGTAGAGGACTCATGTCCCAATGTGATGCATATTTTTTATAATTTTTTTCCAAGTAAATAATTAATTATGATTTTTTATTACAAATTTTAAAAATTATAAAAACTCATATGTTTGACCACCTTAACTTGGTCAAAACTTCATAAAATTATTTTTTTTAATCCTATAGTATGCAAAGCATAGAATGTGATGCATGTTTTGGATTCAAAACATGTGATACCATTTGAAAGCTATAGATGTTTTTAAATCAACCTAGCAATCAGGACTTTAGTCGTAATTCAAATAGAAAATGAATAATAATTATTTATTAAATTCAAAGTAAAGCATAATTTATATTGGTGGAAATTTGAGAATCTCCTTTAAAAACACTTTTTGTTTCATCAATTTTGGGTAAAAAATAGTCATCAGCCACATGGGCTGTCATATCACTTAAATATCGCCACTTTTCCCATCATGATCCTGCACATACCCAAGTTGGTGATCCCTATGTTTGATGGATCTAATTACAGTGATTGGAAAGTTCATATGAGAGGATATAATATTTCTCTTGGTTACAAGACCTAGAAGGCTGTTGAGAACAAGTGCATTACTCCAGTGACTGGTCCTACTCCTGCAGATGAGGTTTCTACTTATGAGGAGAATGAGAAAGAAAGGTATGCTATTTACAGTGCTTTATCTAAAACTAAGGAAACTAAGTTTCTTTCCTTAGATATTTCTTATGATGTCTAGAAGAAGTTGGAAGAACTGCATGAAGGAAATGAAAGAGTAAAATTGACAAAGAAGTTGGCGACAAAGCACAAATTTGATAATTTGAAGATAGAACAAGGTGAAGAGTTTACAAGCTATTTTCAGAGGGTTGAGATGATAGCAAATGAAGTTAAGAATCAATGGGGAAAGCTAACTGATGAAGATATTATTGAGAATATCTTGATCACCCTACTAGATTGCTATAGTGAAGAGATCTCAGTTATTGAAGAGATGTATGATCCTACGAAGTATACTAAAGAACAGTTGTTTGACACCTTCCAATCATTTGAGATAGAAAGTTTGGGAAAGAAGATAGGAAAGAAGAAAAGATAGAGACAACATTTAAGGAAATGAAGATTGAAGATGATCCAAAGAGTGATTTTTCTGATGAGTTGGAAGTGAACTTCACCAAGATGTTGAAGAAAGGTACCTGAAAGTATAAAGGTATGTTTCCCTTTAAATGTTTCAATTGTGGTAATATTGGTCATCATGCTTCAAGATGTTTGAATAGAGTTGTACATAAGAAGAACAAGAATTATAAAGATAAGGATAGAAAGGATAAGAAATACAAGAAGTTGTATTATGTTAAAGAAGAAGCTAGAATCTCTGATGATGAATCTAAAAATGAGGTTGATGATAGTGAATGCTTTTTTTTAGCTTTGGAAAACAAATCTCTATCTACTAACCCTAGAAAATGTGCAAGAAAGAATGACCCAGAGAGCAAAAGGAATAAGATGGAAGGTACTTTGTTTACTACCTTTCATGCAAGATAGGATGAAGACTATTGGGTGATTGATAGTGGATTCTCTAATCACATTACCAAAGATAAGAGTAAGTTCACTCAACTTGAAAAGCATGATGGTGGTTTAGTCATGTTTGGTGATGATTCAAAAGCTAAAATTTACGGGAAAGGTTCAATTAGTCTTGATGGAATACACAGCACTAATGATGTATATTATGTGAAGGGTTTGAGGCATAACCTTTTGAGTGTTCAAAAAATGTGTAGCAATGGTTTTAAACTTGTGTTTCAGCATAATACCTATGAAATCAAAAAGGGATTCAAAAATGGAGATATGGTTGTTGTTGGAAGGAAAACTCATGAAAACATCTATCAGCTTAAGGGAGTTCATGGTCAATTCCTTGTATCTCAAGTCAGTGAAATTTGGTTATGGCATCGAAGAATGGGCCCTATAAATTATGATAATCTAATCAAAATCAGTTCAAAATAAATTGTCCAAGGTCTACCTAGAATCACAAGGCTTGCTATTTCTATTTGAAGAAGTTTTTAGTTGGGGAAATAGAAAAGATACAGCTTTAAGGGAAAAGAGCACTCTACTACCAGAATGTTGGAGCTAATTCACACTAACCTCTATGGTCCAACAAGAACAGGAAGCCTGAATGGTGACAGGTATGTCATGCTTCTTATTGATGATTTTTCTTGAATGACATGGGTTGTTTTTCTTAGAGAGAAGACTCGAGCTCTGGGTAGGTTTAAAGTGTTCAAAGCAAGAGTGGAGAATGAAGTAAACTTGAAAATAAAATTTTTGACATCTAATAGAGGTGGAGAATTCACTTCTAGTTAGTTTAATGCATTCTATGAGTAGCATGGCATAAAGAGACAATTTTCTACTCTGAGAACCCCTCGGCAAAATGGGGTAGTTGAGAGGAAAAACAGGATAGTACAAGAAGTTGCAAGTTCACCATGATGAAAGAATCAAATATACTGGATGTGTACTAGAGAGAGGAAATACACACTACTGTTTATGTTCTTAATAGAGTCCAAATTAGAGGTAACAACACAAAGACTCCTTTTGAGTTATGGACTAGTAAGACTCCTACTTTGAAATACTTCAAGGTATTTGGAAGCAAATGTTACATTAAAAGATATGATGAAAATCTTCAAAATTTTAATGCTAGATGTGATGAAGGAATTTTTCTTGGGTATTGTACTACTAGCAAAGAATATAGATGCTTCAATAAGAGATTGAGGAAGATTGTTGAAAGTGCTAATGTGAAAGTTGATGAAGACATATGCAGACCTATTAAGATAAGTGAAGTTGAACTTGATGATCCTATTCGTGGACATGTACCTGAGGATAATAAGAAGGAAGAAGAAGAGAAAAAAGAACAAATTGAAGAAGAAGACGAAGAAGAGAATGAACTGAAACTTGTTGTTAAGAATCCTAAGTATGTGCAGAAGAATCATCCAGAGGAACAAATAATTGGAGATAAGAGTGAAGGTGTGAAGACAAGAAGTAAAGTTGCAGCTAAGGTAAATCTATGTTTACTCTCTAAAATTGAACCTAAGTCTATGAATGAAGCATGTGAAGATGAGAGTTGGATGAAAGCTATGAAAGAAGAGTTACAACAAATAGAAAAGAATCGAACATGGGAATTAGTTCCTATACTTGTGAATAAGAATGTAGTTGATTCAAAATGGGTGTTCCGGAATAAGTTGGATGAAAACATCAAGGAGAAGTTAAAAGGAATAAGGAAAGACATGTATGACTAGTATATTCACAAGTTGAAGGCATAGATTTTGAAGAAACATTTTCCCCTGTAGCTAGAATGGAATCTATTAGAATGTTTTTGGCATTTTTTTCCCACAGGGATTTCAAAGTATATCAGATGGATGTCAAGTCAGCATTTCTGAATGGTGAATTGGAGGAAGAAGTGTACATGGAACAACCTAAATGATTTTAATTATTTGACAAACCAGACATGGTTTGTAAGTTGAAGAAGGTGTTGTATGGACTAAAGCAAGCTCCCAAAGCTTCGTATGTAAGACTAGATAGATACCTAACAAAGCAAGGATTCAACAAAGGCTTTGCTGATAGCAATCTATACTTCAAAGTGCAAGGTAACAAAATGTTGATAGCAGTTGTATATGTTGATGATATCATCTTTGGTGGAAATGAAGGCATGTGTAAAAGATTTGTTGAAGAAATGTAAAAAGAATTTGAGATGTCCATGATTGGTGAGTTGAATTTCTTTCTTGGTCTTCAAGTGAATCAAATTGATAAAGGGATATTCATTTCACAATCTAAGTATGTAAAAGAGTTGTTGAAGAAGTTTGGTATGGATGACTCCAAACTGGTTAGTACTCCTATGGTAACCAAATGTAAGAGAAGAAAAGATGATGAATCTGCTAAAACTAATCAAAGAAAATACAAATCTATGATTGGTGGACTACTGTATCTTACTACTACTAGACCAGATATTATGCATGCAATATATCTAGTTGCCAGATTTCAAGTTGATCCTAAAGAGGCACATGTTACAGCTATAAGAGGATATTTAGATATCTTAAAGGTACATTGGATTATGGCTTATGGTATCCTAAGGGTGTTGATTTCACCTTGACTACTTATACCGATGTAGATTAGGCTAGTTGTGTGGATGACTGGAAGAGTACCAGTGGAGGTGCTTTCTTTCTTGGTGGGAGATTGGTTTCTTGGTTGAGTAAGAAAAAAGACTCAGTTTCTTTATTCACTAGATAAGCAGTATATATTGTTGTAGCATCCTGCTATGTACATAGGTTTTGTGGATGAAGAAAACTCTAAAAGACATTGGAGTAATATGTGATGAGCCTATTCCTATTTTATGTGACAACACAAGTGTTATAAACATTTCAAAGAATCTAGTTATGCATTCAATAAAAAAATACATAACTATCAAATATTTATTGAGAGAAAAGGTGTTGGAGAATTAAGTCAGATTAGAGTATGTTACTACAAAGGAATAAATTGCAGATATATTTACTAAGGCTCTTCTGAAGTATGTACTTTTGAGCATCTTAGGGAGAGGTTGGGGGTCATTGGCCCTCTGAAATAGGTGCACATGGAGGTGCATTAGTCCAGTGAATTCATAGATTCTTCATTTATCTGGACTAATAAATGGGTCTACTTCGTAGGGGGAGTAGAAAATGTTTTCATTGTTGCAGTATGAGTTGAATGGGTGCACTCCTAAGGGGGAGTGATCATAGTTTTTGATCTTTTCCATTGATTTCAAAGGGGGGGAGAAAGTCATGTGAAAAATAGTTGCAGAGGAAGAGAGGGTGTTCTCTTAGAATAGTGTGCAGAATGTTGTATTTGATGGTTTTTCACATCATGTGTTGCCATCAATGAAAAAGGGGGAGATTGTTGCAAGTATGAGAAATTTTGACGGTGTTGTCATTAATGTTGTCATTGATGTCAACATAGCTCAAATTGTACATGTATAGTTGAGATGCTTCTGAGATGTTGTGAGTACATGGAGCTATCTTTATGGTGTTGTAGATGTGTTGGTTTGATTATTTTCCAAGTTCTTTTGAGAAAATTAATAAAGAAGAGAAGTCAGAGTGATGAATGTGTTTAGAGTGTACTACGGTATGTGCTTCATGTTTTTCCTGTGTTGATCTTATGCTTGTGCAAATTTGAAATTTTTCTGATGGTGATCTTGTGGTGATATATCCTAAGTTCTAGCTTCTGGTGTGATGGTATGTGAAAGTTATGTTCACCGATGTGTGAATTGTTTTGGCAGAGTTGGTCTTCTATGGACTGGGAGTAATGTTTCTACTCTGCAGTCCTTCACTGTTTTGTTTTAGATCTTGCAGATCTAGAATATGTCTCATATTAGTGTTTTCTTGGTTTTGGAAAAGAAGTTTGTGGTTTGGTGTTCTAGAAGTCATGTTTTTGAGTTGTTGTATGTGTTCCCACAGCTCGGATAGACCGATGGAAGAAGTTATGAGTTCAAATATTGTTGCACTTGTTGTGGTTGTATCTAAAGGAATCTGAGATGTGTTCTCATGCATAATGAAGCGTGTTGTGTTGTCTATGTGTCATCTTCTTTTTGGGAAGCATGTACATCAATGTTCATTTTTGTTTTCATTAGGTTTGACCGACCTGGTGTTTAAACTTCATTTGAAGAATTGAATTTAATTAAGGAAGTGTGTGGTTGATCTGAGACATTATTTTTGGTCTTGGTTAAATATTTTTATGGTCCACTCTCATTCTTTTCCACTATGGTCTGAATGTTGTGTTGCCAACCTAATTCAAATTTTATGAAATGAAGTTTATGTGGCCGACCTTGGATAAATTTTCTAAGGTTGAAGATGGTATAAATGCAAGTTGAATGGCGAATATTTAAAAGTGTGATGTAAAGTGATGAAGTAAGGCACATATCATAAGAGCATAAGTGTGTGTTAGTTAGTTGAGGTAGCAGTACTTCAGTGTGTTAGATTCCTAAAGGTAATGAGTTGAAGGTTTATGCAATCTTCTGATCAAGGCTGTGAATGTGTGTTAATTATTGTGGTGGATCTTTTGTTCTCTTATGTATTTGTAGTTAGTGAGCCTCCCTATTGGATAGTGAGTCCTTTCTGTAGGTAGTGAGTCTTCGTATTTGGATAGTGAGTCCTCTTTTGGGTAGTGAGCCCTTGGCAATGAGCCTCTATATTCGGTTTTATAATCTCTTTATATTGTGAGTTAATTCTCACCATTTTTTTCCCCTCTTTGGGTTTTCCACATAAAAATATGGTGTTCATTGTGTTGATTTACTTTCTGTTATTTGTGTTTCATGCTCACACTTAATAACAAAATAGTGTCCGGTTGTGAAATTGGTAAGTGTTGAGTTTTAAATTTGAATTTGTGTGACAACTGATTCACCCCCTCTCTCAGTTGTCCTTCACCTTTTAACACAAGGTGGCGTATCATTCCTAGTGTGCTTTTTCAGAAGGTTAAGGTTTGATTCTGGTCTCCAATCTCTTATCTTTCTACCTCACTTTTTTTCTAGATCTGAAACCTTAATTTCAAACCTGTATAAGACTTTTAGTGAGGATGAAAACCTTGTGATGACTTGATGAATTTCTTAAACCTTGTAACCTATTATTCAAAGATCCTTCATGCTCCAAGACACCTAGATTTACAACCACACATGTAAAGAGGAGAAAAACTTATTAATTTTTTAGTAAATTATGGGGGTTTTCCTTGATCATACCCCTTTTAGGTAATTAAACCAAATGATGAGATAATGAAATAAGGACATGAAACATGAAACATGAACAATGATACCTTGAATGATGTCTTGTAAATATGCAATCTAACATGAAATGGTCATGAAGGATGTAGATCTAGATCTTGAGATAAGTGTAGAATAATGATTGACCTTGGATCTTTGAATGCAACATCATAACACTAGCTCAATAACATGCTTGATGCTTGATATCCCTAACAAATTGATGGATTTTCAATTTCTACAACAAATGATGAAGAATCTACCCTTGAATGCCTTAGAAATGATCTTGATGATCTTGTAAAGTCTTGGAATGGTTAACTCTTGAGTGCATAGGATAATAACATGAAGGAATAATGAAATAATGATTTGAGACCTCATTTATATAGGTAATCCATCTTATATCCTGTGTATTAGATCCTAGAGGCTAACATATAAGAAATTTGAACTTAAAACCAATATTTCTCACTTAAAACCCTAGAAAGGGGCCAAATGGGACTCATACACCACCTCTGGCATATGGGTCCCACCTGGGTCAGACTCATACACCCAAGGTGTCGTATGGGTCCCATAGGGCCTTTCTAGATAGAAAAAGTATCAGGATATTAAGTAATTAAGCTTATTTGTTGATCTTGTTAGGATTTTGGTTGAAATAAGCCTCAGGATGCATAATATAGGGTCTTAGGGGCTTATTAATGATGATATAAAGGTCATAAATGCAAGAGGGCCCAAAACCCAATGTGAAAGTGTAAATAAATATACTTGACAACATCAAATTAAGGAAAAATTAGGTTTATTTAGCTTAAAAGGGCCCTAAATCCAATTTGAATGTATGCAACACATTACAACACTAGATTTAGGAAACATTAGGTCCATCTTAATGTTAATCATTCCCAAATTAAGTGTGAAAATGTAAATGACGACATTTTTCGACACTACACTAACTTCTTCCTTATGTTCATATAACCCTCCCTCTTATTTGACTAAGTATAGTAGCCATTTGTTGTGTGTGCTTCTAGCATTTCCATATTCTCCATAAAGAATCTAAAGTATTTCATCAAGATAGATTCATCCTCGCTCCTGCCCATTCCTCATCTAGCTTGAAGACGACATTGAAATCACCCCAATTATGATCTTCTCTTTTTTTTGTTGTGTTATTACTTCACTTAGGGATTCCCATAATGAATTTTTCTCTTGATTTCCAATTGGTGCATATACATTTATTAAAAAAATTCAGATTCACTTTCTAATAGCTTACCTCAAAATATATCTAATCATTTTCTTTCTATATTGAGGACATCATTATGGAACTCAGATGCCCAAGGATACATAGACCCCCTTGTTGAGCCAACAACACTTAAATTAGTTTCATACCACCCATATACCAATTTAGTAGCTTGCTTCCATTATTTTCTAATTTAGTCTCTTGCATCTACATTTGTATTTTCTATTTGACTCTTTATTAAGCATCTTGTTAACATTTCATATGATGATTCTCATTTCTCCCTAAGCGAACGGTTGCCTCCTTTATCATTCAAAAAAAAAAAAAAAACTCTTCAATCATTTTTCCTATGCAAATTCCTCTCTTTTCTATTTATCAATTTTCCTTCCTTTTTTCTTGGTAGAGCCAACCTTGCAATTCAAAATACGTAATGTAGACTACGGAATGCATATTGGATCTACAACCCCTAATTCATACATTTGGTCTTCCTCTCCGTTGTCTAACATTGCTTCTTTCACTTTACCCATCTCCTCAACATGGTTTATTTTCCCACTTTCTTTCACCCCCCCCATTGAGGAGAGGTCAGCACACAAGAGATTATTTTCCTCTTGGACATTTTTTTCTCTTTATTCTTGAGCTCAACATTCTTTCCTCCATAGGACATGATGGATTTGATCCCCTCTTTCCTTGTGACTTCTCCATTCCAGGTTCTCTTCTTTTTTATGGTCTTTTTCTCTTAGATCTTGGATAATGAATTTTTCTCCTGATTTTCAATTGGCGCATATACTTTTATAAAAAAAATTCAAATTCACTTTCTAATAGCTTACATCAATATAGATCTAATCATTTTCTTTCTATATTGAAGACATCATTATGGAACTCAGATGCCCAAGGATACATAGACCCCCCGTTAAGCCAACAACACTTAAATTAGTTTCATACCACCCATACCAATTTAGTATCTTGCTTCCATTAATTTCTAATTTAGTCTCTTGCAAAAATAACATATCTACATTTGTATTTTCTATTTGACGCTTTATTAAGTGTCTTCTTAACATTTCATATGATGATTGGCATTGCTCCCTAAGGGAGGGGCTGCCTCCTTTAGCATTCAGAAAAAAAAAAATAATACTCTTCAATCATTTTTCCTATGCAAATTCCTCTTTATTCTATTTATCAATTTTCCTACCTTTTTTCTTGGTAGAGCCAACCTTGCAATTCAAAATACGTAATGTAGACTACGGAATGCATCTTGGATCTACAATCCCTAATTCATAAATTTGGTCTTCCTCTTTGTTGTCTAACATTGCTTCTTTCACTTTACCCATCTCCTCAACATGGTTTATTTTCCCACTTTCTTTCATCCCCCCCATTGAGGAGAGGTCAGCACACGAGATTATTTTCCTCTTGGACATTTTTTTCTCTTTATTCTTGAGCTCAACATTCTTTCCTCCATAAGACATGATGGATTTGATCCCCTCTTTCCTTGTGACTTCTCCATTCCCTTCTCTTCTTTTTTATGGTCTTTTTCTCTTGGATCTGGATATTTTCTCCTCCAAACATCCATATTTTCTTTTGTTCTTAATAGTTTGAAGTTTTATGATTTTTTTCCTACAATTTGTGCAAAATAATTCCTACTCTTTTATTTCCACTTCTTGTATCCATACATTGTGGTTTGATATTAATTTGATGTCCTCAAGTATATTTTGAATTGCGGCAATTTGTAGAAGGGCATAAAGGTAGGAATTTTCTTCCAATAGATCTTCATCAATTTCAATCAATGTTCCTAATGATCACCTAATTTTATCTAAGCATTCTTCTTACCAAAATTCAAGTGGTAGATTGTATAATCTAATCCAGGTGTGAGGGTCATAGGGTTCATAATTCTTAGCATTGAATCGTGGTACCTATTTTTGCATATATATAGGATATTCGTCTATTTTCCATAGACCTTTTCACAATATTCCTTCCTTATTTCCTCGGATAGAAAAGTAGTGATGAAAAAACCGTTTGGCATAAATTTGATGACATGTTGTGGAACCTAGTTTGACTTTTCCCACTGTAAGGTCTTGCATCTCTTCTTTCAAGGACTTATCAACTTGCAAATTATTGCTTGTTGGTAAAACAGTTTTGAATCTTCTAGGGTTTATTTTGACATATTTATTGTCGGTAAATAAACTATTGTGCTTTCTCCTTCAGAATCTTTGCTACTACTTTTTTTCTCGTCTTGATTTTTTCATCTTTTTGCATGAAGACTTCATTGCATATATATTTATAATCTATTATAATTAATTATATGAATTGTCTATGTGATCTAGTATAATTAATTAAGTAGAATGTACCATAAGTCAATATTTACATCCACCTAAATACATTATAATATCATATAATATCATATTATAATATTCTAACACAAAGACCGGGGTCGAAAAGAGGGAGGAGGAAGCTCACCGTGTGAGATACACCATTTTTGACTTGACCAATCCACTGCAATTTTCCACTATCTTTTTGACTTGACCTATTCGCCTGGTGTTCTTTTCTTCCATATAGACTGTATCATTAAAGTTAGTGCTCATCTTTTCCAACGGAAAGACAGAAGACGAAAAGTTGGTACCCCACCTTTGCACTACAAATATTTACCTATTCATGGGTCTCATCAACGTGTTCTCGAAGGCATGGAAGAGTTGTTATACCATGTACATAGACGTCATAAAGTAAAGCAAAGACCAAATATTTACAATCAACTCTAAATCTAATAACGCAAAATCCGAAAAACACGCAATGCTTATTTAAACATTTCTAGGACATTGTGTGTGGTCCAAGCATGAAAGCTAAATCCCCAAAACAACACCTTAACGATCCCAGAAAACATGGATTCAGTAGGGTTATTAGGGTTTAAGTGAGGTTAAACGCTAGGTTACTTAAAACAGTTGAGTTAAGAAGTTTGTCTGTAGTCCCTGGAAAGTAGAAAAGGGATATATTATATTAATAACCCGTAATTCATGCCATTGGAAAAAGCTTGGAAAAGTTTCACGCGTGCCTGCTTGACAATTGCTGTCTGGGAGATGGTCCCCCCATGTCACTGTTGAACGATAGTGCCTTAGATATACGTCCGCCGCGTGGCACCATATTGGTGGACGACAGTCACCGGACCAGCCTTTCAATGAACGTTTGACGTGAATTACACGGCCTCGGAAGTTACCAACAGTCAACGGCGTATTGGTACCAAAAATATGACTTGTTAAATAATAAAAAAATAATAATATTTGCGAATTGATTATTTAGAACACAAGAACATACTGAGGACGGTGTTGTGTGAGGTTAGATGTTAAGTCTTCTTTCATTATGACGTTACATGCCATGGTTTTTAAAGTCTTTTTAGCTTTATTTATTCATTTTGGGTTTCTCAATATTCGCAAGTTCAGGGAATGTCATTATCCAATAAAGAAAAACTAAAATCACCAATCCCATCTTGGTGTGCAATGGGTATGTCCACTAACTTTTGTTAAAAGACTCCACTTACACATGCTAACTATTATTAGAGAGGAAGTGTCAACTTGCACACTTTCATATTGAACGGTCCGCAGAAAATTAGATAACATTTCATTATCATCGTTAAAGTGACATTTCATTATCATTGTTAAAGTCAAAGAAAATTAGCTAGATACCTGACATTTCATTATCATCGTTAAAGTTAAAGAAAAAGAAAAAGAGGAAAACAAAATGTGCGCCGTCCGTAACCCATCATGTCTGCAACTTACAGTATGCGTTTGGTCATTTCACTGCGGTGTCGTATGCATTTAGTCATTTCTCTTCTCTTTTACCAAGGAAAACAAATTATATTCCATTAGAAAAATCTATCATGGCAGGCACTCCAAAGTTCTTTACGTCGTGATACATGTGGAAGGAAGACTGGCGTCCACTAAGTTCCTTACTTTTCTGGCTTTTCTGGCCCCACCTCTCACATTTTTCTGCTTTTCTTCTGCAGATTAAAAGGTGTCGAAGGTGAATTATGGAAAACTGTGGTTTATTTTTTTGCATACATTTGCGCAGTACATGAGGTAAGTCGGTAGGCTATTTAGCAAATGATGTTTTTTGTTCAACAAAGGTCTCAATGAAGAAGTGATAGCTTCAAATTAACTATGCACCCACTTAAGGGATCCAAAAACAACTGTAATAAAACCTCTAAATCATGAAGATAATAAGTTTACATTACCAAAATTTTCTTGTTATGTTTGTACCTCCTTCCTTCCTTCCATCCTCCCTTTGCACTCAAATGCATGTACTACCTGCTCCTCCTCCTCCTCCTCCTCCTCCATGAACCCTAAAATTTGACCTTACCCAACCACACATAAGTTTAGCCTATCCTTGATCCATTAATAAAATAAATATTTATTATTTATTTAATTAAATTCTTATTCATTTCCTATTACTATCATAGTCATTTAATTAAATATATATTTACTATTTTTTCATTATTTTTTCTTTCATAATGATCCCATTAATTAAATAAATATTATATTGATTTAATTAATTAATTTTTATATTTTATCTATGTCTGTATAATCCTAGCCTTCCATTTTGTTCACATGGATCATAATCTAAATTTATCCTTATGTGACAAGTGTCCGCTTCACATATATAACTAACTCCTTGTCTAGATTCCTAGAACTTAGCCACCTCAAAAGTTAAGATAAATTTTCATCTTATTCATTCATCTCATCTAAACGTCTTAATCTTAGCCATTGACATAAATATTTTTGTCCTTATCCCAACCTTAAATCTAATTCCCATCCCTCATGTGCCACTTGTCACATGACTACATGTTTGATCCAAAACCTAATTTTCTTTCAATCTTAGTCATCCATCATCAATCATTCCTAGCCATTGATTTTGTCTCTTCAAGACTCTATATCTAGAGGCTCTCACCCCTTATCCTCATGAACTTGGAAGCGACCATACCTATATGTGCTACAATTTTGATCCCCCGTTATCAAATCATATTAAGGTTATACTAGAGAATTGAGCAATCCACATACAATCTTATCAAAGAGAAAATCAAATGGAATAAGGATGCACTCCATTTCCACTAATGAAGGAGTGAAGTAAAAATTCTAGGTGAAGGTGTTGTGCTTTGTATTTTTTTATCTTCCAATTTTTTTTACCTTCAATCATTTTTCCCATCTTCATTTTGGCCTTCCTGATGGAACCTACATCCCTTTTCAACCTTTTTTAGTGCAATTTTTGTGAGTTTTGTGATGCAAAAAGTATTTTTAGGTCACAAAACATGAAATGGAACCTCTATTACACAAAAATGTGTCTTCATAGCATAGATCTATGTAGTTTTTCACAAAAAGGGTGCCTCTATTCTATGAAGTTGCACTTTCATCACCCAAAACTATGCTTCTATTACTTCATCATTTTGACCTTGATCTAGGGTTTGATTAATCTTTGATGTATTTTTAGTAAGATATCATAATTCTAACACTCTATTTTTGTAGGTTATTTCATTCTTTTCTTACCAAAAATAGGGCTTCTAGGGTTTTATCAAACTATGGTTTCTTGCTTTAAAGCATATGCTTGTTATTATATTTTCCAATAGTGGTATGGTGTCATGGTTGAGTTGATGTATTGTTATTCTTTCCATCAAGTTTCAAACCCCATTCAGGTGTTATTGTTAAGAATTTATATTGGGGATGAGGTCCCCCATTTGTGATCTCAACAGTTCATAGCTCCAAGTCAAAAGTGTTTACCCCTCTTTATTAAAAGAAAAAGGGCTTCTTTTAAGTTTTCTAGGAGATATAGGGTTTGCATCATCTTGAGATATCTGGAGATTATAATCTAGCATGTTTTGGCAAGATCCCAATGTTTTCTAGTGTCCTATAACCTTATCTTGTAGGTTTCTTGACTGGGTTGGTGAAAAACTTGATTTTTTGGATCCCAAAGCTCATTTTAAGGCTTTTTTTTGTGAAACTGAACCTCTATATCATAGAGTGGAACCTCTATTTTATAGTGTTGTGCCTCTACATCACCAAGATGTACCTTTGTTTGCATAAATTGGTGCCTCTTTTTGGTAAATTTGCATTTCTCTTTTAGTTTTCAATTTCTAGGGTTTTTGAGCTATTTTCACATCTACCCTTCATTTCTTAGAGCAATTAACAAGTGGTGCAGCTATCTTTATTTCTCGCTAATATAGGCATCTAAAGTAGCTTAGTGGGTTATTGAACATTATACCATGTTTGGAAGGGTGTATAGATGTATGCTCTCTCCTTGTGCTTATTATGATCTTGGAGATTAGAAATATCGTGCATTTCTTCATTTCTTTTATGTTCCATGTTTTATCCCAAGACTTACTAGCTAGTGTGTATCCTCTCTCCTTATACTTTTGTGCAATATTGGGCCTGATAAAAAACACTTACTATAGTCTTTGCTATTAGGAGGTCTTCTTGGATATTTGAACAACTCAAGGATTACCTCAACCATATTTTTTAGTAGGGTTTACAAAAGGGGGAGAGTGAAAACTATACCTCAAAGTGTGGCTAGCATTGTTCAATCCAAGACATAAAACCCTTGGTCCACCAAGACTTATTTGGTGATGAGAGAACGATAAACAATCCTAATATTGGGAACTATCATACAAGATCACTACTAAGAACCTTGTATTTAGAATCCTTTATGAAGATTCAACCATCAAGATCAGTGTGGTGTAGATTATAGTGGCATGCCTAAATTTACTCACTATGTATCTTCTTGAGTAGAGATAGAGGCTCTTTGGGAAATATCTTAAGATCTCCAAGGAAAGAAAAAAGGTGAGCCCTTGTGTCATTGAATATCTAGCTACTGACTCTTGAAAGAGGGGTGCCTTAATCCAATCTTGAGATATTATCCTTTGGTTGTTGGGCCCACATTGATTCAACATGTCTACTTGATTAAATATGGGATTGTGCTATCATGCTTGGTGTGTTTTCACATGAGAAAAAAGTGAAGACATTTATATTTATCACCTTAAGAGTCAAGTCAACCAATTTTTTTTATTGTTTGATTGTCTCTTGCCAAAACTTATCAAAAAACATCTCAAACTATCAAACTAATAAATAGGAAAAGTGATACCCTACAACTTCACCTTAATATTTCAATGGTTTTTTTCTATGATTGGTGAGGGTGCCTCTTATCATTAAATTCAAGATTGGCTAGGGTAGGAGATTGAATTGCAGCCTTAAAGGTGAGCCAACCAATCCTAGAATATGAATTTAAGGACTTGGAAATGGATTTTGTATGAAATGCAATGATATGACTAAAAATTATGAAAATAACATATTTTGATGCAAAAAAAACAATTCTAGAAAATCACAAAAAAAATTAGAGTTTGGAAATAGACTGAGTAGAGTTTTGTGCATCTATCAATTGAATTTGAGCCTAATTTTGGAGGACCAAGTCTCCTATGGTGACTATGCCTTGGTAACTGAATCTAGAATCTAATTTCATAGTCCTTTGGTGTTTGATAAGAGTCTTCTTTCCTCCAGGTCTCATTGTTGGATCTTTGTCGGATGCTAAGATAAGTGACTTTTCGTATGAACATTGTCAAGTTATAGGGTTTGAATGAAGCAATGAATAAATGGTCTCCAATCTTCTCCAGATCTAAAACTTGCACATTCGAAGAGAGAGGAAGGGTTTTGCTATATAGGGGCATGCCTCATTCAAACGTCGTGTTGGTGTTTCCACCTTCATAATAGAAAAATTGATGAAAGAGAGCTTATCCTTTTGAGGGATAGAGGCTAAATGGAAAATGAATTATGGATTAACAATTGACTAAAACTCACCACCCAATTTCGATTTCCTGGAAGGATTGAAGTCATGCACATCACCTCAAGGCTTGATTGCAAATTGGATCAATTTCTTGGAAGAGCTACAAGGTTTAGTCCTCACAAATAAAATGATAACATAAACATGAACAAACTTACATAAAAATTGACATGGTACTTCAATGTAGAAATGCTACAATAAATTTTCTCTTGACTTGATTTTTTTTTAAATAATTTTTACTATATTATTATTGTTAGATGGTCAATGCTCCCCTCAGGATTCATGATAAGGGAATAACCATTGAACCCGTGTGATTCATGTCTTTATTGTTTGTATTGAGTGTTGACAGATTGATCTTTTGATGCAATGGAAAACTGGGGCCAAGAATTGGTATTAGAGTGCTCGGTCATGCCGGTTTGAATCCCCTTGGGTAACATTGAGGGGGATATCATTGGAAGATGGTTAGCGCTCCCCTTAGGATTTGTGACAAGGGACTAACCACCTCTCATACGATCCATGTCTCTAATGTTTGTATTAGGCATTAATAGATTGATATTTTGATGCAACGAAAAACTAGGGCCAACAATTATTTCACTTAGTTTTAAAATGATGTAATGACTAGGTTTTTACATGAAATTAATGTTATTTATCAAAAATTAAACCTTGATAGCCAAAATTTGACATTTAAAATTTAAATAATAAAATTCCAACTCTAACATATTAAAATTTGGAGGCAAAATAGGGGGACCAAGTCACCTAGAGCGACTTAGTCCTAGCCCTATTTTGTAGGGTGTAAAGTGTCAAGAGAAAAATATTAAATGTATGCATTGGTTTTGTACATCAGTTTTCTTGGTAATTGTCCAAATGGGCCATGGAATGCATAATTTAGGACATTAGGTGTACAATTAGGTCCATTCACTTAGGAGGGAGTAAAAGGGTAAGTGCAAAAAGATGTTTCCCAAAAAGGGGGCTTAAGTGACCACTTTTTTTTAAAAAAACAGGAAATACTGACCTTGGATGTAAAATTGAGGATAGTTACACTCAAAATTTTGAGATGGAACAAAAACAAGGATTGAAGTGCTCTGAGTCTACCTTCTAAACTACTAATTTATTTTGAAAAATGTTGACATTAAGGGTTTCAAAAGAGGGATGTATACAAATTGTTGTTGTTTTGTCAAAGAAATATAACATACCAACTCTTGTACGGCCCTAGCACAGTGAACTTTTTTTAGTATTTTTAAAATCACTACAATCAGAAGTTAGCTAACAGTATGTAGTTGTTGCATGATATTTTTGATATTTGTTTAATGAATATTTGATTTTTTACTAATTTTCAAAGTGGACACTTTGTGAAAAATAGAATTTTGGCTATGCTACCCATACAAATTTTGGAAACTAATTGATTTAAAAAAAAAAAATTCTAGAATGGAGTCTAGTTTCTAAAAGTTTAATTTATTTGAAATTTTGATGAATGGTTAATTTATAATGAAAAAAACACCAAACACTGCTTTTTTCCAAAAAAGAGACACACAAACAAAAGGAATTATGGATGAAAGGCTTAACACTATTAGAAAGTGAAAAAAAATACATTATTCGATGGCTAAGAGAGAACCTAACATTACCCAGATGTTCAATTTGTTTGATATTAGACCACGTGCAATCCTGATGGCAAGTATGAACCTGATTATATGAAATATTGTAGAATTTGCAAAAGACATGTCTTTGGTCATTGGGAATGCCCTCCAAGCCTTTGGGTTGGTATTCCAAGGCAAATACCAATCCCAAGGCTTAGCAATTCCGAAAGAAAGATATAATGTGCTCGCATTATACAAGTGTCCCCTTCACATATATAACTAACTCCTTTTCTAGATTCCTAGAATTTAGACACCTCCTCAAAAGTTAAGACAATTTTTCGTCTTATCCATTCATCTCATCTAAATGTCTTAATCCTAGCCATTGACATAAATATTTGTGTCCTTATCCCAACCTTAAATCTAAGTCCCATCCCTCATGTGCCACTTGCCACATGACTACATGTTTGATCCAAACCCTAATTTTCTTTCAATCTTAGTCATCCATCATCAATCATTCCTAGCCATTGATGTTGTCTCTTCAAGACTCTATATCTAGAGGCTCTCACCCCTTATCCTCATGAACTTGGAAGCGACCATACCTATATGTGCTACAATTTTGATCTCCCATTATCAAATCATATCAAGGTTATACTAGAAAATTGAGCAATCCACATGCAATCTTATCAAAGAAAAAATCAAATGGAATGAGGGTGCACTCCATTTCCACTAATGAAGGAGTGAAGTAAAAATTCTAGGTGAAGGTGTTGTGCTTTGTATTGCTTTATCTTCCAATTTTTTACCTTCAATCATTTTCCCCATCTTCATTTTGGCCTTCCCAATGGCACCTGCATCCCTTTTCAACCTTTTTTAGTGAGTTTTGTGATGCAAAAAGTATTTTTAGGTTCCAAAATATGAAATGGAACCTCTATTACACAAAAATATTTCTTCATAGCATAGATCGATATGTAGTTTTTCACAAAATGGTTGCCTCTATTCTATGAAGTTGCACTTTCATCATCGAAAACTATGCTTCTATTTTATTCTTTGGACTTGATCATTTTGAGCTTGATCTAGGGTTTGATGAATTTTTAGTAAGATATCACAATTCTAACACTCTATTTTTGTAGGTTGTTTCATTCTTTTCTTACCAAAAATTGGGCTTCTAGGGTTTTATCAAACTATGGTTTCTTGCTTTAAATGATCATATGCTTGTTATTATATTTTCCAATAGTGGCATTGTGTGATGGTTGAGTTGTTGTATTGTTATTCTTTCCATCAAGTTTCAAACCCCATTCAGGTGTTATTGTTGAGAATTTATATTGGGGATGAGGTCCCCCATTTGTGATCTTAGTAGTTCATAGCTCCCAGTCAAAAGCGTTTACCCCTCTTTATTAAAAGAAAAAGGGCTTCTTGCAAGTTTTCTAGGAGAACTAGGGCTTGCACCATCTTGAGATATATTGAGCTTATAATCTAACATATTTTGGCAAGATCCCAATGTTTTCTAGTGTCCTATACTATTATCTTACAGGTTTCTTGATTGGGTTGGTGAAAAACTTGATTTTTTGGATCCCAAAGCTTGTTTTAAGGCTTTGCTTGTGAAACTAAACCTCTATTTGATAGAGTGACACCTCTATTTCATAGTGTTGTGCCTGTACATCACCAAGATGTACCTTTTCAGCATAAATTGGTGCCTATTTTTAGTACATTTGCATTTCTCTTTTAGTTTTCAATTTCTAGAGTTTTTGAGCTATTTTCTCATCTAACCTTCATTTCTTAGAGCAATTAACAAGTGGTGCAGCTATCTAATGCATGTCAAAGATCATTATCTTATAGATTACTAATGGTTTGATGTAAATCCATTAGTCCAGGGCTTTATTTCTCATTGATATAGGCTTCTAAAGTAGCTTAGTGGGTTAATGAACATTATACCATGTTTGGAAGGGTGTATAGATGTATGCTCTCCCCTTGTGCTTATTATGATCTTGGAGATTAGAAATATCACATTTCTTCATTTCTTTTATGTTCCATGTTTTATTCCAAGACTTACTAGCTAGCGTGTATCCTCTCCCCTTATGCTTTTGTGCAATATTGGGTGATCAAACACTTACTATAGTCTTTCCCATTAGGAGGTCTGCTTGGATATTTGAACAACTCAAGGATTACCTCAACCATATTTTTAGTAGGGTATACAAAAGGGGGGAGAGTGAAAATTATACCTCAAAGTGTGGCTAGCATTGTTCAATCCAAGACACAAAACCCTCAGTCCACCAAGGCTTATTTGGTGATGAGAGAAGGATAGACAATCATAATATTGAGCACTAGTGTCCAGTGTAGGGTATAGTGGCATGCCTAAATTTATTCACTATGTATCTTCTTGAGTAGAGATAGAGGCTCTTTGGTAAAGATCTTAGGATCTCCAAGGAAAAAAAAAAGGTGAGCCCTTGTTTCATTGAATCTCTAGCTACTAACTCTCGAAAGAGGGGTACCTTAATCCAATATTGAGATATTATCATTTAGTTTTTGGACCCACATTGAGTCAACACATCTACCTGATTAAATATGGGATTGTGTTATCATGTTTGGTGTGTTTTCACATGAGAAAAAAGTGAAGACATTTATATTTATCAGCTTAAGAGTCAAGTCAACCAATGTTTTTTATTGTTTGATTGTCTCTTGCCAAAACCTATCAAAAAGCATCTCAAACTATCAAACTAATAAATAGGAAAAGTTAAACCCTAGAACTTCACCTTCCTATTTCAATGGTTTTTTTCTATGATTGGTGAGGGTGGCTCCTATCATTAAATTCAAGATTGGCTAGGGTAAGAGATTGAATTGCAGCCTAAAAGGTGAGACAACCAATCCTAGAATATGAATTTAGGGACTTGGAAATGGATTTTGTATGAAATGAAATGATATGACTAACAATTATGAAAATAACATATTTTGATGCAAAATCAACAAATCTAGAAAATCACAAAAAAAATCAGAGTTTGGAAATAAACTGAGTAGAGTTTTGTGCATTTGTCATTTGAATTTGAGCATGATTTTGGAGGACCAAGTCACCTATGGTGACTATGCCTTGGTAAATAAATCTAGAATATAATTTCATAGTCCTTTGGTGTTTGATAAGAGTCTTCTTTCCTCTAGGTCTCATTGTTGGATCTTTGTTGGATGCTAAGATAAGTGACTTTTCATATGTCGTCAAGTTATAGGGTTTGAATGCAGCAATGAATAAATGGTCTCCAATCTTCTCCAGATCTAAAACTTGCACATTCAAAGAGAGATGAATGGTTTTTCTATATAGAGGCTTGCCTCATTCAAACTTCATGTTGGTGTTTCCACCTCCATAATAGAACAACTGATGAAAGAGAGCTTATCCTTTTGAGGGATAGAGGCTAAATGGAAAATGAATTATGAATTAGCAATTGACTAAAACTCACAACCCAATTTTGATTTCCTTGAAGGATTGAACTCATGCACATCACCTCAAGGCTTGATTGAAAATTGGATCAATTTCTTGGAAGACCTACAAAGTTTAGTCCTCACAAATAAAATGATAACATAAACATGAACAAACTTACATAAAACTTGACATGGTGCTTCAATGTTGAAATATTGCAATAAATCTTCTCTTGACTTGATAGCTTTTGAAAATAATTCTTACTATATATTATTATTGTTAGATGGCCAATGCTCCCCTCTGGATTCATGATAAGGGAATAGCCATTTCCTATGTGATCCATGTCTCTATTGTTTGTATCGAGTGTTGATAGATTGATCTTTTGATGCAATGGAAAATTGGGGACAAGAATTGGTATTAGAGCATTCAGTCATGCAGGTTTGAATCCCCTTAGGTAACGCTGAGGGGGATATTGTTGGAAGATGGTTAGCGCTCCCCTCAAGATTTTTGACAAGGGACTAACCACCTCCTATACGATCCATGTCTCTAACATTTATATTAGGAATTGATAGATTGATATTTTGATGCAACGAAAAACTAGGGCCAACAAAATTATTTCACTTTGTTTTAAAATGATGTAATGACTAGGTATTTACATGCAATTAATCTTATTTCTCAAAAATTAAATCCCGATATCCAAATTTTGACATTTGAAATTTAAATAATAAAATTACAACTGTAACATATTAAAATTTGGAGGAAAAATAGGGGAACCAAGTTGCCTAGAGTGACTTAGTCCTAGCCCTATTTTGTAGGGTGTAAAGTGTCGAGAGAAAAATATTAAATGTATGCATTGGTTTTGTACATCAGTTTTCTTGGTAAATGTCTAAATGGTCCATGGAATGCATAATTTAGGAAATTAGGTGTACAATTAGGTCCATTCACTTAGGAGGGAGTAAAAGGGTAAGTGTAAGAAGATAGTTCCCAAAAAGGGGGCTTAAGTGACCACTTTTTTTTCTTTTCTGAAATTAGAATATACTAACCTTGGATGTGAAATTGAGGATAGTTACACTCAAAATTTTGAGATGGAACAAAAACAAGGATCAAAGTGCTCCAAGTCTACTTTCTAAACTACTAATTTATTTTGAAAAAGGTTGAGATTAAGGGGTTCAAAAGAGGGACGTACACAAATTGGTGTTGTTTTTGTCAAAGAAACATAACATAACAACTCTTGTACGAGCCTAACACGATGAAATTTTTTTAGTATTTTTAAAATTACTACAGTCAAAAGTTAGCTAATAGTATGCAGTTGATGCATGATTTTTTTGATAATTTTTTAATGAATATTTTATTTTTCACTAATTTTCAAAGTGGACACTTCCTGAAAAATAGAATTTTGGTTGTGCTACCCATACAAATTTTGGAAACTAATTGATTTTTTTTAATTTTTAGAATGGAGTCTAGTTTCTAAAAATGTAATTTATTTGAAATTTTGATGGACAGTTAATTTATAACAAAAAAAAACACCAAACACAACTTTTTGCCAAAAAAGAGACATACAAACAAAAGGAATTATGGATGAAAGGCTTAACATTGTCAGAAAGTGAAAAAATTACATCATTGGATAGCTAACAGAGAATGTAACATTACCCAGATGTTTGATTTGTTTTATATTGGACTACGTGCAATCCTGATGGCGAGCACAAACCCAATTATATGAAATATTGTAGAATTTGCAAAAGAAAAGTCTTTGGTTATTGGGAATGCCCTCCAAGCCTTTGGGTTGGTATTCCAAGGAAAATACCAATCCAAAGGCTTGGGGATTCCCAAAGCAAGACATAATGTGCTCACAATATATCTCAATTTTGACATGGTCTTTTGTGTTCATGGGGAACATGTCTAGCAAGACATAACACGAGCACAGTTTAACACACTTGTGTTCTATCTTGCTTTATGTTAAATGCTACTCTATTGAGTGTATGTTTATCTATTTGTATGTTTGCATGTACATGTATACTTGTATGTCATGTATGTATGTATGCATGTATGTATCAATGCATGTATATTGTATGTATGCCTATGTGTATGTAAGATTGTATCTACACATGTACATGTATGCTTGTATGTATGTCGGATTGTATGCACATATGTAAATTATGCTTGTATTTATGTATGTATGTATTTATGTATTTCCTTAGAGAGAGGGAGAATTTTAAGAGAGAGATATCTAGATTTTTCTAGGTAGGGTGGGAGGGGGACGGGGATAGGGACGGGGATAGGGAAAGGGGAGAGAGAGAGATGGGGGTGGAAGTGAGATTTTAAGAGAGATGGAGTGGGAGAGAAGGGGTTGGATTGAGAGGGACTTAGCTAGGTAGGGTGGGAGGGATAGAGGGAAGGAGATAGAGAGAGAGAGCAGGCTGGGGGAGAGAGAATTGAGAGAGAGGGAGAGATAGAGGTGGGGGGAGAAGACAAAGATAGAGAGAAAGAGAGAGTTATGTAGGTAGGGTGCAAAAGGGAGAGACTTGAGAGTGTGAGGGGGTGAGAGGGAGAGACTTGAGAGATAGGTAGTGAGAGGGGTGGGAAATAAAGTGAGTGTGAGTGAGAGACTTGAGAGAGGGAGAGCGTCTGGGAGGGAGTGACCTGATAGAGGGAGAGAAAGAGGGGGGTGGAGTGAGAGTGACTTATCTAGGTACGGTGGGAGGGATAGATAGAGAGAGGGGGAGAGAGAGAGACTTACCTAGGTAGGTTGTCAAAGGGAGAGAATTGAGAGAAAGAGGGGGTGGGAGGGAGAGACCTAAGAGAGAGGGAGTGTGAGAGAGTGGGATGAAGATGGAGAGAGATGGATAGAGGGAGCGAGAGAGGGTGGTAGGGATTGATTGAAGGAGAGGTACGTAGAAAGAGGGAGAGGGTAGATAGAGACAATTAGAGAGGGTAGGAGAGAGGGAGGGAGGGAGAGGTGAGATGTATAGATAGAGAGAAAGTGATAGGGGTTGAGGGTATAGGGTTGAGGGATTAGAGTGGAGGACCTATAAGGTTGATGGTTTTAAGGGTATTACGGTTTAAGGTTTGAAGTTTGAGGGATTAGGGTTGATGGTAGAGGGTATTGGGTTGAGGGTAGAGGGTAGAAGGTTTAGGGTTTACAGTTAAAGGGTTTAGGGTTAAGGGTTTAGGGTTGAGGGTAGAGGGTTTAGGGTATAGGGTTGAGGGTATATGGTTGAAGGATTAAGTTGATGGTCCAATGCAAAGGGTAGAGGGTATAGGGGTTGAGGGTTTAGCGTTTAAGGAATGAGGGTTGATGAATTATGGGTTGAGTGTTGAGCATTTAATGTATAGGGTGGATGGTAGAGGGTAGAGGGTTTAAGGGTTGAGGGTTTAGGGTTTAAGGTTGAGGGTAGAGGATTGAGGGTATAGGGTATAGAGTTGAGGGATTAGGGTTGAGGATCCAATGTATATGGTAGAGGGTATAGGAGTTGAGGGATTAGGGTTTAAGGGTTGAGGGCTGAGGGTTTAAGGGTTGAGGGTTTATGGATTAGGGTAAAGAGTTTTCTTGGATTTAAGGGTTTAATGGTTGATGGATTATGGTTTAGGGTAGAGGGTATTGGTTTGAGGGTAGAGGGTAGAGGGTAGAGGGTAGAGGGTAGAGAGTAGAGGGTAGAGGGTTTAAGAGTTGAGGGTTGAGGGTTTAGGGTTTAGGGTTGAGTGTTTAAGGGTTTAAGGGTTGATGATTTAGGGTTGAGGGATTAGGGTAGAGAGGGAGGTATGGATGGATAGAGAGATGGAGGGAGAAGTGAGATAGAGATAAGGAGAGAAGAGGAGGGAGGAACATAGATATATGAGGGTTGAGGGTACATATGGTTGAAAGGATTGGGGTTTAGAGTCCAATGTATATGGTAGAGGGTATCGGAGTTGAGGGTTTAGGGTTTGAGGGTTGAGGATTGAGGGATTAAGGGTTGAGGGTTGAGAATTGAGGGTTAATGGTTTAATGTATAGGGTAGAGGGTAGAGAGTTTAAGGGTTGAGGGTTGAGGGTTTAAGGTTGAGGGTAGAGGATTAAGGGTATAGGGTTGGGGTATTAGGGTTGAGGGTCATTTGTATAGGGTAGAGGGTATAGGGGTTGAGGGATTAGGGTTTAAGGGTTGAGGGATTAAGGGTCAAGATGGTTGAGGGATTAGGGTAGAGAGTTTACTAAGTGTTTTCAAGGGTTGAAGGGTTATGGTTGAGGGTAGAGGGTAGAAGGTAGAGGGTTTAAGGGTTTATGGTTTAAGGGTTCATGGTTCAAGGTTCAGGGTTTAGGGTTTAGGGTTGAGTGTTTAAGGGTTTATAGGGTAGAGGGTAGAGGGTTTAGAGGTTGAGGGTTGAGGATTGAGGGTATAGGGTTGGGGGATTAGGGTTGAGGGCCAATGCATAGGGTAGAGTGTATAGGGGTTGAGGGATTATGGTTTAAGGGTTGAGGGATTAAGGGCCAAGAGGGTTGAGGGATTATGGTAGAGAATTTACTAAGTGGATTTAAGGGTCGAGGGATTAGGGTAGAGGGTAGAGGGTAGAGGATTGAGGGTAGAAGTTAGAGGGTTTAAGGGTTTAGGGTTTAAGGTTTGGGGGTTTAGGGTTTAGGGTTTAGGGTTGAGTGTTTAAGGGTTTATAGGGTAGAGGGTAGAGGGTTTAAAGTTGAGGGTAGAGGGATCGAGGGTATAGGTTTGGGGGATTAGCGTTGAGGGTCTAATGTATAGGGTAGAGGGTATAGAGGTTGAGGAATTAGGGTTTAAGGGTTGAGGGATTAAGGGTCAAGAGGGCTGAGGGATTAGGGTAGATGAATTTAGTGAGTGGTTTTAAGGGTTGAGGGATTAGGGTTGAGGCTAGAGGGTGGAGGATTGAGGGTAGAGAGCAGAGGGTTTAAGGGCTGAGGGTTTAGGGTTTAGGGTTTATGGTTGAGTGTTTAAGGGTTTATAGGGTAGTGGGTAGAGGGTAGAGGGTTTAAGGGTTGAGAGTTTAAGGTTGAGGGTAGAGGATTGAGGGTATAGGATTGGGGGATTAGGGTTGAGGGTCCAATGTATAGGGTAGAGGGTATAGAGGTTGAGGGATTAGGATTTAAGGGTTGAGCCTGGATTAAGGGTCAAGAGAGTTGAGGGATTAGGGTAGAGAGTTTACTAAGTGGTTTTAAGGGTTTAAGGGTTGAGGGATTAGGGTTCAGGGTATAGGGTAGAGGATTGATAGTAGAGGGTAGATGGTTTAAGGGTTTGGGGTTTAAGGGTTGAGGGTTTAGGGTTTAGGGTTGAGTGTTTAAGGGTTTAAAGGGTAGAGGGTAGAGGGTAGAGGGTTTAAGGGTTGAGAGTTTAAGGTTGAGGGTAGAGGATTGAGGGTATAGGGTTGGGGGATTATGGTTTATGTTCTAATGTATAGGGTAGAGGGTATAGGGGTTGAGGGATTAGCATTTGAGGGTTAAGCCTTGATTAATGGTCAAGAGGGTTGAGGGATTAGCATAGAGGTTTTACTAAGTGGTTTTAAGGGTTTAAGGGTTAAGGGATTAGGGTTGAGGGTAGAGGGTAGAGGATTGAGGGTAGAGGGTTTAAGGGTTGAGGGTTTAGGGTTTAAGGTTGATGGTAGAGGATTGAGGGTATAGGGTTGGGGGATTAGGGTTGAGGTTCTAATTTATAGGATAGAAGCTAGAGGGGATGAGGGATTAGGGTTTAAGGGTTGAGGATTGAGGGTTGAGGATTGAGGGTATAGGGTTGGGGGATTAGGGTTTAAGTTCTAATGTATAGGGTATAGGGTAGAGGGTTGATGGATTAGGGTTAAGGGTAGAGGGCAGAGGGGTTGAAGGATTAGGGTTTAAGGGTATAGGGTTGAGGGTTTAGGGTTTAAGGTTGAAGGTAGAGGATTGTGGGTATAGGGTTGGGGTTCTAATGTATAGGGTAGAGGGTAGAGTGGTTGAGGGTTAGGGTTTACAGATTGAGGGTTGAGGGTTGATGATTGAGGGTATAGGGTTGGGGGATTAGTGTTGAGGTTATAATGTATAGGGTAGAGGGTAGAGGGATTGAAAGATAAGGGTTAAGGGTAGAGGGTAGAGGGGATGAAGGATTAGGGTTTAAGGGTATAGGGTTGAGGGTTTAGGGTTTAAGGTTGAGGGTAGAGGATTGATGGTATAGGGTTTGGGGATTAGGGTTGAGGTTTTAATGTATAGTATAGAGGGTAGAGAGGTTGAGGGATACAAGAATACAAGGCTGAGTATTGAGTAGGTTTGGTCCTTAGAGAAGTGCTTCGAGGCGGAGAACAAACTCAAGCCAAACAAAAAAATAAAGCTCACACAAGAGTTGGGATTGCAGCCCCACCAGGTGGTTGTGTGGTTCCAAAATAGATGAGCATGTTGGAAGTCCAAGCAAATCAAGTGTGACAACAATGATCTCAAGGAGAACTATGATGTTTTTATGGAAGAAAACTAGAAGCTCCACGCCGAGGTGATATTAAACTAAAATGAGCAAAGTCAAAACTAAATGGATTTTGGTATTGGTACCAATTGCATGTTTGTGGATTCTAAAATTACTTAGTTTGTTGTAGGTTGTAGGGCTAAAAGTCAATCTAGAAGGCTACAAAAGCAATGGGAATGATGTTGTGCTCAAGAGCATGAAAAGTGAGTGTGGTGAGCAAGAGGAGACTGAGGCCAATGAGTCGGGCCAGATTGTGCAATCAAAACTAGGAGTGAAGAAATTTTGAAGAAACTAGGAAAGGATAATTTCTCTACTTGCTCTAAGATCAATGCTGATCAAATCAGAGATATTGGAACCCCCCACGAGTAAGCTAATGCTGGAATAGATGGGGACAATGCCTCATCTACTCAAGCTATTTCTGCCATGGGCTCATACTACATCAATTTCTCTGACAACCCTGATGACACACCTATTAATGGGTGCAACCAACAACACTTGCTTCCCCAATTTGGGCATTTGATGAAATATTGTGAAGTAGAGGGAAGCTACTATTCATTTATTATGGACTCTGAGTTAGCAAATATGGATTACACTGACAGTTATTAATATTTTGAAGCTTATTCAGAAAGGAATATCTCATATTCTTAGATTTTAGATTGGCTTACTTCCCTTCAAGTCTATCTTGGTATCCCACTGGTTGTGGGCTCTCTTCCTAGAGAGTTTTGGTAGGATGTTATTGATAAATTTCACGAGAAGGTCTAACATTGGTAGTGCAGGTGGCTTTCTACCATTGGAAGAGTGATTCTTTTGAAGTCAATGGTTTAGGCCCTCCCTACATATATAGATGTTTTGTGCTTTCAACTCATTCCAGTTTCATTAAAAAAATTGAGAGTCTCTCAAAAATTCTTATGGGTTTGTAATATGATCTCAAAGAAGTGGAATTTGGTTAAGTGGGATATTATTTGTAGGTCAAAGCAAGAAGGTGGGATCAGTCTTATGACAAGTTGGTTTTAATGGTTAGGTTTTGGTAGCTAAGTTGTATTGGAGGTGGTGTACTAATCAACATCAAAATTGGGCTAAGATCCTCACTTCAAAGTATTTGAGAGGGGTGGAAAGTGTTGATATGCCTAGATATAGCCTCTTAGATAAGGGTTCTATGATCTAGGGCACCCTTAAAATGGGGCTAAGCTAATCAAGCAAGCATTATTCTAGATCTATAACAGAGGCTCTAAGGCTTTGTTCTGGATTGACTCTTGGGATGAGCATCCCTCTATCATGTTAATGTACCCACATTTGTAATCTTTATGTAACATTTTTCTTGATGTTGGTTGGTGTAGAGTGGTTGATTTTAAATCCTCCCACGTTCTAGATCAAGTAATATTTTTTAGATGGAAAGACCCACATGAGTGACCACTTGGAGGTTCGATGGAGGATCGTTGTGACCTGGAAAATATTTTGGCTAACAGAGTTTGTAATTATTTATTGGAGAGATATTTTCTTTCCTAGGGTCTTGACCTAAAAGGAAAATTATTGACCCCTAATCCCTCAATCCTCAACTCTCAACCCCTCTACCCTCTACCCTATACTTAGAACCTCAACCCTAATCCCCCAACCCTATACCCTCAATCCTCTACCCTCAACCCTCAACCCCAAACCATAAACCCTTAAACCCTCTACCCTCTACCCTCAATTGTAATTCAATACACAAGTGAAATATGGAGGGACACACATACCAATTTTTTAGGACCATGAGGAGGTTGGCTAAGCTCATTTGCAATTTCTATTCCCAAGTCCAATAGGTGCTCATGCATTCTTAATACAGTCATGGGCTCTTCTATTTCTTCAACAAGACATTTTTTCTTTAATGCTTGTAGTCTATTTTGAGGGTTCCATGATGCTTCCACAATATTATGGCTATACATTTTAATTGGTAAAAAAAAAAAAACCATGTCATGTTCATGATTTTTTTTTCTATTGATCTTTCTATGGATCAATTGAACTTGAACATAGGACATTCCATTTGTTCACAATGAACTACTAGCCACTTTTTGAACATTTCATAGATCAGCTAGAACTCAAATCTAAAATCTTCCATTTATTGTTGAAGTGCTATGAGATCAGTGAGCTACTATCCCTACTATTCCTTTAGTACCAGCCCATCTCTCTTGTTCAAAACTTCAGCTTTTTTTAAGGTTCTTTTTAATATTTCCATGGTGTGTCCTGCTAACTTTTTGAAGCTCTGACTTCCAATACTTTTCATCTCAACCAGGAACATGTCTTCCTAGAGCTTGGAGAGAAAGAGGTAAGCCTCCACACACACCTAAGAAGTTGTCAACAAGATCCTCATACCCGCTAGATGGATGAGGTTGAGAGAAAGCATGCCAACTGAAAAGCTCTCTGGCGTCATTTTTATCCATTCCTTTTAAATGATAACTTACGTTAATTACCTTGACGTTAAGTATCCTTACATCTCTAGTTGTAATTATCACCAGACTATTGCCTGGCTTTCTTAGAATATGTGTAATGGATAGAGCATCCAACTGTTTAGGGTGATCAATATCATGTAGAACAAGTAGAAAATTCAAAGAACTGCTTCTATCTATGCAATTGGAAATACAGGTTTATCCTTCCTCTGTACATTGAAAACTAAGCTCGTCTTCATCAAAGAGATCTTTGAGGAGTTTCCTTTGCAAAGAAGATAAACTGCTTTTAGTTGATGCTTCTCGGACATCAAAAAGGGAGAGTTATGTCGGTAGGCTGCCAAAGGGAGAGACGTGAGAGTGTGAGGGGGTGAGAAGGAGAGACTTGAGAGATAGGTAGAGAGAGGGAGTGTGAGAGAGAGGGGGTGGGGTAGAAAGGGAGTGTGAGTGAGAGACCTAAGAGAGGGAGAGGGTGTGGGAGGGAGTGACGTGATAGAGGGAGACAAAGAGGGGGGTGGAGTGAGAGGGACTTATCTAGGTAGGGTGGGAAGGATATATAGAGAGAGAGGGGAGAGAGAGAGTTACCTAGGTAGGTTGTCAAAGGGAGAGACTTGAGAGAAAGAGGGGGTGGGACAGAGAGACCTACGAGAGAGGGAGAGAGAGGGAGTGGGAGAGAGTGGGATGGAGATAGAGAGAGATAGATAGAGGGAGAGAGAGGGTGGTAGGGATTGATTGAATGAGAGGTACGCAGAAAGAGGGAGAGGGTAGATAGAGACAATTAGAAATTGTAGGAGAGAGGGAGGGAGGGAGAGGTGAGATGTGTATAGAGAGAAAGTGTTAGGGGTTGAGGGATTAGGGTGAAGGACCTATAAGGTTGATGGTTTTGGGTTATTAGGGTTTAAGGGTTGAGGGTTGAAGGATTAAGGTCGATGGTAGAGGGTAATGGGTTGAGGGTATAGGGTAAAAGGTTTAGGGTTTAAGGTTAAAGGGTTTAGGGTTAAGGGCTTAGGGTAACTAAGGGTAGAGGGTTTAGGGTATAGGTTTGATGGTATATGGTTTAAGGATTAAGTTCAGGGTCCAATGCAAAGGGTAGAGGGTATAGGGGTATAGGGTTTAGGGTTTAAGGACTAAGGGTTGAGGTATTAAGGGTTGAGGGTTGACAATTTTGAGGGTTGAACACTTAATTTATAGGGTAGACGGTAGAGGGTAAAGGGTTTAAGGGTTGACAGTTGACGGTTAACAGTTGACAGTTGAGGGTTTAAGGTTGAGGGTAGAGGATTGAGGGTATAGGGTATAGGGTCAAGGGATTAGTGTTGATGATCCAATGTATAGGGTAGAGGGTATAGGGGTTGAGGGATTAGGGTTCAAGGGTTAAGGGTTTAGGGATTAGCGTAGAGAATTTTCTTGGATTTAAGGGTTGAGGGTTTAGATTTTAGGGTTGATTTTTTAAAGGTTTAAGGGTTGATGGTTTAGGGTTGAGGGATTAGGGTAGAGAGGGAGGTATGGATGGATAGAGATATGGAGGGAGAAGTCAGATAGAGAGAAGGAGAGAAGAGGAGGGAGGGACATAGATATATGAGGGTTGAGTATCCAATGTATAGGGTAGAGGGTTGAGAATAAAGGGTATAGGGTTGACAACCTATAAGGTTGGGGGACTAGGGTATTTGGTTGAGGGTATAGGGTTGATGTTATAGGGTTGAGGGTACATATGGTTGAAAGATTGGGTTTGAGAGTCCAATGTATAGGGTAGAGGGTATTGGGGTTGAGGTTTTAGTGTTTGAGGGTTGAGGATTGAGGGATTAAGGGTTGAGGGTTGAGGGTTGAGAATTCAGGGTTAAAGGCTTAATGTATAGGGTAGAGGGTAGAGGGTAGAGGGTTTAAGGGTTAAGGGTTGAGAGTTTAAGGTTGAGGGTAGAGGATTGAGGGTATAGGATTTTGGGATTAGGGTTGAGGGTCCAATGTATAGGGTAGAGGGTATAGGGGTTGATGGATTAGCATTTAAGGGTTGAACCTAGATTAATTGTCAAGAGGGTTGATGGAATAGGGTAGAGAGTTTACTAAGTGGTTTAAGGGTTTCAGGGTTGAGGGATTAGGGTTGAGGGTAGAGGGTAGAGGGTAGAGGATTGAGGGTAGAGGGTAGAGCGTTTAAGGGTTTAGGGTTTAAGGGTTGAGGGTTTAGGGATTAGGGTTTAGTGTTTAAGGGTTTATAGGGTAGAGGGTAGAGGGTAGAGGGTTTAAGGGTTGATATTTTAAGGTTGAGGTTAGAGGATTGAGGGTATAGGGTTGGGGGATTAGGGTTGAGGGTCCAATGTATAAGGTAGAGGATATAGAAGTTGAGGGATTAGCATTTAAGGGTTAAGCCTAGATTAAGGGCCAAGAGGGTTGAGGGATTAGGGTAGAGAGTTTAGTAAGTGGGTTTAAGGTTAAGAGATTAGGGTTGAGGGTAGAGGGTAGAGGGTAGAGGATTGAGGGTAGAGAGTAGAGGGTTTAAGGGTTTAGGGTTTAGGGTTTAAGGTTGAGGGTAGAGGATTGAGGGTATAAGGTTGGGGGATTAGGGTTTAGGTTCTAATGTATAGGGTAGAGGTAGACGGATTGAGGGATTATGGTTTAAGGGTTGAGGGTTGAGGGTTGAGGATTGAGGATTGAGGTTATAAGGTTGGGGGATTAGGGTTTAGGTTCTAATGTATAGGGTATAGGGTAGAGGGGTTGAGGGATTAGGGTTAAGGGTAGAGGGAAGAGGGGTTGAGGGATTAGGGTTTAAGGGTATATGGTTGAGGGTTTAGGGTTTAAGGTTGAGGGTATAGGGTTGGGGGATAGGGTTGAGGTTCTAATGTATAGTGTAGAGGGTAGAGGGGTTGAGGGATTAGGGTTTAAAGATTGAGGCTTGAGGCTTGAGGATTGAGGGTATGGGGTTGGGGGATTAGTGTTGAGGTTCTAATGTATAGGGTAGAGGGTAGATGGGTTGAGGGATTAGGGTTAAGGGTAGTGGGTAGAGAGGTTGAGGGATTAGGGTTTAAGGGTATAGGGTTGAGGGTTTAAGGTTGAGGTTAGAGGATTGAATGTATAGGGTTTGGGGATTAGGGTTGAGGTTCTAATGTATAACTTGTAGAGGGTAGATGGGTTGAGGGATTAGGGTTTAAGGGTTGACGGTTGAGGGTTGAGGGAGACAAGAATACACGGCTAAGTATTGAGTAGGTTTGGTCCTTGGAGAAGTGCTTCAAGGCGAAGAACAAACTCAAGCTAAAGAGAAAAATAAAGCTCACACAAGAGTTGGGATTGTAGCCCCACTAGGTGGTTGTGTGGTTCTAGAATAGATGAGCACGTTGGAAGACCAAGCAGCTCAAGAACAACAGTAATGATCTCAAGGAGAACTATGATGCTATTGTGGTAGAAAACTAGAAGCTCTGTGCCGAGGTGATAATAAACTAAATTGAGCAGAGTCAAAACTAAATGAATTTTGGTACCAATTGCATGTTTCTAGATTCTAAAATTACTTAGTTTGTTGCAGGTTGTAGGGCTAAAAGTCAAGCTAGAAGGATACACAAGCAATGGGAATGATGTTCTCAAGAGCTTGAAAAGTGAGTTTGGTGAGCAAGAGGAGACTGGGGCCAATGAGTCAAGCCAAACTGTGCAATTAGAACTAGAAGTGAAGAAATTTTGAAGAAACTAGGAAAGGATAATTTCTCTACGTGCTCTAAGTTTAGCACTGATCAAATTGAAGATATTGGAACCCCCACAAGCAAGCTTCTACTGGTATAGATGGGGACAATTCCTCCTCTACTCAAGTTGTTTCTACCATGGGATCATACTACATCAATTTCTCTGACAACCCCAATGAAACACCTATTAATGGGTGCAACTAGCAACACTTGCTTCCCCAATTCAAGCATTTCATGAAATACTATGAAGTAGAGGGAAGCTAATATTCATTTATTATGGACTTTGAGTTAGAAAATATGGATTACACTGACAGTAATTAATATTTTGAAGCTTATTCAGAAAATAATATCTCATATTCTTATATTTCATATCCGTTCGCTTCCCTTTGTCTATCTTGGTATCCCATTGGTTGTGGGCTCTCCTCCTAGAGAGTTTTATATGTTATTGATAAGTTTTGAGAGAAGGTCTATAACCATTGGACTTGCAGGTGGATTTCTACTATGGGAAGAGTGACTGTTTTGAAGTCAATGGTTTAGGCCCTCCTTCTATACAATTTTTTTTGTGCTTTTGAATCATTCTAGTTTCATTAAAAAATTGAGTCTCTTAGAAATTCTTATGGGTTTGTAATATGATCTCAAATAAGTGTCCAATTTGGTTAGGTGGGATATTATTTGTAGGACAAAGCAATAAGGCAGGATCGGTCTATGACAAGTTGGACTTAATGGTTAGGTTTTGGTAGCTAAGTTGTATTGGAGGTGGTGTACTAATCAACATCAAAACTAGCCTAAGATCCTCACTTAAAAGTATTTTAGAGGGGTGGAAAGTGTTGATGTGCCTAGATACAACCTCTTAGGTAAGGGTTCTATGATCTAGGGAACCCTTAAAAGGGGGCTAACCTAATCAAGCAAGGATTATTCTAGATATATAATAGAGGCCTTGAGGCTTTGTTCTGGTTTTACTTTTGGGATGAGCATCCCCCTATCATGTTAATGCACCCACATTTGTAGTTGTATATACATCCAAAATTGGTCTAGAGAATATTAATTAAATATCCATTATTTAATTAATGAAATCTTTATTCCCCTACTATATAAATAAATTGCAAATTTATTTACATAGTTCCCATTCTCTTAATTCCTCTATTCTAATTCACCCTCTTCATGATTTAGTTGAAATAAAAAAATCTAAATAATTTATTTTATTTTAATTAATTCCCTCTCATTTAATTCAAATTTTTAAATTTGAATTTCATCACATTTGTACATATTTCTCTATCTACCTTCCACCTCACCCTCCAACTCACCATTTGTCACATGAAAATAATTATCATTATTTTCTAAAATAGATATTTGATCTCAACAATTTAACCACCTTCTAGACACATGACTCCTTAATTCAAATGATTCCTTCTTACACTTGGAAAGATGGTTTTACTAAAGGGAACAATTTCCTTGTTTTCTCCATCCTTCTCATTCTTCACGATCGATTTCTCCAAATCAAATCTCAATCGTTCATGGTTGCCAACTCACCAAATTCCTTGGAGAAATATATAAATTGAGGCCCATTTACAGCTTTTTGGCATAAGGAGCATTTGCATAACATCACTCTGTAGGATTTCATTCAAGTTTAAAGAGCTTAGTTTGCATTTTCAATTTGGCATTTTAGAATAGTTTATCAATTTTCTTTGAATCATGGCTCCTTTAGATATTTCCTAGTTTAATTGAGCATCTAGGACCATTTTCATCTCACTATCATTAGCTTAATTCTTCATTGTTTACTTTCATATCATTTTGTATACAACAATTCATTTCACCATGTCACTCCATCATTTCATCCAACTGAATCCTTCAATCATATAGATGTAGGCTTAGATTCTACATTATGGATAAATAGGCTACTTGTTTCTTAGAGGACATCCCAATGATTTGTGTACGAATAATATCTGAGAGCATAAATACTAGGACATTTGAGATTAGAGGAAGATGGGAGGTTTTTAAGGAACTATGTTATCAAATTATGTTTGATTAAGTTAGATTTCCTTACTGTAATGCTTTCCATCTAAGTATGTTGTTAATTTGATATAATTCACGCATATTTTATTACACACATAAATTGGCACCCACCATGGGGCCTAGCCCCTGTTATTTTGATATTTTCAGGAAAAAAAAATTATAGGCTCAGATGAGTATTTCTTTGGCATAAACACTGACTTGTCTGGTGCTTTTAAAATATTCTCTAGCACTTACACCAACTATTCTGGCACTTCGAAGGATTTCTCTAGCACATCAAAGCCATTTTGTGGTGCTTCAAGGAGTTTCTGTGGCTCTTTGACCAATTTATATGGTGCTTTAACCAATTTCTCTGGCACTTTTCATTAATTCTGTGGCACTTTTTTCTTTTTGGCGCTTCTACTTACTATTATGGTGCTTTCAATTATTTCTGTAAATTTTCTTGAGAATGAAAATTGATGTTTTCCTTTCTATTGTGCAGATTTCTTGAAACATTGTCAAAGACTTTGCTAAAACTCTAGAATGGTTGTCAAAGAAAATTCATCATAAACTACTGATAAATTTGATTCAGGGGCTAGATTTTATGTCTTTCCTTCATACTTAAATTAGGAACATAGATTAATTAACAAGGAAAGAACACCATTTTTTTGCATGTGGGAATGGTAGGCATATGCTCTCCCCTTAATTGGGTGGTAAAAAAGCTAGACCCATTCCTTTTCATTATTTGTGGTTTGTTTTTGAATGGTAGGCATATGCTCTCCCCTTAACTAGGTGATCAAAACTCCAGACCCATTCTTGTTAATCTGCGAGTGTGACTAGTATATACAGTGTGGGTTCTCTCTTTATTCATGCAGAATAAAGATTGATTGAACTATAGGTATATTCTCTCACTTTTGTTTATCCTAGAGGGCCTGCCTTGGGGAAAAATTACTCACCCAAGGGAACGACCCAACCGGCAACACGCTAAAGCCAAGCACATTTCTAGTCGGGATATAAATGTGGGTATTGGAACAAAGGCCAATATCATGAGGATAGTCCTGACGAGAAGGGAAACAATGGTCTCTCACCCCATCAGTTATCCCCCATGAATAGAAAGTCCTTACTAAACCCTTGTAGTAATTTGGCCAAAACCTTTATGTATTCTCTTGGTACAATAATGGTCATTGTGAAGGCATCCACATTCTCGTAGTTTTTAGTAGAGATGATCAATCTGCCATGGGAGTTTTATGGAGGCTGGAAGCTTGGTTGACCTGAGAAGTGAGTGCACTGTAATGGGGAGCCCGTGTGGCCAAGCTTCTGAATTCATCCGCTAAAAAAAAGTGTGGGTTGGGTAAAACCCACATGGAATCCAAGAGAATATAGTCTTTCACAGCCCTAGGGAATGTACGTTGTGATTGATTGTACTTGTCAAAGTGTTTTCAAACCAAAATTCAAACAAAACCTCACACACTAGAAAAGTACAAAATTGTGATTCAGAATACATCATCTGGAACAAACTACCCTCTGACCAAACACCGGAAAAATCAAGCAAATTTGAAACAAACTATTGCATTCTTTGTTCAATGCTTCCATTTTTTTTGCAGCACTTTCAATGATTTTTCAAGCGCATCCACCGTCTGTTTCAGTGCATCCACCCCATTTTTTAGCGCATCTCCTAAATTTTGTGGCACATCTACCAAATCCTAAAGTGCATTGACCAAAAACTCTGGTGCATTTGAGCTATTCTATGGTGCATCCACCTAATTCTATAGTGCATTCTAGCAAAATATTTTTGGTGCATCCAAGATTTTCTATGGCACTTCTGCCTTTTAGCGCTTCCACTGACTATAATAATGATTTCACCAAAATTTATAAACAGAGAATTGGGATTGTTCTTTACTCTACATTTTAAAACCAGATTTAGAAGATTTTCCAATTCAGGATCATTCCTCACAAACTAAGGAGCTTAAACATGTCCTTTATCCAATGACTTCACGAAAAATCAAAATTTGAAAACCAAAAGTTGTAGCTCTTAGTCCAAACACTCATCAAGAACATATTTCTATGCTCTGTAAATTTAGGGATAGATTGAGCTATTCAAATCTTACATAAAAGCTTCAAAGAACAACGTCGGTTTGTATTCGTTCTACTATTGCCAAAATGAAAGACTCTTCCAAAGATTCAAACATCCTATCTAAAAAGGAAATTTCTCACCATTTCACGATTTGAACCCAAAATTGCAAAATATTCTCAAGTTTGGTATTATCCCTTAAAGTCCAAAACTTTTTTAAAATTGACTCTCACAAGTTAAATCCTTTTTTACCTAAACTTTGATCACACATCTAAAAGTGCCCCATCATGAAGAACCCAAAATTTGATCATCAAGTTGAGTTTCCCCATTAGGATTCATCATCCTTCATCTTGAAACTGTGATAGGTCAAAATAAAGCGGTAGAAAACGAGCAGAAAACAAAGTAATGCAAAGACCACTAAGAACAACCTACACCTCAAGATTAGCCTAGTTGGAATCAACACAAAATAAGAACAAATGAAACCTTTTACCTTGTGTGGAATTGATCCTTTGGTTGGCCCTTTGATCTTTGGTGTGTATGCTCCTTGGATGGCAAGATATGCAAGCTAGATGATGATGTGAGGATGGATGGAAGGAAGTGGATGAAAGCATGAAAATGGATAAGTATGAATTCTAAAGAAATTTTGCAAGAGTTTGGCTACAATGCATGATCTTCCCTAAATGAGAGAAAAGAGGGGGTATTTATAGAGATTTTGGAAATCTCTAGGGAAATGGATGGCCAAGATTGAGCCACCAATGATCAAGATGTAGGGCTAAGGTGAGTTGAGAACTCACAAGCCCTCACATCTTGACATGTGGCATGTGATATATGGCCCTAAAAGGTGAAGTGGACATGAGGTGGATGGATAGTACATGACATGGAGAGGGTACATAGTACCTTGGGATTGGGACAAGATCCCCTCATAAATGAGGTGCCTATCCCCATGTGGGTGAGAGGATAAGTGGGGAATTAAAAATTTCTCAAATATTCTCATGGGGATGAGAGAAGGAATTTTAAATTCCAAGTGGTGCATTGGGGGATTAAATGTGAATTAAAAATTGTTGAGTGGGGGACATGTAAGAGACATTTAATTTTAAAATTGTGAAAATGTTGAGTGGGGAATTAAATGTGAATTAAAAATTCACATGGGGAAGAGAAAAAGGAATTCAATATTCCTTGGAAGGATAAAAGGAATTAAAAATTCCTTGAGAGGTTGATTAGGCTAGTTAATGAAGGATTAGAGGAGGGTTAGGTGGCTAAGAGAGATTAGAGGCCAACTTGCAAAAGTTGGAGGATGTGACACATCCTAATCAAGGATTAAGCATGTGCACACCCCTAATGATGAGATTAGGAGAATAATTAGGATTAGATAAAGATGATGGAGGATGTGACATATGAGGAATTAAATAAATGTGATATTTATTTATTTCATTTGATGAAGGGGGGGAGGTATTTAATTATTTAACTAGATACCTTAGGGATTAGAGGAATTAAGGATATTAATTAAATAATAGTGATATTACTTAATTAATGCAAATAAGGATGCTTAAATGAGAGGGGATAAATTTGGATAAATTAAGTGTCCAAATTTAGGTGTCTACAGAAACAATACACTTTAAATCAAATTTTTATCACCTTGGTTATATCAATAGAATTCATTATTCTATTAAACCAAGGTATCCCTTGGGTACTCTCAAATAGCGATCAAAATTTAGCAAACTTTCATAACTTGTATGCCCATTTTAGCAAAATTTAGGAATATTTTATGGAACATAAGTTGGTGATCCCTATGTTCGATGGATCTAATTACAGTGATTGGAAAGTGCAAATGAGTGGATATATTGTTTCTCTTGGTTACAATCTACTTAGAAGGCTATTGAGACGAAGTACATTGCTTCGGTGAATGGTCCTACTAATGCAGATGAGGTTTCTACTTACGAGGAGAATGAGAAAGTGAGGTATGTTATTTTTAGTGATTTATCTAAAACTAAGCAAGCTAAGGTTCTTTCCTTAGATATTGCTTATGATGACTGGAAGAAGTTGGAAGAACTGTATGAAGGAAATGAAAGAGTAAAATTTACAAAGAAGCTGGTAGCAAAGCACAAATTTAAGAATTTGAAGATGGAATAAGGTGAAGAGTTTACAAGCTATTTCCAAAGGATTGAGATGACAACAAATGAAGTTAAGAATCAAGGGGGAAAGCTGACTAGTGAAGATATTAAATTGAGAAGATCTTAACCACCCTACCAGATTTCTATAGTGACGAGATCTCAGTTATTAAAGAGATGTATGATCCTATAAAGTATACTAAATAATAGTTATTTGATACCTTTCAATCATTTCAGATGAGAAAGTTCAGGAAAGAAGAAAAGATAGAGACGACATTTAAGTAAATGAAGATTGAACATGATCCGGAGAGTGATGGTTCTGATGAGTTGGAAGCGAACTTCACCAAGAAGTTGAAGAAAGGTATTGGAAAGTAGAAAGGTATGTTTCCCTTTAAATGTTTCAATTGTGGTAATATTAGTCATCATGCTTCAAGATGTTCGAATAGATTTGCACAGAAGAAGAACAAGAATTATAAAGATAAGGATAGAAAGGATAAGAAATACAAGAAGTTGTATTATGTTAAAGAAGAAGTTGGAATGTCTGATGATGAATCTGAAAATGAGGTTGATGAAAGTGAATGCTTGTTTTTAGCTTTGGAAAACAAATCTCTATCTGCTGACCCTAGAAAATGTGCAAGAAAGAATAACCTGGAGAACAAAAGGAATAATATGGACGGTACTTTGGTTACTTCCTTTCATGCAAGACAAGATAAAGACTATTGGGTGATTGATAGTGGATGTTCTAATCACATTACCAAAGATAAGAGTAAGTTCACTCAACTTGAAAAGCATGATGGTGGTTTAGTCATGTTTGGTAATGATTCAAAACCTAAAATTTATGGGAAAGGTTCAATTAGTCTTGATGGAATACACAACACTAATGATGTATAATATGTGAAGGGTTTGAGGCATAACCTTTTGAGTTTTGGAAAGATGTGTAGCAATGGTTTTAAACTTGTGTTTCAGAATAATACTTGTGAAATCAAAAAAGGATTCAGAAATGGAGATATGATTGTTGTTGGAAGGAAAACTCATGGAAACATCTATTAGCTTAAGGGAGTTGATGGTCAATGCCTTGTATCTCAAGTCAGTAAAAGTTGGTTATGGCATTCGAGAATGGGACCTATAAATTTTGATAATCTAGTCAAAATCCGTTCAAAATAAATTGTCTAGGGTCTACCTAGAATCACAAGGCCTACTATTACTATTTGCAGAAGTTGTCAATTGGGGAAATAGACAAGATGCAACTTTAAGGAAAAAGAGAACTCTACTACTAGAATATTAGAGTTAATTCACACTGACCTCTATGGTCCAAATAGAATAGAAATCCTAAATGGTGACAGGTATTTCATGCTTCCTATTGATGATTTTTTCTCGAATGACATGGGTCACTTTTCTTAGAGAGAAGACTCGGGCTCTGGATAGGTTTAAAGTGTTCAAAGCAAGAGTGGAGAATGAAGTAAACCTGAAAATAATTTTTTTGAGATCTGATAGAGGTGGAGAATTCACTTCTAGTGAGTTTAATATATTCTCTGAGTAGTATGGCATAAAGAGACAATTTTTTTCTATGAGAACCCCTCAGTAGAATGGGGTAGTTGAGAGGAAAAATAGGAGAGTACAAGAAGCTACAAGAACCATGATGAAAGAATCAAATGTACTAGATGTGTACTGGAGAGATGCAATACACACTACTATTTATGCTCTTAATGGAGTCCAGATTAGAGGTAACAACACAAAGACTCCTTTTGAGTTATGGACTAGTAAGATTCCTACTATAAAATACTTTAAGGTATTTGGAAGCAGATGTTACATTAAAAGAGATGATGAAAATCTTTGGAAAGTTTATTGCTAGATGTGATGAAGGAATTTTTCTTGGGTACTCTACTACTAGCAAAGAATATATATGCTTCAATAAGAGATTGAGGAAGATTGTTGAAAGTGCTAATGTGAAAGTTGATGAAGACATATGCAGACATATTCAGATAAGAGAAGTTGAACCTAATGATCCTATTTGTGGACATGTACCTGAGGAGAATAAGAAGAAGAGAATGAACTGAAACTTGTTGTTAAGACTCCTAAGTATGTGTAGAAGAATCATCTAGAGGAACAAATAATTAGAGATAAGAGTGAAGGCATGAAGACAAGAAGTAAAGTTGAGGATGAGGTAAATCTGTGTTTATTCTCTAAAATTGAACCTAATTCTATGAGTGAAGCATGTGAAGATGAGAGTTGGATGAAAGCTATGAAAGAAGAGTTGCAGCAAATAGAAAAGAATCAGACATGGGAATTAGTTCCTAGACTTGTGAATAAGAATGTAATTGGTTCAAAATGGGTGTCATGTCATGTCAGCATTTTTGAATGGTGAATTGGAGGAAGAAATGTACATGGAACAACCTGAAGGATTTCAGTTATTTGAAAAACTAGACATGGTTTGTAAGTTGAAGAAGGTGTTGTATGGACTAAAGCAAGCTCCTAGAGCTTCGTATGCAAGACTGGATAGATACCTAACAAAAAAAGGATTCAACAAAGGCTCTGTTGATAGCAGTATGTACTTCAAAGTGCAAGGTAACAAAATGTTGATAGTAGTTGTATATGTTGATGATATCATCTTTGGTGGAAATAAAGGCATGTGTAAAAGATATGTTGAAGAAATGTAAAAATAATTTGAGATGTCCATGATTGGTGAGTTGAATTTCTTTCTTGGTCTTCAAGTGAATCAAATTGATAAAGGGATATTCATTTCACAATCTAAGTATATAAAAGAGTTGTTGAAGAAGTTTGGTATGGATGACTCCAAACTAGTTAGTACTCATATGGTAACCAAATGTAAGAGAAGCAAAATTTAGGAATATTTGATGGAACATAAGTTGGTGATCCCTATGTTCGATGGATCTAATTACAGTGATTGGAAAGTGAAAATGAGTGGATATATTGTTTCTCTTGGTTACAATCTACTTAGAAGGCTATTGAGATGAAGTACATTGCTTCGGTGAATGGTCCTACTAATGCAGATGAGGTTTCTACTTACGAGGAGAATGAGAAAGTGAGGTATGTTATTTTTAGTGATTTATCTAAAACTAAGCAAGCTAAGGTTCTTTCCTTAGATATTGCTTATGATGACTGGAAGAAGTTGGAAGAACTGTATGAAGGAAATGAAAGAGTAAAATTTACAAAGAAGCTGGTAGCAAAGCACAAATTTAAGAATTTGAAGATGGAATAAGGTGAAGAGTTTACAAGCTATTTCCAGAGGGTTGAGATGACAACAAATGAAGTTAAGAATCAAGGGGGAAAGCTGACTAGTGAAGATATTAAATTGAGAAGATCTTAACCACCCTACCAAATTTCTATAGTGACGAGATCTCAGTTATTAAAGAGATGTATGATCCTATAAAGTATACTAAATAATAGTTATTTGATACCTTCCAATCATTTCAGATGAGAAAGTTCAGGAAAGAAGAAAAGATAGAGACGACATTTAAGTAAATGAAGATTGAACATGATCCGGAGAGTGATGGTTCTGATGAGTTGGAAGCGAACTTCACCAAGAAGTTGAAGAAAGGTATTGGAAAGTAGAAAGGTATGTTTCCCTTTAAATGTTTCAATTGTGGTAATATTAGTCATCATGCTTCAAGATGTTCGAATAGATTTGCACAGAAGAAGAACAAGAATTATAAAGATAAGGATAGAAAGGATAAGAAATACAAGAAGTTGTATTATGTTAAAGAAGAAGTTGGAATGTCTGATGATGAATCTGAAAATGAGGTTGATGAAAGTGAATGCTTGTTTTTAGCTTTGGAAAACAAATCTCTATCTGCTGACCCTAGAAAATGTGCAAGAAAGAATAACCTGGAGAACAAAAGGAATAAGATGGACGGTACTTTGGTTACTTCCTTTCATGCAAGACAGGATAAAGACTATTGGGTGATTGATAGTGGATGTTCTAATCACATTACCAAAGATAAGAGTAAGTTCACTCAACTTGAAAAGCATGATGGTGGTTTAGTCATGTTTGGTAATGATTCAAAACCTAAAATTTATGGGAAAGGCTCAATTAGTCTTGATGGAATACACAACACTAATGATGTATAATATGTGAAGGGTTTGAGGCATAACCTTTTGAGTTTTGGAAAGATGTGTAGCAATGGTTTTAAACTTGTGTTTCAGAATAATACTTGTGAAATCAAAAAAGGATTCAGAAATGGAGATATGATTGTTGTTGGAAGGAAAACTCATGGAAACATCTATTAGCTTAAGGGAGTTGATGGTCAATGCCTTGTATCTCAAGTCAGTAAAAGTTGGTTATGGCATTCGAGAATGGGACCTATAAATTTTGATAATCTAGTCAAAATCCGTTCAAAATAAATTGTCTAGGGTCTACCTAGAATCACAAGGCCTACTATTACTATTTGCAGAAGTTGTCAATTGGGGAAATAGACAAGATGCAACTTTAAGGAAAAAGAGAACTCTACTACTAGAATATTAGAGTTAATTCACACTGACCTCTATGGTCCAAATAGAATAGAAATCCTAAATGGTGACAGGTATTTCATGCTTCCTATTGATGATTTTTTCTCGAATGACATGGGTCACTTTTCTTAGAGAGAAGACTCGGGCTCTGGATAGGTTTAAAGTGTTCAAAGCAAGAGTGGAGAATGAAGTAAACCTGAAAATAATTTTTTTGAGATCTGATAGAGGTGGAGAATTCACTTCTAGTGAGTTTAATATATTCTCTGAGTAGTATGGCATAAAGAGACAATTTTTTTCTATGAGAACCCCTCAGTAGAATGGGGTAGTTGAGAGGAAAAATAGGAGAGTACAAGAAGCTACAAGAACCATGATGAAAGAATCAAATGTACTAGATGTGTACTGGAGAGATGCAATACACACTACTATTTATGCTCTTAATGGAGTCCAGATTAGAGGTAACAACACAAAGACTCCTTTTGAGTTATGGACTAGTAAGATTCCTACTATAAAATACTTTAAGGTATTTGGAAGCAGATGTTACATTAAAAGAGATGATGAAAATCTTTGGAAAGTTTATTGCTAGATGTGATGAAGGAATTTTTCTTGGGTACTCTACTACTAGCAAAGAATATATATGCTTCAATAAGAGATTGAGGAAGATTGTTGAAAGTGCTAATGTGAAAGTTGATGAAGACATATGCAGACATATTCAGATAAGAGAAGTTGAACCTAATGATCCTATTTGTGGACATGTACCTGAGGAGAATAAGAAGAAGAGAATGAACTGAAACTTGTTGTTAAGACTCCTAAGTATGTGTAGAAGAATCATCTAGAGGAACAAATAATTAGAGATAAGAGTGAAGGCATGAAGACAAGAAGTAAAGTTGAGGATGAGGTAAATCTGTGTTTATTCTCTAAAATTGAACCTAATTCTATGAGTGAAGCATGTGAAGATGAGAGTTGGATGAAAGCTATGAAAGAAGAGTTGCAGCAAATAGAAAAGAATCAGACATGGGAATTAGTTCCTAGACTTGTGAATAAGAATGTAATTGGTTCAAAATGGGTGTCATGTCATGTCAGCATTTTTGAATGGTGAATTGGAGGAAGAAATGTACATGGAACAACCTGAAGGATTTCAATTATTTGAAAAACTAGACATGGTTTGTAAGTTGAAGAAGGTGTTGTATGGACTAAAGCAAGCTCCTAGAGCTTCGTATGCAAGACTGGATAGATACCTAACAAAAAAAGGATTCAACAAAGGATCTGTTGATAGCAGTATGTACTTCAAAGTGCAAGGTAACAAAATGTTGATAGTAGTTGTATATGTTGATGATATCATCTTTGGTGGAAATAAAGGCATGTGTAAAAGATATGTTGAAGAAATGTAAAAATAATTTGAGATGTCCATGATTGGTGAGTTGAATTTCTTTCTTGGTCTTCAAGTGAATCAAATTGATAAAGGGATATTCATTTCACAATCTAAGTATATAAAAGAGTTGTTGAAGAAGTTTGGTATGGATGACTCCAAACTAGTTAGTACTCATATGGTAACCAAATGTAAGAGAAGCAAAGATGATGAATCTACTAAAACCAATAAGAGAAAATACGAATCTATGATTGGTGGACTATTGTATCTTACTACTACTAGACGAGATATTATGCATGTAGTATATCTAGTTGCTAAATTTCAAGCTGATCCTAAAGAGGCACATGTTATAACTGTAAGAGGATATTTAGATATCTTAAAAGTACACTGGATTATGGCTTATGATATCCTAAGGGTGTTGATTTCACCTTGACTACTTATACTGATGCAGATTGGGTTGGTTGTGTGGATGACTGGAAGAGTACCAGTGGAGGTACTTTCTTTCTTGGTGGGAGATTGGTTTCTTGGCTGAGTAAGAAACAAGACTCAGTTTCTTTATCCACTGTAGAAGCAAAATATATTGTTGCAACATCCTGCTACACATAGGTTTTGTGGATGAAGAAAACTCTAAAACACATTGGAGTAATATGTGATGAGCCTATTCCTATTTTCTGTGACAACACAAGTGTTATAAACATTTCAAAGAATCTGATTATGCATTCAAGAAAAAAACACATATCTATAAAATATCATTTCTTGAGAGAAAAGGTGTTGGAGAATGAAGTCAAATTGGAGTATGTGACTACAAAGGAACAAATTGCAAATATATTTACTAAGGCTCTTTCGAAGGATAATTTTAAGCATCTTAGGGAGAGGTTGGGGGTCATTGTCCCTTTGAAATAGGTGCTCATGGAGGTGAATTAGTCGAATGAATTCATAGATTCTTCATTTATCTAGATTGATAAATGGTTCTACTCCATAGGGGGAGTAGAAAATGTTTTCATTGTTGTAGTATGAGTTGAATGGGTGCACTCCTAAGGGCGAGCTATCATAGTTTTTAATCTTTGCCATTGATGTCAAAGGGCAAGAGAAAGTCATGTGAAAAATAGTTGCAAAGGAAGAGAGGGTTTTCTCCTGGAATAGTGTGCAGAATGTTGTCTTTGATGGTTTTTCAAGTCATGTGTTTCCATCAATGAAAAAGAGGGAGATTGTTGCAAGTATGAGAAATTTTGACGGTGTTGTCATTAATGTTGTCATTCATGTCAACACAGCTCAATTGTACATGTATAGTTGAGATGCTTCTAAGATGTCGTGAGTACATGGAGCTATCTTTATGGTGTTGTAGATGTGTTGGTTTTATGAGTTTCCAAGTTCTTTTGAGAAAATTAATAAAGAAGAGATGTTAGAGTGATGAATGTGTTTAGAGTGTGCTACAGTATGTGCTACGTGTTTCTCCTGTGTTGATCCTATGCTTGTGCAAATTTGAAAGTTTTCTAATGGTGATGTTGTGGTGATATATCCTAAGTTCTAGCTTCTGGTGTGACGGTATGTGAAATTTACGTTCACCAGTGTGTGAACTATTCTAGCAGAGCTGGTCTTCTATGGACTAACATAAATTTTTCTACTTTGTAGTCATCCACTATTTTGTTTCAAATCTTGTAGATCTAGAATAGCTCTTGAATATTGGTGTTTTCTTGGTTCTAGAAAAGAAGTTTGTGCTTTGGTGTTCTGGAAGTCATGTTTTTTAGTTGTTGTATGTGTTCCCACAGTCCGGATGGATCGATGGAAGAATTTTTATGTTTGAAGATTGTTGCACTTAATTTGGTTATATCTAAAGGAATTTGAGATGTGTTCTCATTCATAATGGAGTGTGTTGTTTCATTTGCATGTCATCTTCTTGTTGGGAAGCATGTACATCAATGTTCATTTTTGTTTTCATTAGGTTTGACCGATCTGGTGTTTAAACTTCATTTGAAGAATTAAATTTAATTAAGGAAGTGTGTGGTTGATCTGAGACATTATTTTTGGTCTTGGTTAAATATTGTTATTTCTCCCCTCTCATTCTTTTCCACCATGGGAATGTTGAGTTGCCGACCTAATTCGAATTTTATGAAATGAAGTTTATGTGGCCGACCTTGGTGAAAGTTTCTAAGGTTGAAGATGGTATAAATGAAAGTTGAAAGGAAAAGATTTAAAAGTGTGATGAAAATTGATGAAGTAAGGTACATATCATAAGAGCATAAGTGTGTGTTAGTTAGTTGAGGTAGCAGTACTTCAGTGTGTTAGATTCCTAAAGGTAATGAGTTGAAGGTTTATGCAATCTTCTGATCAAGGCTGTGAATGTGTGTTAATTATTGTGGTGGATCTTTTGTTCTCTTATGTATTTGTAGTTAGTGAGCCTCCCTATTGGATAGTGAGTCCTTTCTGTAGGTAGTGAGTCTTTGTATTTGGATAGTGAGTCCTCTTCTAGGTAGTGAGCCCTTGGCAATGAGCCTCTATATTCGGTATTATAATCTCTTTATATTGTGATTTAATTCTCACCAAGTTTTTTCCCTCTTTGGGTTTTCCACATAAAAATATGGTGTTCATTGTGTTGATTTACTTTCTGTTATTTTTGTTTCATGCTCACACTTAATAACAAAATAGTGTCCGGTTGTGAAATTGGTAAGTGTTGAGTTTTAAATTTGAATTTGTGTGACAACTGATTCACCCCCTCTCTCAGTTGTCCTTCACCTTTTAACACAAGGTGGCGTATCATTCCTAGTGTGCTTTTTCAGAAGGTTAAGGTTTGATTCTGGTCTCCAATCTCTTATCTTTCTACCCCACTTTTTTTCTAGATCTGAAACCTTAATTTCAAACCTGTATAAGACTTTTAGTGAGGATGAAAACCTTGTGATGACTTGATGAATTTCTTAAACCTTGTAACCTATTATTCAAAGATCCTTCATGCTCCAAGACACCTAGATTTACAACCACACATGTAAAGAGGAGAAAAACTTATTAATTTTTTAGTAAATTATGGGGGTTTTCCTTGATCATACCCCTTTTAGGTAATTAAACCAAATGATGAGATAATGAAATAAGGACATGAAACATGAAACATGAACAATGATACCTTGAATGATGTCTTGTAAATATGCAATCTAACATGAAATGGTCATGAAGGATGTAGATCTAGATCTTGAGATAAGTGTAGAATAATGATTGACCTTGGATCTTTGAATGCAACATCATAACACTAGCTCAATAACATGCTCGATTCTTGATATCCCTAACAAATTGATGGATCTTGAATTTCTACAACAAATGATGAAGAATCTACCCTTGAATGCCTTAGAAATGATCTTGATGATCTTGTAAAGTCTTGGAATGGTTAACTCTTGAGTGCATAGGATAATAACATGAAGGACTAATGAAATAATGATTTGAGACCTCATTTATATAGGTAATCCATCTTATATCCTGTCTATTAGATCCTAGAGGCTAACATATAAGAAATTTGAACTTAAAACCAATATTTCTCACTTAAAACCCTAGAAAGGGGCCAAATGGGACTCATACACCACCTCTGGCATATGGGTCCCACCTGGGTGGGACTCATACACCCAAGGTGTCGTATGGGTCCCATAGGGAGTTTCTAGATAGAAAAAGTATCAAGGTATTAAGTAATTAAGCTTATTTGTTGATCTTGTTAGGATTTCAGTTGAAATAAGCCTCAGGATGCATAATATAGGGTCTTAGGGGCTTATTAATGATGATATAAAGGTCATAAATGCAAGAGGGCCCAAAACCCAATGTAAAAGTGTAAACAAATATACTTGACAACATCAAATTAAGGAAAAATTAGGTCTATTTAGCTTAAAAGGGCCCTAAATCCAATGTGAATGTATGCAACACATTACAACACTAGATTTAGGAAACATTAGGTCCATCTTAATGTTAATCATTCCCAAATTAAGTGTGAAAATGTAAATGACGACATTTTTTGACACTACACTAACTTCTTCCTTATGTTCATATAACCCTCCCTCTTATTTGACTAAGTATAGCAGCCATTTGTTGTGTGTGCTTCTAGCATTTCCATATTCTCCATAAAGAGTCTAAAGTATTTCATCAAGATAGATTCATCCTCGCTCCTCCCCATTCCTCATCTAGCTTGAAGACGACATTGAAATCACCCCAATTATGATCTTCTCTTTTTTTGTTGTGTTATTACTTCACTTAGGGATTCCCATAATGAATTTTTCTCTTGATTTCAGTTTGGTGCATATACATTTATTAAAAAAATTCAAATTCACTTTCTAATAGCTTACCTCAAAATATATCTAATCATTTTCTTTCTATATTGAGGACATCATTATGGAACTCAGATGCCCAAGGATACATAGACCCCCTTGTTGAGCCAACAACACTTAAATTAGTTTCATACCACCCATATACCAATTTAGTATCTTGCTTCCATTATTTTCTAATTTAGTCTCTTGCAAAAATAACACATCTACATTTGTATTTTCTATTTGACTCTTTATTAAGCGTCTTGTTAATATTTCATATGATGATTCTCATTGCTCCCTAAGGGAACGGTTGCCTCCTTT
>VDFB02105785.1:500399471-500435726 GCA_007258455.2 Sequoia sempervirens | reverse complement strand
ATCCAAAATCCAAATCCAATCCAAGATAAAATCCAAAAGTAGAATCATATCCATCAGCCACAAAGTCCCACCAAAGAAAAGATCAAAACCATGTGGATCCCAAAGAAAAAAGATTCAATACCTTCAAATGAAAAAATTGTAACAACATCCAAAGTTGCTAATCCAAAATCTAATCATACACTCTTGTCATCTCCTCAATCTGTTTTGGGTCCTTATGTGCCAAAATTCACTATCTCATCACCTCCATTATCCCCACATTCTCCATCCATTAATCCTCCTATCATTTCAGATCCACCACCCTATATGCCGATGTTGCTCTTGAACTCATCACCCCATCACACACCTATCCCATCATTCCGTCCATACACTTTCCAACATCCCATCCATTATCCCCCATATCTCCCCCACCCAATCCCTTTAATCCATTCTCTTGCATAATCCATTTATCGTAATAGGGTTGTACCAACCTCAAATAGTCACCTCACACATGGGCTATTAATACATTGTATGGAACTTGATGCTTGAGTCCTTCATCCATATCCTTCTTGCGTATCCACTTATCCATATCCCTATCCTTATCCATCTTCCTATACTATCACAAAAGTCAAAAAATCCAAAAAAGTCAAAAAATTCAAAAAAAATTAAAATTAAAAAGAAATAACTCTTCCAATGGTGAATACTTGGCAAAAAAATGCCTTGGATAAGTACCATGATGAAAACCAAGCAAACATGCATCATGCATAAATCCACATCTGTCCTTTTCCACACTTGGGGTCAGCTTCCTAATATGCATTCCCTCCATCCACTATGCTTCCTACTATGCTTCCTACTATACATCCTCCTCATTCATCCCCTCCATCCCACCTATCTTCTGCATCCTACCATCATATCCCATTTATCTCCAATCCCTACATCCTTCCTGTGATTTTGATCAAAATAGGGGCACCTCTCTATGCATGCTTTGGACACCTCTCGGTATACATTCCCTTCATCCATGCTCTATCCAATCCTTATCCACATCCTCTATCTTCTTTCTCCACTCATCTTGCATCCCTCATGCCTCATGACACATGGCATATTTAGAGTGGGGGCACTTATCTCCTTTTGTGACAGTCCTTGGAGACATCATCCATCATAACAATCTCTTCCATCTATCCATCATTCTCTTCCTATCTATTCAAACAATCCCCTCCATCTCCCCATCCTTATCTTCCTATCTAAACAATCCCTTTCATCTCCCCATCCTTATCTTCCTATCCATCCCAATAATACCTTCCATCTCCCCATCCTTATCTTCCTATCTATCCAAACAATCCATTTCATCTCCCCATCCTTATCTTCCTATCCATCCAATCTCTTTCATATCCCCATATTTATCTTCCCTATCATCTCCTCATCCTTATCCCTCTCTTCATCCATCAAGCATCCCTTTCAACTCCCCATCTCACCCATCTTTCTCTTCTTATCCATTCATCCCTATCCTCATCCCATTTTGTAATCCCTTGTCATTGGTATCTGGCTATAGGCTCCTCATCACGCAAACCAATGCCTTGATCGAATCATCATCATCATCATCATTGGGATATATCCATCCCTGATCCTTTGGTGTTGTTTTAGGATGTATCCTTCCCTCATCAACAACCCTTTAATTGGGATGTATCCTTTCCTATCCTTTTTCATCTTTCCAATCTCTTATCACTTCCCATCATTCATCTCTCCATCATGTCATTCTCCCAATTCATCTTTTGCTAATTTGGATAACTATCCCATCCCTGAGCTTTGTGTCATCATCCTCAATCCTATCTTATCCAGAAGGTCTATCCTGTCTCATTGTATTGGTTTCATCTTTTTTTTATCCACTTATCCTAATCATCTCATCATCCTTTATCCATTGATTTTCTTTGGTCTCTTGTCGAACTAAGTTGCCCCTGCGCTTTCATGTAGGAAAGGTCAATCACTTGATCCACCCCTAGGGCTCCTTTATCATCTATCATCGATCTTTCTACTTTTTTCCATCTAATCTTTGTCATCCATCATCAAGGTCTCCATCGTCCTCTTCCCGCTTTTATCAAACTATGAGGGCTTTGCGCTTTCATGTAGGCAAGGCTAATCTTTGATTAGCCCCCAAGCCCCTAGGTCTTTAGGGTGTGTCAGTCTCATGTCTTGTCCCCATTGTGTCGTGTCATCAAGCTATGCCCTTATCTAGCTGGTTCTTAACAAATGAGATCCACTAGTATTAGTAGATCCAATCAGTTTTGAATCCATCATCGGTCTCAATAAGATACATCCTTCCTAACAGACCTCATCAATCCCATCCACCCCCTCGATCCTACAGTAAATGACATTTGAATTTGATTGTGATCTTTTGATGCTTTTGGCTTTTGTTTATCATTTGAGCTCCCTATCATCACTTGTTAGGGCTGCCTTGATCCATCATATCATGGTGTGCTTTAACTGGTACACATAGGGGCATATCTTGATCTTTTGTTTGTTTGTGTCTTCTTGGTTTTCCCACATAGTACCCACCAAGATCTTTGTGGTCTTGTATTACGTTGGGCCATCCTCATGTGCTTGTGGTTATTCCAATACCTAGCCCAACCAAAGTCATGGTGACTTTGGGGTGTTGGAATAGCCTTCTTGTCTGTTGTGTTTGTTTCATGCATTAGACATTAATCTTCCTTGGTTCCACAGACCCTGGCACTTGGTGTCTTATGCTATAGCAAAAATCAGTGCTTTGAAGATGAAAAATTGCATTAGGATTGCATTTCATCTTCCTCATCCATGCATTCATCCTTCATCAATCTCCCTCCCCTATCCATCTGATCTTTTATCATCATCTCTTTAATCATCATCATCATCCTCGGGATGTATCCTTCCCTATCCTTTAGTGGTGTTTTGGGATGTATCCTGTTGTATCCTCATGTTATTTTGGGATCTCTAATTCTCTCATTGACAACACTCCATCCATCGTCAACCCCTTTTGGCTTGTACCTTGATTGGGGAAACATCACCTTAAATCCATTTGTGCTTCATCCATCTCCTACCCTTATCATTCCACTCATTTGCATCATCTTCTTCATCTCCCCTTGCATCATCTCATCCATTTTGAGAGAACACCCGTGTTCTCTTGAACCCGCATGTCCTCTCGAGGGTGCATCTTCAATCCCTAATCTTCATCTTCACCCCCATCCTTTGAATGACTGGGGCATCTTTTCCAATCTAACCATCTTCTTTTGGGTTCTATGTTCTAATATTCTTTGAAATGATGCTACTTTGTAACACCATCTCAAAGAGGGGAAAAATGTAGACACCTAAATTTAGACAATTAATTTATCCAAATTTATCCCCTTTCGTCTAAGCATCCCGTTATTTGCATTAATTAAGTAATATTACTATTATTTAATTAATCCCTTAATTCTTCCAAATTCCTAAGGTATTTAGTTAATAATTAAATACCTTATCTCTTTAATCCCCTTTTTATCAAATGAATTAAATAAATATGACATTTATTTAATTCCTCACATATCACATCACTTTTCCTCAATCTTAATCAACCTCTTAATCTCTTCATTAGGGATGTGCATGTACCTAATCCTTTATTAGGATGTGTCACATCCTCCAACTTTTGCAAGTTGGATTCTAATTCTCATTATCATCTAATTATCTTCTAATTACTGATTATTTAATTGTAATTAGTACCTTGGTCAACTCTCTCCATCATCCAAGGAATTTTTAATTCCTTTTTATTCATCCAAGACTCCTATCTTCCCTGTGTGAATTTTTAATTCATTTTTATTCCTCCTAGAATCCCCTTTTCCCATGCATCTTCTAGAATATTTGACTTGTCACATTAAGTCACATGTAGACAAGTGCTTCCATTTTTGGAACCTTGTCTTGTCCATGAGATTCTTCCAAGCATGTGAATTTTTAATTCACATTTATTCACCCAAGATTCTTCTCATCTTCCAATGTACTTCCAAGGTACATGTCCTTCTTACACATCATGTACCTCCCTTCCACCTCACTTCCACATCATCTTCTCCTTGGCCATCTCACATTCTACATGTCAAGATGTGAGGGCTTGTGATTCCTCAACTCACTATAGCCCTACATCTTGATCTTGGTGGCTCAATCTCAACCATTGAATTCTCTAGAGAATTCAAATTCCTCTATAAATACCCCTCCTCTAAAGCATATAAAAAATACTTAGCCATTTTGCAACCTTATGCTAAGAGTTTCAGCTGCAAAGAGAAGATATAATCATTTGTAATCCTTTTTCATTTTATCTCTTTGTATTAACAATTCCTTAGGCTAATTTTGAGGTGTTTCTTTGTGTTTTTCCATTTCATCTTAGTTGTTTATAATAGGTAAAACACGAGGATATCATAGTAAGTTCCTAGGTATTCTTATCCCTCTCTTGACTTTGGAGTCCTGGATTCACTAGTCTTGGCAGGTTGAAGGTGATTTTGATATTTTGGTGGCTGCGAATGGCTATTTCATCATGGATTTTTCTTGCATTTTGGATCATAATTGAGTTTTTTAGGGTGGGTCATATTTTTACAATCATGTTGGATTGTTCATGAAGCCCTGGCATGGACGATTTAATGTGGTAGAGGATCTTCCTTCACGGGTTCCTATTTGGGTTTGTTTGCCATGGGTGTCACTAGAGTTTTGGAGGGAGGATATTCTGCACCAGATTGTTGTTTGTTGGGAAAGCCGCCTGCCATTGCTCATAATACTTTGGATAAAAATGTATTATCTTATGCTCGTATTTGTGTTAAGATTGACTTTTAAATAATCCTTTGCTAGATTCTCTAGAAATTTGTCTTGGCTCTGCCTCGTGGGTTTAACAATTAGATTATGCTCGTCCCTTCCTTTTTAATGTCATTTTTGTCATGAGTATGGACACCTTCAACGCTAATGTCCTCAAGCACCCAAAGCAACCGGGGTTTCCTCTCCTCCTTCACTAGGGCCTTCAGTGGAGAAGGGGAATAAAGGAAAGGCTCCTATGGCTAAGGGTGTGCCCGATAAGGATGGATTTATTCCTGTTAAGCCTAGGGCTAAAGGGAGGGGTCAGAAGTGGGCCTATAAGGATAGGCAGAGTGATAAGGGGTTCAACCATTTTGAGGTATTGGAAAATCAGGCCTTAGAGGAGGGGATTCCTATTGAGATTTCTTCTAGGGCCATTGGTATTGATATAGAATTGGAGCAAGCAATTGTTGTTAACGATAATTCTTCGGCTTTGGAGCAAGGAAATTTTGGGATTCCTAGTTCCTCTATAGGTTTATAGGATGATATTGTATTAGGGGATTTAGCTAAGGAGGTGTTGACTTCAGGTAAAGGACAATGGTTGTCTCCAGCTCTAGGGGTGGATCAACGCCCTCTCAAGAAGGGCCATTTTGAAAATTCCTCTAAAGCTAGTCGTAAGAAGGATGTGGACAAGATTAAATCTACAGGGGATTTGCTAGTGGAATCTGGGTCTGTTAATACCATTGATGCCTAGTTCTCTCAACCTTCCTCATGATTATTCTTTCATGGAATGCAAGGGGGTTGAATATTACCTCTCGTCAAAAGGCTATTCAGGATTGGATTGTGGTTCATTCTCAAGATATATTTTGCGTTCAAGGGACTAAGTTGCGAGTGGACCTCATGCTTCAGTATGCTCCTCGTATTTGGGGTTTTGGTTAGTGTCAGTGTATTAGTTCTAAGGGAAAATTTGGAGGTCTAGCTCTTTTCTGGGATCCATGTAAGGTTTCTCCTCACTGGTGGATTTCTAGCCATTCCTCTATTTCTATGGTGGCTTCTGTTTTGGATTCTGGTGAGACTATTTTGGTCACTAATGTTTATGCTTCAATTGATATCTATGGTAAAATCTAGCTTTGGGCCCATATTAGGTATGTTAGGTCTTGTGCACCTTATCATCCTTGGATCTTAGCTGGTGAATTCAATTTTGTGTTGTGTTTGGAGGAGAAAAGAGGGGGGCTACATAGGCTTGGTTCTGTTTCTAATCTTTTTTGGGAAAATGTGGATTCTCTTGATCTTGTTGATGTTAAACCCTCTAATGGAATATTCACTTGGAATAATAGATGGAGTGGGCCAGAAGCGATATCTGAGCGGTTGGATAGATTTCTTATTTCTAGTTTTTGGGTGGGTGGTAGCTTAGTCACTTGCTTTGAGATTCTTGGATGGTGTGGCTCTGATCATTGGCCAATTAAGTTTTTTGCTTCTTCTTTTCCTAGTCCAAAGAATCCTCCCTTTAAATTTTAGCTTATGTGGCTTTGAGATTCTTCCTTGTATGATCTTTTTGCTCAATGGTGGTAGAATGGAGCCCCTGCATATGGTACAACTATGTATTCTTTTGTTAAGAAGCTACAATATGTCAAGTATCATCTTAAGCGATGGAATTGGTTGTGTTTTGGCAATCTTCAGGCTAAGAAAAGTGAAGCGCAGGATCATCTTGTTGTTATTACTCACCAAATTTAGGATTTGGGATTTTTGGAGGCTCTTGGACATGCTGAGTCCCAAGCCCTAAAATTGGTGGAGGAAAGGGAGCTTCGAGAGGAGATTTTTTGGAAACAAAAGACTCAGATTGACTAGCTTCTTGAGGGTGATAGGAATACTGCTTTCTTCCATCATTCTATCCAAGCTCACTGGAATAAGTGTTATATCTCTTCTCTTGTTAATTCTGAGGGTCTTTTGATTTCCTCACAACAGGCTTTTTCTAGAGAGGCTCGTCAGTTTTACTCTACTTTATTTATTGAGGATTCACCTCCAACTAAAGCGGAAGAGAATATGGTCCTTGCTTGCATTCCTTCTTTGATCTCTAATGATTTGAATGATTCTCTTACTCATCCAATTTCTCTATCTATAGTGGAGGCGGTTGTGTTTGGGATGAATAAGGGGAACACTCTAGGCCTTGATGGTTTCCTAGTTGAATTTTTCCAAGAGTTTTGGGATATTGTGAATTTGGATTTGTTGGAGGTTGTTCGGGAGTCTCTTCATAGTAAACAGATGCTTTGAGCCCTGAATGCTACTTTTCTACTTCTCATTTCTAAAAAAGAAGGTGTTGATAGGCTTGAATTCTTTAGACCTATTGTGCTCTGTAATGTGGTGTATAAGATTATTATGAAATTGATTGATGAGAGGCTTAAACCTTTCCTGCCTGTTGTCATTTCCAAGGAGCAAGGAGGCTTTGTGGTGGGTCGTCAAATTTTTTGATGGAGTGGTGGTTTCCTCAGAGGTCATTCATTCTATGGAAACCTCTAAGGAAATGTCTATGTTCATCAAGTTGGCTATGGCCAAAGCTTACGATAGAGTTAAGTGGAGATTTCTCTAGAAGATTTTGTTGGCCTTTGGTTTTTCTTCTGAATGGGTGAGTTGGACTATGAGTTGTGTGACTTCTTCCTCATTTTCAGTTATTTTGAATGGTGAACCTTCAGATATTTTTGCTGCTACTAGGGGCCTTCATTAGGGGGATCCACTTTCTCCTTATCTATTTATTATAATGGCAAAGGGGCTAGGCCAGTTTCTTAAATTTTGAGTTTCTCAAGGCTTGATTCATGGTTGGCAGTGAGGTTTGGGTTTTTCAACGCTTTCTCATCTCTAGTTTGTGGATGACACCTCTTTTATGGGGTTGGCTCACATTTAGGAAGCTGAATCCTTGAGGCAAGCTTTGAATATCTACTTTGTTGCTTCGGGTTAGTCAATGAGTAGAAGTCTTCTATTTTCTTCTTTAATACTCCTCTAGCTATTCAACGACGAATTGTGGCTATTTTGCGATTTCAGATAGGGTCTCTTCCCTTTGTCTATTTGGGTATTCCTCTTATTGTTGGTCATTAGTCTAGGTCCTCCTGGCAGATTCTACTTGATAAGCTGTGGGGTGATCCCACAAAGCTGGTTTACAATTTCTAGGAGGAATTGATTTTTGCTGAAATCACATATTTTTAGAAAATATAATTATTTGAGCATTAAAAGGTTCCATTTAAAGAATTCCAATTGAAGAGGGTTTGATCAAACTACCTTAAATCAAACCCCCTTGGATAGAACCCTGCTAGTTTTAAACCATACTTATAATAGAGTCTCCTTTACACCTATCAAAATGCTGATAAAAAAACACTTTTGATTTACCTTTTGGAGGATCAAATGAATTCATTTAAAATTTACTTTTTGCAAATATGTAGTCCTTATTATAAGCTTTCCAAAAAGTATAATTTTAAATAAATTTAATTTAATTATTATATTTATTTTTTATTTCTTGTGAATGTAGGTTTTTCACTTAAAATCAAGCTCTTTGTTCTGCATGAAAAATAGCAGATTATCAAAAAATATATATATCTTAGTGCACTAGATATTGAAGTCCTTGATCCAAGAAAAGAGAAAAAATTAAATTTCGATACATACAAAAAAAAATTTCATGATTATACGGCCGGCTATGTCTGAATTATAATTGGCTTGACTTCAAAACTTGATTAAAGAAAAATATTCAATAAAAATCTATCTAACCAAGTGGAAGCACTAGATATCAAAGTTTAATCTAAATTCAAAAATAATTAGAATTTTATCCTTCATGGAAAATAATTTATGTGTTATACGGTGAGCATCACTTTTAAAAATGTTGTTTTTGAAAAGACTAGTTTTTCAAGGAGATGGAAAAAGTACAATCTGATTCCAAAAATTTGGAAAAAATATATTTAGAATCTATAGAAAATATTTCATGAAACTCTAGTTTGCATCATCTTCAAATTCCTCACTACGCTTAGTGCCCTGAAAGTGAAGATTTAGTTAAAAAATCAGTGTCCAGTTTGGCCAAAAATTGTAAACCACTATTGTGGGATCTCCCTGCGGCGAAAGGTCACTCATTGGACTCATTGGTGGTTGTCTACTGCTACTCATGTGACTCTTCTCAATTCTATTATCTAGGCCCTTCTTATCTACAGATTCTTTGTTCAAGCGACCCCTATGTATTTCCTTAAGGAATTTGATGCTCTCTCACGTCAATTTATTTGGAATGGTAACTTGTTGTCTACTAAATGGAGCCTTGTTAAGTGAGAATTTGTTTGTAGACCAAAGTAGGAGGGTGGTCTTAGGTTATGCTCTACTATTTTGAATGGGAAAGTTCTTGCTGCTAAGATTTGTTGGCTCTGGTGTACCAATCAACATCAGTTATGGGATTGTATTCTTAACCATAAGTATCTTGGGGGTGTTGCTTCCTTTGAGGTTCCTTGTTGTCCTTTAAAAGGGAGTGGTTCTATGATTTGGCATACTTTGAAAGTGGGGGCTCATTTGATTAAGTGGGCTCTTTTTTGGATCTATCATTTGGGGTCACATGCTCTATTTTGGTTGGATTCTTGGGATGGTCACCCTCCTATTCTCTCTACTTTTCCTCACCTCTAGTCCCTTTGTGATGTTTTTACTACAATTGGTTGGGATAATTTTGAGCATTATAAGGTTGCACAACATTGTAGATCGGTTGTAAGCTTTTGTGGAAGCATCCTTCTGAGTGGCCACCTAGGGGGTCTGAGAGGGATGGGCGTGAGCTGGTCCAACTTCTGGCTTGTCGTGACTATAATTCTTTGAGGGGGCCTGATGTCTTGGCTTGGGATGGTATTGATTTTTCTAGGAAGTACTCTATGTCTATTGGTTATAAGTAGCTTGGTAGGTAGTTGTTTGGGGATATTGAGGTCCCTTGGTGGAAGCAAGTTTTGCATAAGTTGTCATGGCGCAAGTGTAATTTTTTCATGTGGTTAGTGGCTCAAAACCAGTGTCCTACTTGGGATAATTTGTGTAGGCATGGTTTCCAAGGCCCTTCAATGTGTGTTTTGTGTTGTAACTGTGAGGAGATTGTCTCTCATCTCTTCTTCCAATGTTCTTATGCTAGGGAGATTTGGCATTTTTGGTGGAGGGTGTGGAACACGCCCTATTGACATGTTTCTTCATTAGCCGAGTTTGTGGATCAGTGGGGCAGGGCCCCTATTTCTACTTCCTTTCTTCAAGCTGCTTGGGCTCTTGGTCCATCCTTTATTTTCTAGAACCTTTGGTTGTCCAGAGGAATCGTCAATTTTTTTTAGGATATGATGTTGGTGGCCCCTCACTTGTGGTGGAAAATTCTACATTCTTTCGGATAAATTGTTGTGGCTAAGTGTGATTTGTTGGAATCAATGGATCCTTGTGATGTTGGTTGTTGTAATCATCTTCATCTTCCTCCTAAACAACAACAACTTATGTGCAACAGATGTAGACATCCTACTCCGAAGGTTAATAGGGAGGGTGATGGTCTCCTCCACCTTAGGGAGTCTTAAAAATCAACACAAATGGCTCTTCTCGAGGAAACCTTGGTCATGCTAGAATTGGTGGTGTTGGTCGAGATAGCTCTAGAGATGTTCAGTTTATCTTCTCTGTTTATAAGGGTTTTCATACTAATAATTTAATGGAGGCTCAGGCCATCTTATATGTTGTTGAGCATGGAAGTCAATTGGGGTGGTGAAGGATCATATGTGAATCTGATTCCTAGGTAGTGGTGAACTTGTTGAATAGGTAGCATTTAGTTGATGTTAGCTGGCATTTGGCCTTGATTGTGGAATAGATTCTCAACCTTTGCGCTTCTTTGGAGTATGTTACATTCATATTCCTCGAGAATGGAATGGTGTTGCTGATTGTTTGGCTAAATGGGCTTTTGATCATATTCATGATTGGAATTTGATGGATCAGGGTCAGTTACCCTTGGATTTGTCTCAACAGTTGGACCACTTGGTGGAGTTGGATAGGGTTTTTTAATGCCCTTGCTTTGTACTTCCTTTTGTCTTAATAAAATTTTACCCCTCCTTTATGTTAAAATAAACAGGATTAAAATTTGAGAAATAATTAGATATTTAAAAATTATATGTCCTTCTCCACAAGCCTAACTAATTTTCTTGAAAAAATGTAATGTAAAGTCAATATCCACTTCATGATGGTTGCCAACATGAAATTGTGGTTGTAGGTCCAAGCCTGTAACCAAACCAATCTAGAGAAGAATCTTTTTTTTTGTCTAAACAAGATACTTGTATATTGCTATTAGATATCCTCTTTAGTAAGATTGAATCTCTATTTTGTTCAAATATCCAGTCCAAGTTGACCAGATATTCAATTTTTCCATGAATATTTCGTGTCATAGTGTTTCCTCCAATTTCATCCTTGTATTTTGTATTCACTCATATAACATCATGATTACTTGATAGAGAATCGTCACACAAAACATCATCTTGAAATGAAATAAATGAGTATATGACCTTGAAGTAAGATCTATGTTCCTATCATAAGATAAAGTGATAAATCATCATCATATACAATGTTGACATAATAAATGATATCAAAATGAATAAGGAAAATCCATCCATGATAAAATATCTACATAATGAAGAATAAACAAGGATTGATGAAAACAATAACAAATTGTATATAATATGCTATTACAAATAGAAGGAATAAAACTTATGCCAAATCGTTAGAGGATTAATATCAATTAAGTTATCAAATTCACGTAGGTAATAAGTAATCATAAATAGATATTTGGGATGATAAAAATAAATAAGCAATCAATGTGACAATTAATCTAAATAAATAAGCCCGATTAAAAATTATACAGATCTTATTGAATCTAAAAAATATAGTAATAAAGAAAAAAATTGTTCTTCAATTTCAAAGAAGAGGAAACTAAAATGATTGTGATTGAAGAGTAATATTAGATATATGAAATGGATCTAAGAAAAAAATACAAAAATAATGGTGCTTTGTGAAATATGTGATCATGCACAAATTAAATTCAAATTTAAACCTACATTTTGATCTTAGAGTTTCGACCTTTTCATGTGACCTCAATCTATTCTCTCCAAATCTTTGTATTCACTTAGACCTACACCCACTAGAAAATATGATAGCATTGAACAAAATTGTTAGAATATATCATACTAACTAGAAGAACAAAATAGCTAGCCCCCTACCTTTCATTTTAGTCCACCCTAATTAATCAATCCAATAGTTAGAAAACAAACAACATCAAATATATTTAACATAAATAAAATCAAATTAATAATCATTTTCAAACTTGAAGAAAACATCATAAATACTAAAATAAGGTGCATGAAGTAAAATTTTGATACTTATTGACAAAAGGTTTGGTATAATCGGAATGGTTGATGCAAAATAATGTTTTATTCTCTGCTTTAGAGTACAAAACAACTGAGAATTCCTTCCAATTTTTGTTTTGAAATCTGGGTAACAGCTTACTATTCTGTGTTGCAAGTATAGAATACACATCCCTTCTTCAGAAATAGGGTTTTCGTTCTGTGGCAAGTCTGCATTTTTCTCAAGTGTAATTACATGTCTCCATATTGTTTTGTTTAAAAATTCTGTCATCTAAATAAAAACCAAAATGTCTTGTGATAAATCCGAATGCAGTTTATACTGGGCGAATGTCTTTTCTTTTTCTTGAGTTTTGAAAATTGCTATGGGAATTATTTCCCCTGCCCTCCCCATGGGAAGGTCGTGGACTGTGGAGGCTCGCGCCCTCCACAGGCCGCGGCCTGTGGAGGGCACGAGCCCTCACAGCCCGCCCCCTCCCCATGGGAGGGGCAAGGGCTTTCCTGAGCCCTTTTGGTCGCTCAATGCCAGTAAGGAAACCATGTAAAATACCCTGTTAAGTGTGCACGGCTAGTAAATTCGTTGCACAGATTTGAAAACCAGAATTTCTTACTTCGAATTTTACAGCTGAACATGAATTTCTACTCACACACACACACACATATATATATATGTATGCATATACAAAAATGACTGCACATACATACATACATATATATATATATGTATACCTATATATATATAAATAGATACCCATGCATTGTGTGCCAAATACAAATTGAAACAGGAAACTCTTTCCCAGAAAAGTAGTATGAATTCTGTTGAATATATAAACAAATATCTCTGAATTGATAAACCTGAAGCAAGGACAAAAATATCTTGAAAAGCCATGTAACAGAAAGTAGTATGAATTCTGTTTTATAAATATCTTTGAATCTAAAGCAAGGACAGGAATATCTTAAGCCATGTAACAGAAAGTAGTATGAATTCTGTTCTTTGAATTGTTAAATCTGAAGCAAGGACAGAATTGTCTTGAAAAGCCATGTATCAGAAAGTGGAATGAATTCTGTTGAATATATACAAATATCTCTAAATTGCTAAACCTGAAACAAGAACAGAAGTGTTTTTGAGACACCATGTAGACTGGAAAGTACCTTGAATATGTTAAAAGGAATACAACATGAAATGTGAATGAAAGATTATCTTCCAAACCTCAGAATTTCTGAATAAAATTGCATTGTATCAGTATATTATTTTACTCTGTATCCTGTATTGAAATAGGGAATTAAAACTGTCAGTCAGCTTGAGCTTATAAGAATAAAAATGCATATTGAAAACTGAAAACACTGTTCTTACTATCAATTAGTGCACTGAAAATTATCAAGATATATATATATATATGTTCTTTATCCAAGTTAAGAAGGGGACACTTACCAAAGGATAAATGACATCTTACAACTGAAATATAAAGAATGTACTGAAAATTCACTTCTTTTAGAATTGATTGAATGATGGAAACCTGTTTGAAAATGTATAAAGTTTCTGTTAAGTATTATTTTTACTTCACTATGGTAACTTCCGGGACAGGGTGCCGAAGGTGGGCGAACAGAGACGGTAGTATTACCTTTTCTAATTCTACCATTTATTATTTTGCTTGGCCAAGCACTGTACCATTGAAATAGATGGATTGTTTATTTTAAAAGCCTAGAAATTTATTTGAGTCTCTGCCACCTCCTGTTGCAAGAAATGTGTTTATTTCATGTTAGAAATGCATATAGGCATCAGGCACGCACTGAGAGTGCCCTCCTGTTTTACCGTTTCGGGTTGCTAGGCTCCTTTATGCAGGGCCGGGGATTCCTTCGAGTTAGGAAGGGACCCGGGGAAGTCATGGACTTCGTGGTTGGGCGGAAAAGGCGCCTGAATCACATTCTTGGCCCCAGCTCGCAAGAAGACCAAGGTGTCACGACGGTTGGTGGATCCAAGATTATTTGCTATTGATGTACTTATGTATCATTCAGACTTGGCTTGTGAAGCCCATTGTATATGTATATACATTTTGACATTCTTGTTGAAACTTGAAATGGAAGTATATTTTGAAAGTATTTAATGTATCATTGATTTTAAGAGGTTAAAGTTTTATAACTTAGCATAAAAAAGATTTTCTATTAGAAGGATTGATTCCTCCAAGTGAAGATGAATATATGTATATGATAAAATCATTGAAATACTTATGTTTTGTTTCATTACATTGATGATATTATTTTATGCAATGCAATTCAAATTCTCTTAATTTCATTTGGAAGAAGTTATGAGAAATGTTGACTTTTCAGAAACTTATTTATAATGGTTTGAATAAATTTAGAACACTTTTAATTCCTCTTAATGCTGTGTTAAATGGTTTGAAAATTACTCTTAATTTTCCGAGTGCTACATCTATCCTCTACCCTCAACCTTAAACCCTAAACCCTCAACCCTATACCCTTAAACCCTAATCCTTCAACCCCTCTACCCTCTACCCTTAACCCTAATCCTTAAATCCCTCTACCCTCTACCCTATACATTATAACCTCAACACTAATCCCCCAACCCTATACCCTCAATCATCAACCCTCAACCCTCAATCCTTAAACCCTAACCCTCAACCCCTCTACCCTCTACCCTATACATTAGAACCCCAACCCTATACTCTCAATCCTCTACCTTCAACCTTAAACCATAAACCCTCAACCCTAATCCTTCAACCCCTCTACCCTCTACCCTTAACCCTAATCCATCAACCCTCTACCCTATACCCTATACATTAGAACTTAAACCCTAATCCCCCAACCCCATACCCTCAATCCTCAACCCTCAACCCTCAACCCTTAAACCCTAGTCCCTCAACCCCTCTAGCCTCTATCCTATAAATTAGAACCTCAACCCTAATCCCCCAACCCTATACCCTCAATCCTCTACCATCAACCTTAAACCCTAAACTCTCAACCCTTAAACCCTCTACCCTCAATCCTCTACCCTCTACCCTCAACCCTAATCCCTTAACCCTTAAACCCTTAAAACCACTTAGTAAAATCTCTATGCTAATCCCTCAACCCTCTTGACCCTTAATCTAGGCTTAACCCTCAAATGCTAATCCCTCAACCCCTATACCCTCTACCCTATACATTAGAACCTAAACCCGAATCCCCCAACCCTATACCCTCAATCCTCTACCCTCAACCTTAAACTCTCAACCCTTAAACCCTCTACCCTCTACCCTCTACCCTTTAAACCCTTAAACACTCAACCCTAAACCCTAAACCCTCAACCCTTAAACCCCAACCCTTAAAACCATCTTACCCTTTACCCTTAATCCTCTACCCTATACCTCAACCATAATCCCCTCAACCCTTAAAACCCTTAAAACCACTTAGTAAACTCTTCTACCCTAATCCCCAACTCTCTTGACCCTTAATCCAAGCCCAACCCTTAAAATGCTAACTCTCAACCTCTATACCCCACCTTATACATTGACCCTTTAACCCTAATCCCCAACCCTATACCCTCAATCCCTCTACCCTCAACCGAGAAAATCTCAACCCTAAACCCTCTACCCACTACCCTATAAACCCTTAAACACTCAACCATAAACCCTTAACCCTAAACCCTCAGCCCTTAAACCCTAAACCCTTAAACCCTCTACCCTCTACCCTCAATCCTCCACCCTCTACCCTCAACCATAATCCCTCAACCCTTAAACCCACTCACTAAATTATCTACCCTAATCCCTCAACCCTCTCGACCCTTAATCTCTCAACCCTTAAACCCTAATTCTCAACTCTATACCCTCTAATTCTATACATTAGACCTCAACGAGTAATCCCCAACCCTATACCCTCAACTCTCTACCCCTCAACCTTAAACCCTCAACCCCACCCTATAAACCCTTAAACACTCAACCCTAAAACCCTAAACCCTAAACCCTCAACCCTAAACCCTTAAACCCTAAACCCTTAAATTTAACTTCTACCCCCAATCCTCTACCCTCCTGGGCCTCTACCCTAATCCTCAATCTTAAAAAACCCACTTAGTAAATTCTACCATAATCCTCAACCCTTAAACCCTAATCCCTCAACCCCTATATAAATTCTACCCTATACATTGGCCCTCAACCCTAATCCCCCAACCCTATACCCTCAATCCTCTACCCTCAACCTTTAAACCCTCTACCCTCTACCCTATAAACCCTTAAACACTCAACCCTAAACCCTAAACCTTGAACCTTGAACCATGAACCCTTAAACCATAAACCCTTAAACCCTCTACCTTCTACCCTCTACCATCAATCCTCTACCCTCTACCCTCAACCATAACCCTTCAACCCTTAAAAACACTTAGTAAAATCTCTACCCTAATCCCTCAACCATCTTAACCCTTAATCCCTCAACCCTTAAACCCTAATCCCTCAACCCCTATACCCTCTACCCTATACATTGGACCCTCAACCCTAATACCCCAACCCTATACCCTTAATCCTCTACCCTCAACCTTAAACCCTCAACCCTCAACCCTTAAACTCTCTACCCTCTACCCTATACATTAAACCATTAAACCTCAATTCTCAACCCTCAACCCTTAATCCCTCAATCCTCAACCCTCAAACCCTAAACCCTCAACCCCGGAGCACTTCTACTATATACATTGACTTCTCAACCTCAATCCTTCAACCATATGTACCCTCAACCCTAATCCCTCAACCCTCATATATCTATGTCCCCCCTTCTCTTCTCTCCTCTCTATCTCACTTCTCCCTCCATCTCTCTATCCATCCATACCTCCCTCTCTACCCTAATCCCTCAACCCTAAATCCTCAACCCTTAAACCCTTAAACACTCAACCCTAAACCCTAAACCCTAAACCCTCAACCCTTAAACCCTCTACCCTCTACTCTCTACCCTCTACCCTCTACCCTCTACCCTCAACCTGATACCCTCTACCCTAAACCATAATCCATCAACCATTAAACCCTTAAATCCAAGAAAACTCTTTACCCTAATCCATAAACCCTCAACCCTTAAACCCTCAACCCTTAAACCCTCAACCCTCAACTCATATACCCTCTACCCTATACATTGGATCCTTAACCCTAATCCCTCAACTCTATACCCTATACCCTCAATCCTCTACCCTCAACCTTAAACCCTGAACCCTCAACCCTTAAACCCTTTACCCTCTACCATCTACCTTATACATTAAATGCTCAACCCTCAACCCATAATTCCTCAACCCTCATTCCTTAAACCCTAAACCCTCAACCCCTATACCCTCTACCCTTTACATTGGACCCTCAACTTAATCCTTCAACCATATACCCTCAAACCTATACCCTAAACCCTCTACCCTCAACCCTAAACCCTTAACCCTAAACCCTTTAACCATAAACCCTAAACCTTCTACCCTCTACCCTCAACCCAATACCCTCTACCATCAACCCTAATCCCTCAAACCTCAAACCTTAAACCCTAATACCCTTCAAACCATCAACCTTATAGGTCCTCCACCCTAATCCCTCAACCCTATACCATCAACCCCTATCACTTTCTCTCTATCTATACATCTCACCTCTCCCTCCCTCCCTCTCTCCTACCCTCTCTAATTGTCTCTATCTACCCTCTCCCTCTTTCTATGTACCTCTCCTTCAATCAATCCCTACCACCCTCTCTCGCTCCCTCTATCCATCTCTCTCTATCTCCATCCCACTCTCTCACACTCCCTCTCTCTCCCTCTCTCTTAGGTCTCTCCCTCCCACCCCCTCTTTCTCTCAAGTCTCTCCCTTTGACAACCTACCTAGGTAAGTCTCTCTCTCTCGCCCCTCTCTCTATCTATCCCTCCCACCCTACCTAGATAAGTCCCTCTCAGTCCACCCCCCTCTTTCTCTCCCTCTATCAGGTCACTCCCTCCTAGACCCTCTCCCTCTCTCAGGTCTCTCACTCACACTCCCTTTTATTTCCCACCCTCTCACTCAATTTATCTCTTAAGTCCTCCCTCCTCACACTCCCCAAGCCCTCCCTTTTGCACCCTACCTTACATAACTCTATCTTTGTCTTCTCCCCCTCTGCCTCTCCCTCTCTCAATTATCTCCCACCCCCTCTCTCTCTCTATCTCCTCTTTCCCCTCTATCCCTCCCACCCTACTCTAGCTAAGTCCCACTCACTCCAACCCCTTATCTCCCACTCCATCTCTCTCTTAAAAATCCTTACCTCCACCCCCATCTCTCTCTCTCTCTCTCTCTCTCTCTCTCTCTCTCTCCCTGTTCCTGTCCTTGTCCCTATCCCCGTCCCCCTCCCACCCTACCTAGAAAAATCTAGATATCTCTCTCTCTTAAAATTCTCCCTCTCTCTAAGGAAATACATAAATACATACATACATAAATACAAGCATAACTTACATATGTGCATACAATCCTACATACATACAAGCATACATGTACATGTGTAGATACAATCTTACATACACATAGGCATACATACAATATACATGCATTGATACATACATGCATACATACATACATACATACATGACATACAAGTATACATCTACATGCAAACATACAAATATATAAACATACACTCAATAGAGTAGCATTTAACATAAAGCAAGATAGAACACAAGTGTGTTAAATTGTGCTCGTGTTATGTCTTGCTAGACATGTTCCCCATAAACACAAAAAATCATGCCAAAATTGAGATATATTCTGAGCACATTATGTCTTGCTTTGGGAATCCCCAAGCCTTGGGATTGGTATTTGCCTTGGAATACCAACCCAAAGGCTTGGAGGGCATTCCCAATGACCAGAGACTTTTCTTTTGCAAATTCTACAATATTTCATATAATTGGGTTTGTGCTCACCATCAGGATTGCATGTGGTCCAATATAAAACAAATCAAACATCTGGGTAATGTTACGTTCTCTCTTAGCTATCCAATGATGTAATTTTTTCACTTTCTGATAATGCTAAACCTTTCATCCATAATTCCTTTTGTTTGTGTGTCACTTTTTTGGCAAAAAGTTGTGTTTGGTATTTTTTTTTGTTATAAATTAACCGTCCATCAAAATTTCAAATAAATTACATTTTTAGAAACTAGACTCCATTCTACAAATTAAAAAAATCAATTAGTTTCCAAAATTTGTATGGGTAGCACAACCAAAATTCTATTTTTCAGGAAGTGTCCACTTTGAAAATTAGTGAAAAATAAAATATTCATTAAAAAATTATCAAAAAAATCATGCATCAACTACATACTATTAGCTAACTTTTGACTATAATCATTTTAAAAATACTAAAAAAATTTCATTGTGTTAGGCTCGTACAAGAGTTGCTATGTTATGTTTCTTTGACAAAAACAACACCAATTTGTGTACGTCCCTCTTTTGAACCCTTTAATCTCAACCTTTTTCAAAATAAATTAGTAGCTTAGAAAGTAGACTTGGAGCACTTTGATCTTTTTTTTGTTCCATCTCAAAAATTTGAGTGTAACTATCCTCAATTTCACATCCAAGGTTAGTATTTTCTAATTTCAGAATTAAAAAGAAAAAAAGAAAAAAAAGAAAAAGAAAAGAAAAGTGATCACTTAAGCCCCCTTTTTGGGAACCATCTTCTTACACTTACCCTTTTACTCCCTCCTAAGTGAATGGACCTAATTGTACACCTAATTTCCTAAATTATGCATTCCATGGACCATTTAGACATTTACCAAGAAAACCGATGTACAAAACTAATGCATACATTTAATATTTTTCTCTCGACACTTTACACCCTACAAAATAGGGCTAGGACTAAGTCACTCTAGGCAACTTGGTCCCCCTATTTTGCCTCCAAATTTTAATATGTTAGAGTTGTAATTTTATTATTTAAATTTCAAATGTCAAATTTTGGATATCGGGATTTAATTTTTGAGAAATAAGATTAATTGCATGTAAATACCTAGTCATTACATCATTTTAAAACTAAGTGAAATAATTTTGTTGGCCCTAGTTTTTTCGTTGCATCAAAATATCAATCTATCAATTCCTAATATAAATGTTAGAGACATGGATCGTACAGGGGGTGGTTAGTCCCTTGTCAAAAATCTTGAAGGGAGCGCTAACCATCTTCCAACAATATCCCCCTCTGCATTACCCAAGGGGATTCAAACCCGCATGACCGAACGCTCTAATACCAATTCTTGGCCCCAATTTTCCATTACATCAAAAGATCAATCTATCAACACTCGATACAAACAATAGAGACATGGATCACATAGGAAATGGTTATTCCCTTATCATGAATCCAGAGGGGAGCATTGGCCATCTAACAATAATAATATATAGTAAGAATTATTTTCAAAAGCTATCAAGTCAAGAGAAGATTTATTGTAGCATTTCAACATTGAAACACCATGTCAAGTTTTATGTAAGTTTGTTCATGTTTATGTTATCATTTTATTTGTGAGGACTAAACTTTGCAGGTCTTCCAAGAAATTGATCCAATTTTCAATCAAGCCTTGAGGTGATGTGCATGAGTTCAATCCTTCAAGGAAATCAAAATTGGGTTGTGAGTTTTAGTCAATTGCTAATTCATAATTCATTTTCCATTTAGCCTCTATCCCTCAAAAGGATAAGCTCTCTTTCATCAATTGTTCTATTATGGAGGTGGAAACACCAACATGAAGTTTGAATGAGGCAAGCCTCTATATAGAAAAACCATTCATCTCTCTTTGAATGTGCAAGTTTTAGATATGGAGAAGATTGGAGACCATTTATTCATTGTTGCATTCAAACCATATAACTTGACGACATATGAAAAGTCACTTATCTTAGCATCCAACAAAGATCCAACAATGAGACCTAGAGGAAAGAAGACTCTTATCAAACACCAAAGGACTAGGAAATTATATTCTAGACTTATTTACCAAGGCATAGTCACCATAGGTGATTTGGTCCTCCAAAATCATGCTCAAATTCAAATGACAAATGCACAAAACTCTACTCAGTTTATTTCCAAACTCTAATTTTTTTTGTGATTTTCTAGATTTGTTGATTTTGCATCAAAATATGTTATTTTCATAATTGTTAGTCATATCATTTCATTTCATACAAAATCCATTTCCAAGTCCCTAAATTCATATTATAGGATTGGTTGTCTCACCTTTTAGGCTGCAATTCAATCTCTTACCCTAGCCAATCTTGAATTTAATGATAGGAGCCACCCTCACCAATCATAAAAAAAAACCATTGAAATAGTAAGGTGAAGTTGTTCTAGGGTTTAACTTTTCCTATTTATTAGTTTGATAGTTTGAGATGCTTTTTTATAGGTTTTGGCAAGAGACAATCAAACAATAAAAAACATTGGTTGACTTGACTCTTAAGTTGATAAATATAAATGTCTTCACTTTTTTCGCATGTGAAAACACACAAAACATGATAACACAATCCCCTATTTAATCAAGTAGATGTGTTGACTCAATGTGGGCCCAGCAACTAAACGATAATATCTCAAGATTGGATTAAGGTACCCCTCTTTCGAGAGTTAGTAGCTAGAGATTCAATGAAACAAGGGCTCACCTTTTTTCTTTCCTTGGAGATCCTAAGATCTTTACCAAAGAGCCTCTATCTCTACTCAAGAAGATACATAGTGAATAAATTTAGGCATGCCACCATACCCTACACTGGACACTAGTGCTCAATATTATGATTGTCTATCCTTCTCTCATCACCAAATAAGCCTTGGTGGACTGAGGGTTTTGTGTCTTGGATTGAACAATGATAGCCACACTTTGAGGTATAATTTTCACTCTCCCCCCTTTTGTATACCCTACTAAAAAATATGGTTGAGGTAATCCTTGAGTTGTTCAAATATCCAAGCAGACCTCCTAATGGGAAAGACTATAGTAAGTGTTTGATCACCCAATATTGCACAAAAGCATAAGGGGAGAGGATACACGCTAGCTAGTAAGTCTTGGAATAAAACATGGAACATAAAAGAAATGAAGAAATGTGATATTTCTAATCTCCAAGATCATAATAAGCACAAGGGGAGAGCATACATCTATACACCCTTCCAAACATGGTATAATGTTCATTAACCCACTAAGCTACTTTAGAAGCCTATATCAATGAGAAATAAAGCCTTGGACTAATGGATTTACATCAAACCATTAGTAATCTATAAGATAATGATCTTTGACATGCATTAGATAGCTGCACCACTTGTTAATTGCTCTAAGAAATGAAGGTTAGATGAGAAAATAGCTCAAAAACCCTAGAAATTGAAAACTAAAAGAGAAATACAAATGTACTAAAAATAGGCACCAATTTATGCTAAAAAGGTACATCTTGGTGATGTACAGGCACAACACTATGAAATAGAGGTGTCACTCTATGAAATAGAGGTTTAGTTTCACAAGCAAAGCCTTAAAACGAGCTTTGGGATCCAAAAAATAAAGTTTTTCACCAACCCAATCGAGAAACCTGTAAGATAATATTATAGGACACTAGAAAACATTGGGATCTTGCCAAAATATGTTGGATTATAAGCTCAAGATATCTCAAGATGGTGCAAGCCCTAGTTCTCCTAGAAAACTTGCAAGAAGCCCTTTTTCTTTTAATAAAGAGGGGTAAACACTTTTGACTCGAAGCTATGAACTACTAAGATCGCAAATGGGGGACCTCATCCCCAATATAAATTCTCAACAATAACACCTAAATGGGGTTTGAAACTTGATGGAAAGAATAACAATACAACAACTCAACCATCACACAATGCCACTATTGGAAAATATAATAACAAGCATATGATCATTTAAAGCAAGAAACCATAGTTTGATAAAACCTTAGAAGCCCTATTTTTGGTAAGAAAAGAATGAAACAACCTACAAAAATAGAGTGTTAGAATTATGATATCTTACTAAAAATTCATCAAACCCTAGATCAATCTCAAAATGATCAAGTCCAAAGAATAAAATAGAAGCATAGTTTTCGGTGATGAAAGTGCAACTTCATAGAATAGAGGCAACCATTTTGTGAAAAACTACATAGATCTATGCTATGAAGAAATATTTTTGTGTAATAGAGGTTCCATTTCATATTTTGGGACCTAAAAATACTTTTTGCATCACAAAACTCACAAAAAAATCACTAAAAAAGGTTGAAAAGGGATGCAGGTGCCATCGGGAAGGCCAAAATGAAGATGGGGAAAATGATTGAAGGTAAAAAATTGGAAGATAAAGCAATACAAAGCACAACACCTTCACCTAGAATTTTAACTTCACTCCTTCATTAGTGGAAATGGAGTGCACCCTTATTCCATTTGATTTTTTCTTTGATAAGATTGCATGTGGATTGCTCAATTGTCTAGTATAACCTTGATATGATTTGATAATGGGAGATCAAAATTGTAGCACATATAGGTATGGTTGCTTCCAAGTTCATGAGGATAAGGGGTGAGAGCCTCTAGATATAGAGTCTTGAAGAGACAACATCAATGGCTAGGAATGATTGATGATGGATGACTAAGATTGAAAGAAAATTAGGGTTTGGATCAAACATGTAGTCATGTGACAAGTGGCACATGAGGGATGGGACTTAGATTTAAGGTTGGGATAAGGACACAAATATTTATGTCAATGGCTAGGATTAAGACGTTTAGATGAGATGAATGGATAAGATGAAAAATTATCTTAACTTTTGAGGAGGTGTCTAAATTCTAGGAATCTAGACAAGGAATTAGTTATATATGTGAAGGGGACACTTGTCACATAAGGAGAAATTTAGATTATGATCCATGTGAACAAGATGGAAGGCTAGGATTATACAGACATAGATAAAATATAAAAATTAATTAATTAAATCAATATAATATTTATTTAATTAATGGGATCATTATGAAAGAAAAAATAATGAAAAAATAGTAAATATATATTTAATTAAATGACTATGATAGAAATAGGAAATGAATAAGAATTTAATTAAATAAATAATAAATATTTATTTTAATAATGGATCAAGGATAGGCTAAACTTATGTGTGGTTGGGTAAGGTCAAATTTTAGGTGTCTACAACATGCACCATTGTGTAAGGATATTTCTTCTTTAGATGAACTAGAATGAACATCTCTTAGATATATGGGCTCAAGGAGGAGGAGGAGGAGGTAGTACGTGCATTTGAGTGCAAAATAATTAATTTGAAGCTATCACTTCTTCATTGAGACCTTTGTTGAACAAAAAACATCATTTGCTAAATAGCCTACCGACTTACCTCATGTACTGCGCAAATGTATGCAAAAAAATAAACCACAATTTTCCATAATTCACCTTCGACACCTTTTCGACATACCCATTGCACACCAAGATGGGATTGGTGTTTTAGTTTTTCTTTATTGGATAATGACATTCCCTGAACTCGCGAATATTGAGAAACCCAAAATGAATAAATAAAGCTAAAAAGACTTTAAAAACCATGGCATGTAACGTCATAATGAAAGAAGGCTTAACATCTAACCTCACAAAACACCGTCCTCAGTATGTTCTTGTGTTCTAAATAATCAATTCGCAAATATTATTAATTTTTTATTATTTAACAAGTCCTATTTTTGGTACCAATACACCGTTGACTGTTGGTAACTTCCCAGGCCGTGTAATTCACGTCAAACGTTCATTGAAAGGCTGGTCCGGTGACTGTCGTTCAACAGTGACATGGGGGGACCATCTCCCAGACAGCAATTGTCAAGCAGGCACGCGTGAAACTTTTCCAAGCTTTTTCCAATGGCATGAATTACGGGTTATTAATATAATATATCCCTTTTCTACTTTCCAGGGACTACAGACAAACTTCTTAACTCAACTGTTTTAAGTAACCTAGCGTTTAACCTCACTTAAACCCTAATAACCCTACTGAATCCATTTTTTCTGGGATCGTTAAGGTGTTGTTTTGGGGATTTAGCTTTCATGCTTGGACCACACACAATGTTCTTCTAGAAATGTTTAAATAAGCATTGCGTGTTTTTTGGATTTTGCGTTATTAGATTTAGAGTTGATTGTAAATATTTGGTCTTTGCTTTACTTTATGACGTCTATGTACATGGTATAACAACTCTTCCATGCCTTCGAGAACACGTTGATGAGACCCATGAATAGGTAAATATTTGTAGTGCAAAGGTGGGGTACCAACTTTTCGTCTTCTGTCTTTTCCGTTGGAAAAGATGAGCACCAACTTTAATGATACAGTTTATATGGAAGAAAATAACACCAGGCGAATAGGTCAAGTCAAAAAGATGGTGCAAAATTGCAATGGATTGGTCAAGTCAAAAATGGTGTATCTCACACGGTGAGCTTCCTCCATCTTTTCGACCCGGGTCTTTGTGTTAGAATATTATAATATGATATTATATGATATTTTAATGTATTTAGGTGGATGTAAATATTGACTTATGGTACATTCTACTTAATTAATTATACTAGATCACATAGACAATTCATATAATTAATTATAATAGATTATAAGTCTCTCTCTATATATATATGCAATGAAGTCTTCATGCAAAAAGGATGAAAAAATCAAGACGAGAAAAAAAGTAGTAGCAAAGATTCTGAAGGAGAAAGCACAACAGTTTATTTACTGATAATAAATATGTCAAAATAAACCCTAGAAGATTCAAAACTGTTTTACCAACAAGCAATAATTTGCAAGTTGATAAGTCCTTGAAAGAAGAGATGCAAGACCTTACAGTGGGAAAAGTCAAACTAGGTTCCACAACATGTCATCAAATTTATGCCAAACGGTTTTTTCATCACTACTTTTCTATCCGAGGAAATAAGGAAGGAATATTGTGAAAAGGTCTATGGAAAATAGACGAATATCCTATATATATGCAAAAATAGGTACCACGATTCAATGCTAAGAATTATGAACCCTATGACCCTCACACCTGGATTAGATTATACAATCTACCACTTGAATTCTGGTAAGAAGAATGCGTAGAGAAAATTAGGTGATCATTAGGAACATTGATTGAAATTGATGAAGATTTATTGGAAGAAAATTCCTACCTTTATGCCCTTCTACAAATTGCCGCAATTCAAAATATACTTGAGGACATCAAATTAATATCAAACCACAATGTATGGATACAAGAAGTGGAAATAAAAGAGTAGGAATTATTTTGCACAAAGTATCCTTGGGCATTTGAGTTCCATAATGATGTCCTCAATATAGAAAGAAAATGATTAGATCTATATTGATGTAAGCTATTAGAAAGTGAATTTGAATTTTTTTATAAAAGTATATGCGCCAATTGAAAATCAAGAGAAAAATTCATTATCCAAGATCTAAGAGAAAAAGACCATAAAAAAGAAGAGAAGGGAATGGAGAAGTCACAAGGAAAGAGGGGATCAAATCCATCATGTCCTATGGAGGAAAGAATGTTGAGCTCAAGAATAAAGAGAAAAAAAATGTCCAAGAGGAAAATAATCTCGTGTGCTGACCTCTCCTCAATGGGGGGGATGAAAGAAAGTGGGAAAATAAACCATGTTGAGGAGATGGGTAAAGTGAAAGAAGCAATGTTAGACAACGAAGAGGAAGACCAAATGTATGAATTAGGGGTTGTAGATCCAAGATGCATTCCGTAGTCTAAATTACGTATTTTGAATTGCAAGGTTGGCTCTACCAAGAAAAAAGGAAGGAAAATTGATAAATAGAAAAGAGAGGAATTTGCATAGGAAAAATGATTGAAGAGTTTTTTTTTTTTTTTTGAATGATAAAGGAGGCAACCGTTCGCTTAGGGAGAAATGAGAATCATCATATGAAATGTTAACAAGATGCTTAATAAAGAGTCAAATAGAAAATACAAATGTAGATGCAAGAGACTAAATTAGAAAATAATGGAAGCAAGCTACTAAATTGGTATATGGGTGGTATGAAACTAATTTAAGTGTTGTTGGCTCAACAAGGGGGTCTATGTATCCTTGGGCATCTGAGTTCCATAATGATGTCCTCAATATAGAAAGAAAATGATTAGATATATTTTGAGGTAAGCTATTAGAAAGTGAATCTGAATTTTTTTAATAAATGTATATGCACCAATTGGAAATCAAGAGAAAAATTCATTATGGGAATCCCTAAGTGAAGTAATAACACAACAAAAAAAAGAGAAGATCATAATTGGGGTGATTTCAATGTCGTCTTCAAGCTAGATGAGGAATGGGCAGGAGCGAGGATGAATCTATCTTGATGAAATACTTTAGATTCTTTATGGAGAATATGGAAATGCTAGAAGCACACACAACAAATGGCTACTATACTTAGTCAAATAAGAGGGAGGGTTATATGAACATAAGGAAGAAGTTAGTGTAGTGTCGAAAAATGTCGTCATTTACATTTTCACACTTAATTTGGGAATGATTAACATTAAGATGGACCTAATGTTTCCTAAATCTAGTGTTGTAATGTGTTGCATACATTCAAATTGGATTTAGGGCCCTTTTAAGCTAAATAAACCTAATTTTTCCTTAATTTGATGTTGTCAAGTATATTTATTTACACTTTCACATTGGGTTTTGGGCCCTCTTGCATTTATGACCTTTATATCATCATTAATAAGCCCCTAAGACCCTATATTATGCATCCTGAGGCTTATTTCAACCAAAATCCTAACAAGATCAACAAATAAGCTTAATTACTTAATATCCTGATACTTTTTCTATCTAGAAAGGCCCTATGGGACCCATACGACACCTTGGGTGTATGAGTCTGACCCAGGTGGGACCCATATGCCAGAGGTGGTGTATGAGTCCCATTTGGCCCCTTTCTAGGGTTTTAAGTGAGAAATATTGGTTTTAAGTTCAAATTTCTTATATGTTAGCCTCTAGGATCTAATACACAGGATATAAGATGGATTACCTATATAAATGAGGTCTCAAATCATTATTTCATTATTCCTTCATGTTATTATCCTATGCACTCAAGAGTTAACCATTCCAAGACTTTACAAGATCATCAAGATCATTTCTAAGGCATTCAAGGGTAGATTCTTCATCATTTGTTGTAGAAATTGAAAATCCATCAATTTGTTAGGGATATCAAGCATCAAGCATGTTATTGAGCTAGTGTTATGATGTTGCATTCAAAGATCCAAGGTCAATCATTATTCTACACTTATCTCAAGATCTAGATCTACATCCTTCATGACCATTTCATGTTAGATTGCATATTTACAAGACATCATTCAAGGTATCATTGTTCATGTTTCATGTTTCATGTCCTTATTTCATTATCTCATCATTTGGTTTAATTACCTAAAAGGGGTATGATCAAGGAAAACCCCCATAATTTACTAAAAAATTAATAAGTTTTTCTCCTCTTTACATGTGTGGTTGTAAATCTAGGTGTCTTGGAGCATGAAGGATCTTTGAATAATAGGTTACAAGGTTTAAGAAATTCATCAAGTCATCACAAGGTTTTCATCCTCACTAAAAGTCTTATACAGGTTTGAAATTAAGGTTTCAGATCTAGAAAAAAAGTGGGGTAGAAAGATAAGAGATTGGAGACCAGAATCAAACCTTAACCTTCTGAAAAAGCACACTAGGAATGATACGCCACCTTGTGTTAAAAGGTGAAGGACAACTGAGAGAGGGGGTGAATCAGTTGTCACACAAATTCAAATTTAAAACTCAACACTTACCAATTTCACAACCGGACACTATTTTGTTATTAAGTGTGAGCATGAAACAAAAATAACAGAAAGTAAATCAACACAATGAACACCATATTTTTATGTGGAAAACCCAAAGAGGGAAAAAACTTGGTGAGAATTAAATCACAATATAAAGAGATTATAATACCGAATATAGAGGCTCATTGCCAAGGGCTCACTACCTAGAAGAGGACTCACTATCCAAATACAAAGACTCACTACCTACAGAAAGGACTCACTATCCAATAGGGAGGCTCACTAACTACAAATACATAAGAGAACAAAAGATCCACCACAATAATTAACACACATTCACAGCCTTGATCAGAAGATTGCATAAACCTTCAACTCATTACCTTTAGGAATCTAACACACTGAAGTACTGCTACCTCAACTAACTAACACACACTTATGCTCTTATGATATGTACCTTACTTCATCAATTTTCATCACACTTTTAAATCTTTTCCTTTCAACTTTCATTTATACCATCTTCAACCTTAGAAACTTTCACCAAGGTCGGCCACATAAACTTCATTTCATAAAATTCGAATTAGGTCGGCAACTCAACATTCCCATGGTGGAAAAGAATGAGAGGGGAGAAATAACAATATTTAACCAAGACCAAAAATAATGTCTCAGATCAACCACACACTTCCTTAATTAAATTTAATTCTTCAAATGAAGTTTAAACACCAGATCGGTCAAACCTAATGAAAACAAAAATGAACATTGATGTACATGCTTCCCAACAAGAAGATGACATGCAAATGAAACAACACACTCCATTATGAATGAGAACACATCTCAAATTCCTTTAGATATAACCAAATTAAGTGCAACAATCTTCAAACATAAAAATTCTTCCATCGATCCATCCGGACTGTGGGAACACATACAACAACTAAAAAACATGACTTCCAGAACACCAAAGCACAAACTTCTTTTCTAGAACCAAGAAAACACCAATATTCAAGAGCTATTCTAGATCTACAAGATTTGAAACAAAATAGTGGATGACTACAAAGTAGAAAAATTTATGTTAGTCCATAGAAGACCAGCTCTGCTAGAATAGTTCACACACTGGTGAACGTAAATTTCACATACCGTCACACCAGAAGCTAGAACTTAGGATATATCACCACAACATCACCATTAGAAAACTTTCAAATTTGCACAAGCATAGGATCAACACAGGAGAAACACGTAGCACATACTGTAGCACACTCTAAACACATTCATCACTCTAACATCTCTTCTTTATTAATTTTCTCAAAAGAACTTGGAAACTCATAAAACCAACACATCTACAACACCATAAAGATAGCTCCATGTACTCACGACATCTTAGAAGCATCTCAACTATACATGTACAATTGAGCTGTGTTGACATGAATGACAACATTAATGACAACACCGTCAAAATTTCTCATACTTGCAACAATCTCCCTCTTTTTCATTGATGGAAACACATGACTTGAAAAACCATCAAAGACAACATTCTGCACACTATTCCAGGAGAAAACCCTCTCTTCCTTTGCAACTATTTTTCACATGACTTTCTCTTGCCCTTTGACATCAATGGCAAAGATTAAAAACTATGATAGCTCGCCCTTAGGAGTGCACCCATTCAACTCATACTACAACAATGAAAACATTTTCTACTCCCCCTATGGAGTAGAACCATTTATCAATCTAGATAAATGAAGAATCTATGAATTCATTCGACTAATTCACCTCCATGAGCACCTATTTCAAAGGGACAATGACCCCCAACCTCTCCCTAAGATGCTTAAAATTATCCTTCGAAAGAGCCTTAGTAAATATATTTGCAATTTGTTCCTTTGTAGTCACATACTCCAATTTGACTTCATTCTCCAACACCTTTTCTCTCAAGAAATGATATTTTATAGATATGTGTTTTTTTCTTGAATGCATAATCAGATTCTTTGAAATGTTTATAACACTTGTGTTGTCACAGAAAATAGGAATAGGCTCATCACATATTACTCCAATGTGTTTTAGAGTTTTCTTCATCCACAAAACCTATGTGTAGCAGGATGTTGCAACAATATATTTTGCTTCTACAGTGGATAAAGAAACTGAGTCTTGTTTCTTACTCAGCCAAGAAACCAATCTCCCACCAAGAAAGAAAGTACCTCCACTGGTACTCTTCCAGTCATCCACACAACCAACCCAATCTGCATCAGTATAAGTAGTCAAGGTGAAATCAACACCCTTAGGATATCATAAGCCATAATCCAGTGTACTTTTAAGATATCTAAATATCCTCTTACAGTTATAACATGTGCCTCTTTAGGATCAGCTTGAAATTTAGCAACTAGATATACTACATGCATAATATCTCGTCTAGTAGTAGTAAGATACAATAGTCCACCAATCATAGATTCGTATTTTCTCTTATTGGTTTTAGTAGATTCATCATCTTTGCTTCTCTTACATTTGGTTACCATATGAGTACTAACTAGTTTGGAGTCATCCATACCAAACTTCTTCAACAACTCTTTTATATACTTAGATTGTGAAATGAATATCCCTTTATCAATTTGATTCACTTGAAGACCAAGAAAGAAATTCAACTCACCAATCATGGACATCTCAAATTATTTTTACATTTCTTCAACATATCTTTTACACATGCCTTTATTTCCACCAAAGATGATATCATCAACATATACAACTACTATCAACATTTTGTTACCTTGCACTTTGAAGTACATACTGCTATCAACAGATCCTTTGTTGAATCCTTTTTTTGTTAGGTATCTATCCAGTCTTGCATACGAAGCTCTAGGAGCTTGCTTTAGTCCATACAACACCTTCTTCAACTTACAAACCATGTCTAGTTTTTCAAATAATTGAAATCCTTCAGGTTGTTCCATGTACATTTCTTCCTCCAATTCACCATTCAAAAATGCTGACATGACATGACACCCATTTTGAACCAATTACATTCTTATTCACAAGTCTAGGAACTAATTCCCATGTCTGATTCTTTACTATTTGCTGCAACTCTTCTTTCATAGCTTTCATCCAACTCTCATCTTCACATGCTTCACTCATAGAATTAGGTTCAATTTTAGAGAATAAACACAGATTTACCTCATCCTCAACTTTACTTCTTGTCTTCATGCCTTCACTCTTATCTCTAATTATTTGTTCCTCTAGATGATTCTTCTACACATACTTAGGAGTCTTAACAACAAGTTTCAGTTCATTCTCTTCTTCTTATTCTCCTCAGGTACATGTCCACAAATAGGATCATTAGGTTCAACTTCTCTTATCTGAATATGTCTGCATATGTCTTCATCAACTTTCACATTAGCACTTTCAACAATCTTCCTCAATCTCTTATTGAAGCATATATATTCTTTGCTAGTAGTAGAGTACCCAAGAAAAATTCCTTCATCACATCTAGCAATAAACTTTCCAAAGATTTTCATCATCTCTTTTAATGTAACATCTGCTTCCAAATACCTTAAAGTATTTTATAGTAGGAATCTTACTAGTCCATAACTCAAAAGGAGTCTTTGTGTTGTTACCTCTAATCTGGACTCCATTAAGAGCATAAATAGTAGTGTGTATTGCATCTCTCCAGTACACATCTAGTACATTTGATTCTTTCATCATGGTTCTTGTAGCTTCTTGTACTCTCCTATTTTTCCTCTCAACTACCCCATTCTACTGAGGGGTTCTCATAGAAAAAAATTGTCTCTTTATGCCATACTACTCAGAGAATATATTAAACTCACTAGAAGTGAATTCTCCACCTCTATCAGATCTCAAAAAAATTATTTTCAGGTTTACTTCATTCTCCACTCTTGCTTTGAACACTTTAAACCTATCCAGAGCCCGAGTCTTCTCTCTAAGAAAAGTGACCCATGTCATTCGAGAAAAAATCATCAATAGGAAGCATGAAATACCTGTCACCATTTAGGATTTCTATTCTATTTGGACCATAGAGGTCAGTGTGAATTAACTCTAATATTCTAGTAGTAGAGTTCTCTTTTTCCTTAAAGTTGCATCTTGTCTATTTCCCCAATTGACAACTTCTGCAAATAGTAATAGTAGGCCTTGTGATTCTAGGTAGACCCTAGACAATTTATTTTGAACGGATTTTGACTAGATTATCAAAATTTATAGGTCCCATTCTCGAATGCCATAACCAACTTTTACTGACTTGAGATACAAGGCATTGACCATCAACTCCCTTAAGCTAATAGATGTTTCCATGAGTTTTCCTTCCAACAACAATCATATCTCCATTTCTGAATCCTTTTTTGATTTCACAAGTATTATTCTGAAACACAAGTTTAAAACCATTGCTACACATCTTTCCAAAACTCAAAAGGTTATGCCTCAAACCCTTCACATATTATACATCATTAGTGTTGTGTATTCCATCAAGACTAATTGAGCCTTTCCCATAAATTTTAGGTTTTGAATCATTACCAAACATGACTAAACCACCATCATGCTTTTCAAGTTGAGTGAACTTACTCTTATCTTTGGTAATGTGATTAGAACATCCACTATCAATCACCCAATAGTCTTTATCCTGTCTTGCATGAAAGGAAGTAACCAAAGTACCGTCCATCTTATTCCTTTTGTTCTCCAGGTTATTCTTTCTTGCACATTTTCTAGGGTCAGCAGATAGAGATTTGTTTTCCAAAGCTAAAAACAAGCATTCACTTTCATCAACCTCATTTTCAGATTCATCATCAGACATTCCAACTTCTTCTTTAACATAATACAACTTCTTGTATTTCTTATCCTTTCTATCCTTATCTTTATAATTCTTGTTCTTCTTCTGTGCAAATCTATTCGAACATCTTGAAGCATGATGACTAATATTACCACAATTGAAACATTTAAAGGGAAACATACCTTTCTACTTTCCAATACCTTTCTTCAACTTCTTGGTGAAGTTCGCTTCCAACTCATCAGAACCATCACTCTCCGGATCATGTTCAATCTTCATTTACTTAAATGTCGTCTCTATCTTTTCTTCTTTCCTGAACTTTCTCATCTGAAATGATTGGAAGGTATCAAATAACTATTATTTAGTATACTTTATAGGATCATACATCTCTTTAATAACTGAGATCTCGTCACTATAGAAATTTGGTAGGGTGGTTAAGATCTTCTCAATTTAATATCTTCACTAGTCAGCTTTCCCCCTTGATTCTTAACTTCATTTGTTGTCATCTCAACCCTCTGGAAATAGCTTGTAAACTCTTCACCTTATTCCATCTTCAAATTCTTAAATTTGTGCTTTGCTACCAGCTTCTTTGTAAATTTTACTCTTTCATTTCCTTCATACAGTTCTTCCAACTTCTTCCAGTCATCATAAGCAATATCTAAGGAAAGAACCTTAGCTTGCTTAGTTTTAGATAAATCACTAAAAATAACATACCTCACTTTCTCATTCTCCTCGTAAGTAGAAACCTCATCTGCATTAGTAGGACCATTCACCGAAGCAATGTACTTCATCTCAATAGCCTTCTAAGTAGATTGTAACCAAGAGAAACAATATATCCACTCATTTTCACTTTCCAATCACTGTAATTAGATCCATCGAACATAGGGATCACCAACTTATGTTCCATCAAATATTCCTAAATTTTGCTTCTCTTACATTTGGTTACCATATGAGTACTAACTAGTTTGGAGTCATCCATACCAAACTTCTTCAACAACTCTTTTATATACTTAGATTGTGAAATGAATATCCCTTTATCAATTTGATTCACTTGAAGACCAAGAAAGAAATTCAACTCACCAATCATGGACATCTCAAATTATTTTTACATTTCTTCAACATATCTTTTACACATGCCTTTATTTCCACCAAAGATGATATCATCAACATATACAACTACTATCAACATTTTGTTACCTTGCACTTTGAAGTACATACTGCTATCAACAGAGCCTTTGTTGAATCCTTTTTTTGTTAGGTATCTATCCAGTCTTGCATACGAAGCTCTAGGAGCTTGCTTTAGTCCATACAACACCTTCTTCAACTTACAAACCATGTCTAGTTTTTCAAATAACTGAAATCCTTCAGGTTGTTCCATGTACATTTCTTCCTCCAATTCACCATTCAAAAATGCTGACATGACATGACACCCATTTTGAACCAATTACATTCTTATTCACAAGTCTAGGAACTAATTCCCATGTCTGATTCTTTTCTATTTGCTGCAACTCTTCTTTCATAGCTTTCATCCAACTCTCATCTTCACATGCTTCACTCATAGAATTAGGTTCAATTTTAGAGAATAAACACAGATTTACCTCATCCTCAACTTTACTTCTTGTCTTCATGCCTTCACTCTTATCTCTAATTATTTGTTCCTCTAGATGATTCTTCTACACATACTTAGGAGTCTTAACAACAAGTTTCAGTTCATTCTCTTCTTCTTATTCTCCTCAGGTACATGTCCACAAATAGGATCATTAGGTTCAACTTCTCTTATCTGAATATGTCTGCATATGTCTTCATCAACTTTCACATTACATTAGCACTTTCAACAATCTTCCTCAATCTCTTATTGAAGCATATATATTCTTTGCTAGTAGTAGAGTACCCAAGAAAAATTCCTTCATCACATCTAGCAATAAACTTTCCAAAGATTTTCATCATCTCTTTTAATGTAACATCTGCTTCCAAATACCTTGAAGTATTTTATAGTAGGAATCTTACTAGTCCATAACTCAAAATGAGTCTTTGTGTTGTTACCTCTAATCTGGACTCCATTAAGAGCATAAATAGTAGTGTGTATTGCATCTCTCCAGTACTCATCTAGTACATTTGATTCTTTCATCATGGTTCTTGTAGCTTCTTGTACTCTCCTATTTTTCCTCTCAACTACCCCATTCTACTGAGGGGTTCTCATAGAAAAAAATTGTCTCTTTATGCCATACTACTCAGAGAATATATTAAACTCACTAGAAGTGAATTCTCCACCTCTATCAGATCTCAAAAAAATTATTTTCAGGTTTACTTCATTCTCCACTCTTGCTTTGAACACTTTAAACCTATCCAGAGCCCGAGTCTTCTCTCTAAGAAAAGTGACCCATGTCATTCGAGAAAAAATCATCAATAGGAAGCATGAAATACCTGTCACCATTTAGGATTTCTATTCTATTTGGACCATAGAGGTCAGTGTGAATTAACTCTAATATTCTAGTAGTAGAGTTCTCTTTTTCCTTAAAGTTGCATCTTGTCTATTTCCCCAATTGACAACTTCTGCAAATAGTAATAGTAGGCCTTGTGATTCTAGGTAGACCCTAGACAATTTATTTTGAACGGATTTTGACTAGATTATCAAAATTTATAGGTCCCATTCTCGAATGCCATAACCAACTTTTACTGACTTGAGATACAAGGCATTGACCATCAACTCCCT
>VDFB02105785.1:500374458-500399371 GCA_007258455.2 Sequoia sempervirens | reverse complement strand
AGATTCTATTCTTACATATTTTTGAAATAATATAGATAACTTATTCAAATTTTTACGTCAAGTTGCCTAACTCTGATTTTTCTGAATTTTCATTGCCACTTAAGGGGGCTGTTTGGCATACCATGATCCTGCACATACCCACTTCTGAGAAGTCTTCATCTTCCCCATAGAGATCCTTGAAACTATCTATTCCAATGCTCTTTATCTGTATCTCTTGCACTGTCAGCAATCTTCTACTTAGTGCATCTGCCACCTTGTTCATCTGTCCCTTCTTCTGCTTGATGGTGAAAGTGAAAGCTTGAAGCTACTCCATCCACTTCAAATGTCTATTGCTTAATTTCTCTTGAGTGTTAATGTAGCTAAGTGCTTGATTTTCAATAAACACTACAAAATCCTTAGGTAGGAGATAATGCCTCCACTTCCTAACTGAATGTACTAGAGCATAGAGTTCTAGGTCATAGGTAGAATACTTTTTCTTAGCTTCATTAAGATTTTTACTAAAGAAAGCTATAGGCATGTCTTCTTGGCTTAGCACTCCTCCTACTACAATTCCACTAGCATCACATTCCACAATAAACAACTTGTCAAAATTAAGTAATACAAGAATAGGTTGAGTTGCCACTTCTTGTTTTAGTTTCTGAAAACCTTTCTCAGCTTCTTGAGTCCACTTAAACTTAGTCTTTAAGCCACCTTTTATTGTATCTAGGACTGGTGCACATATGCAACTAAAGTTTCTTATAAACTTCCTATAAAACTGAACCAATCCATGAAAACTTCTTACCTCTGTCCCGGTGGTTGGTGTAGGCCAGTTTAGGATAGCTTCCACCTTGCTTGGATCCATCTTCAATGATCCTTAGGATACTACAAACCCAAAATACACAAGCTCCTATTTGAAGAACTCACATTTCTCTAGGTTGATGGCTAACTTCTCCTCTTGCAACCTTTTAAGTACCATCCCCACATGCTTTAGATGTTCTTCTGTTGTCTTGCTAAAAATGAGTATATCATCAAGATATACCACCACAAATATCCCTGTAAAGTCTTTGAGTACTTCATTCATGAGCCTCATGAATGTGCTAGGGGCATTAGTGAGGCCAAATGGCATAAGTCTCCACTCATACAACCCATCAGTTGTCTTAAAGGCTATCTTCCACTCATCTCCATCTTTAATTATAATCTGATGGTAACCACTTTTGAGATCCAACTTGGTGAAATACTGAGCTCCTCCAAGACAATCCATCAAGTCCTCAATCCTAGGAATAGGGAACCTATAGCTAATTGTAATTCTATTGATAGCTCTAGAATCAGTGCATAATCTCCACTTACCACCTTTCTTGGTTGCTAAGACCACTGGTACTGCAGACGGATTGATGCTCTTTGTAATTAGTCCTTGGTCTAATAACTCCTGCACTTGCCTGGCTACTTTTAGGTTCTGATATGGTGTAAGCTTGTAAGCTGCTTTGTTTGGAAATGAAGCCCCTGGTATGAAGTCAATCTGATGACCGATGGCTCTCTTTGGAGGTAAGGTTGTTGGTGTTCCATCACTCACTATGTCCTTATACTTCTCAAGTAACTTCTGTACTACTCCTGGTATGACTGTTTTCTTTGACTTATCTTCCTCCTTAGATTGCACCATGACCACATATCCTTCCCCTCATTGATGTAAAGTGTTAAGGAACTCCTTGCCACTACTTAATAAGACACTAGGGGTCTTTGATTGTCCTTCTTCCTCATTTGACAGTGACTGCAACTTGAATGTCTTTCCATCCTTTTGGAATGAGATAGTATTTGGCTTTCCATCATAGATGGCACCTCTGTCATACTACCATGGTCTGCCTAATAGAAGATGGCATGCATCCATGGGTAATACATCACAAATCAACTTATCCTTGTACCCTCCAATGGAGAACTCCACCGTTGTTTTCTCATTGATAAGAACACTCTGTCCTTTGTTCAAGCATGTCACCTTGTAAGGATTAGTGTGGGGTACTTTCTCCAACTTCAACTTCCTTACTGCCTCCTCAGAGATGATGTTATCAGTAGACCCTGAGTCCACTATAACCTTGCACAACTTTCCCAATATTTTGCATCTTGCCCTGAATAAGGCTCTCCTTTGCCTTGGCTCTTCTTTGAATGGTTGTCTGATTAGAACCTTGTTAAACATCAAGTTCTCCCCCATTTCTAACTCAATGTGACTAACCTTTGGTGACTTGACACTCATAGTTTCTTCTTGAGCATATGCTACTCTCTTTTTTGTATTTGATGAAGATGCTTTCTCTGGGCACCTATAAGCTGGATGTCCTACTTGACCACAATTATAACATTTCATATTGGCAAAGTATGAGCTATTTATGCCTACTCCTCTCCCTCTATTTGAACCTCCTTGAGGTCCTCTACCTCTTCCATAGCCTCCTCTAGAAGTTGTCTCACTTCCATGCTCTGTGAGTTTAGACTCTCCTTGGTTTCTTTGTTCAGTCCCTCTACCTTGGTAGCCACCTCTATGTCCTCTTTGATCTTTTCCTTTACCTCTACTCTTAGAAGCATGTTCTTGTTTCCTCTTACTCCTCTCTTCAATCTTTATAGCCAATTGATAGCATTGGTGCACTGTCTTGGGACTTAGAAGAGTCATCTCCTCTTGAATGTTCCACTTCAATCCATTAAGATACCTAGCCACCTTGAGACTTTCATCCTTAGTTACATTAGACCTCATACAAAGTTTTTCAAACTCCTCGATATAAGAGTTCACATCTTGGTCTCTTTGCCTCAAGCTCTATCTTTTCTTGTGCAACTAAATTTCATAATCATCAGGCATGTATGCTTCTCTCACTTTAGCAACCATTCCCTTCCAGGTAGAAATAAGCTTCTTTCCTTCCTTTTCCCTCTCTGTCTGAATGAACTTCCACCATGTCAAGGCAGAACCTCTCAATCTTGATTTGGCCACCTTCACCTTATGTGCTTCAGTGACTCCATCACACTCAAAATGGTTTTCCATTCCCTTTATCCAATCCATGACTAGATCATCTTCCATTTTCCCACTAAACAGTGGTATGCCTTCAAGTGCTTTTCCACTCAAAGCCTTCAATGCCTTCAAGAAAGGCTCTTCTTGCAAAACAGGGTCAGGTTTAGGGATCTTGTCTTCCTCTATAACCTCTTCTTTCTTTGGTACCCTTCCTTCGAACTGCACATCATTCAATGCTTACTCAAGTTGTTCTATTCTTTCCCTCAATAGCCTATTGTATTCCTCCTATCCTTCGACCATCTTGGCCAATTCTGCATTTGTCACCATGATCGTAGAGCCACTAGACTCAATCTTAGACATACAATAGTCAATCCCAAGTCTTTTGCTTGCTCTAATACCAATCTGATAGGGCGGTTGGATGAAACAATCACTATTTCATGATCTAGGCCTTGTTTGGAAGACTCTTCGGTGTGTTCAATCCACCACTTGAAACCTATAGGACCTCTCCTTCTTATGGTCCCCTGATTTCTCCTTGCCAACCCAACTATCAATTTAGTTTCTTCCTACCAAGTCAAAACTTGGTGCAATCTTGCAACTCTAACCTTAGCCCTTAATTCAACCTAAAGGCTACAATACCTCCAAAGCTTGAATCTTGATTTGCAGGGGTGTGGAGGTGTTTCTATTCATTGCAATCCATCCAATTTTGGTTTTTGAGGGTCCTCCTAGCTCCATGTCTTGGTCGCTTTCACCAAACCCTCATTTAGGTCTTAAAAGGCTACTAGCCCTAGGAGCCCCAATTAGGTCTCCTTCTCTAAGAAAACTGGTTATTACTCAAAACTTTCCAAAGAACACCTCAATCTTTCTTTGAGGTTCTTGGTTCATATGAGCACCTCTCAAATATTTTCGAGGTCTTGGGTTTTTATCTGCTGTACAAGGCCTCAACTTGAAAATGGGCATAAACTAGGGTTTTGAAGCCTTTTCTGGCTGCTCTCAAATTGCTAAGTATTTCCCACACCAGATGGTCTGATGGAGTTTTCTCCTGATTACCAGGTCTTGGTAAGACTCACATCTATCTTCTCAAAAAGGAAATTCAACAAGAATCTAACACCTCTGCAAATTATGTGCTCTGCACTTAAGTCTTCCTAGCCGGGCACTTCCTTGGCTCGCCTAGGGCAAGACTTCCACAGTGGCTCATGTGATTCCACAAACCCTAAATCCTACCATATTTACACACACGGAGTCTAGTCACTATTCCCAAAGGGCCATACAATTTGTATGGTGGGAAAGTGATCTAGTTCTCCATTTTCTCAAAACTGTCTGGGTCAGACCAGCAATAGTGTGAAAACAAACTATTTACAAATAGTGATTGAAATTGAACAAAGAAGACTAATAAATGGTACACAATGCTTGAGAAATCACTACACTATGTCCTACACAAAACACAGTTCCATGGTTAATCCATTAAAAGCTCTGTACAAAGCAAAATTCAGAAAAGTCACTAAAAAAAACTATTTTCTTCAATTCACAAACTTCAAAAACAATACAAAATGCTTCCAACCCTATACCAATCCGATACAAAAACATAAATAGGGTCATCTAAATCAGTTATCACTCTCATGGGCTCTCTTGGCCACTTGAAACTCTAATTGAGCATTCTTTTCCAAAAATTGAAAAACAACACCTAAAATCCTAAAAGGTCAAAACCTTATTTGAGCAAAAACCTAAAGGCCTATCCATGGCCAACATGACCTTCATCAGTTGAAAACCCAACCAAAGATTCCATTAAGGCTTACATCCAAATGAACAAAATTTACTTGCTATGTTGTCCTAGACAAGACTATCCTAAACAACCTATGAGATAACCTTTGGGTGCTCCTGCACCAATCACACTTCCACAAAAATAACATCTCAAAATAAAATTATGGAGAGGTAACCAAACCCTAAAGAAAAATCTCCAAGGTTTTGCTTTCCCTCCAATTCAATAAGAAAAATAATATTGTCCCATAAAATGAAAAAAATGAGAAATTGATTGCCAGTGCTTTAAAGATTGAACTATCAGATTTAGCTAAAATAGGGACACATGCACATTGATTTCATATTCTACAAGATAGATTCAAAATAAGCCACATCACTTGAATGCTTAACACTATCCAAATTCATAATAAAAATATCTTAAGAGATTATCATAGAGTAAAGCCACATTAAATTGGGCCATTAATTTTTATCCCTATGATTATATGCAAGAAACTAAAAAACAAACATCTTGGCATAAGGGATGGGTCTACCATATTGCTAGACTGGATGAATATAGTCCTTATGGGATGAATACATAAGTGAGATCATGGGTTAGATTATATAATAGGGGCCCTTAAAGAAGTTACATGTCAAAATGTTTGGTTAGTGTATGGTAGATTTACACAATCTATACAATAAGAGTGATAAGAGGGGAGAACAATGGTCCATGCAATTCCTAGTAGTTTAAAATTTTAATATGATTTGAATATGCACAAGCCATTGAATTCTAATTGATCTGATGGTAGACACATGCTCATAGAATTCAAGAAGCATTTGTCTATAATTTTTGGAATTGAGGCTGAGTGTAAAATTAATGCTATATATGTGCAAACATGATAATTTAAGTGAAATAGTGGCATCAATGTATGTTGTAGAAGACAGAGGGATTAAACAGTCGAAAGGAGAGATGTTGCATACCATCAAAAAATTACTGTAATATGCCACACAATTGATATTGAGATTAATAATAGGTGAATTATCAGGGGATTGATATAAGTTCATGCCATAGTGAGTGAGCACATGACATGTGGGTAATAGGTAATAAAGTGATAGACTCTTACTAATGGTTGGGAAGGACCATGAGAATTATGCACAAAGAATAGAAGTAAGTGAAAGAACACGAAGGCATAGGCTAAAGAGGGTGCAAAGGGTGAGAATCACATAAGCATGTGGGATTAAAATTTAATTGTTCATTATAAACATGAACATGAATTAAAATTTTAAAAGTACATAGAAATGGTCCACATAGGAAAAATGAATATTTAATTGAAATTTAGATGTGAAGTGCTATGGATTATGGATTTTTAGGCCTTATTTTTTATAGAAATATAATCCTAAGTAAACCAAGAAGATAAAAATGAATAAGGTTATGCATTCAAGATCTAATATAATAGAGATAAATTTAGAAAAAATGATGACCAAAAGGGGACCCTTTGTTTCCTTGAATAAGTTGGGTATGTTAAGTCAATTAAAATATATATAAATTATAATTATATCTAAAATAAAAATATGTGATAACAAATATTGTATCTAAATCTGTAATGTAGAAGGATAAACTATGCAGTTATAGTCCTTATGAATTGTAGGATACATCAAGTTCACTAAATTAAAAGGAATAAAATCATGCAATATTTTAATTACCTTTCAAAAATATATAGCAATAATTAAATCAACATGACAATAATAAATGAATACAACTAGATATTCAAGCTTGGGCAAGTATAATTATTAAATATGTTAAGAAACATGTACATGAAAAAAAAAAACAAATATACTACAATAAATGTCATAAAGTGGTTCATTTCTATGTTATCACCCTCATTTTTTTAAATGACTACCTTTCACCTAATAAATTTATTTATCTTTCTCCTAGTCATTTATAGACCTATATAAATGATTTTTATGAACACAAATTCTATCTTTGATGCACATATTTATTATTCCTCTATGTATTCAATCCACCATATATGAAAACTCTATTTTATTTTTTCTCAATTTTTGGACTTGAAATGAATGATTAGCAATGTTGATGAACTTTTTTTTTGTTAAGTGATCATAATTGTTTTTCTATTATCAATCATATGGATATGATTTAATGTTGTGGAATAATGATTGAAGATAGACTAAGTGATCATGCAATATGTCTATGTTAACATTACATTAATGATTCACTAATAAATAATTTTCTTTGATGTTCACTATTTGTTTTTTTAATCTCCTTAGATTTGGTAGGTAGCAATAACGAATTAAGGTTTATCCTTCTATACAAAATCCTAGTACAAAATTTAATAGCTTTTGTGTTTAAGTTGGCCAATAATTACTTGTAAAGAGATAATTGAATTAATTAAAAAAATTAATTTCAATTATAAAATTATAAAATTACTAAGTATAATGGAAATGAATTGTTTATTTTACAATTGCAAATTTAACTTGAAAAATGAATTAAATAAACTATTTATCAAACTAGTCTATAAAAATATGTGAAAATAAAGTCACCTATTTTCAAATTAATTAGCATCTTTAAATAAAATTATTATCAATTGTGTACTCTTCTTTGGATTAAAAATAAACAAATAGAATGCATACTATTCTTTGAAATGAAATGAAAGTTTTTAATGACATTCATGAGGTTAGCTATTCTATGTAAACCAAGAGTTGAATAAATCAACAAAATATTAAAATCCCATCCAACAACCCTCAACTCCTACTTATGATTGTCGTCTATTTCTTTACTGATTATAGATCTTTTACTATGAATTTGGATCAAGTTATCTTATTTTTTGCTATCTACTCCCCTTCAAACAATATTATTAACCATTCAAAGTTTAGAGTATCTACATATTCGGTTCAAGAAAATTCATCACCAACAAATTCACCTCCAATAATTTATTGCCATGATGAATTCATCTCGTCATGATGATGAATTGTTGACGATGAATTTATTGATGATGAATTTTCCTAGAGCCCTACATATTTGATTATGAACCTTCATAAACATCATTCCATTTCTATTGAACCAGACAAAGTTTAAACTATTAAATTAGATAGACCAAGGCATCTTCATGTTAAAACCTTTTTAATTGTTATCATAGATAGTGCTAACATTTCTATGCTGCGAGTCAATTCCAAATTATTGCAAACGACAATCCCCGTGTAAGTTAAAGAGTCACTTATGGATGTGATTTTTATTGTCTTCTAATGAATACCATTTCTACATCTACAGAGGTGTTAAAGCGACATCCTCTACAGAGTTGCTTTGTACTGAACAAGACAACACAATTTTGGTCTACAATTCGATGGACTATGGACGCTCACCGTGGGAGATACGCTCACCGTGGGAAATACATTTCCACTTACATGCTTGTCTATTCCACCATATCGCTTTATATCCACAAAAATATCCCTAGTGGTTATTACGCCGAAGGGGAGCTGGTATACTAAATCAACGGCGCAGACTCTTAAAGAAAGGATGCAAGACGATCAGAATCATCCTCACCGTGGGAAATACATTTCCACTTACATGCTTGTCTATTTCATGAATAGGCAGCTATCTATATTAAAATAAAGATAAAGTTACATATTCACCAAAAAAGTGGGTAGTAAGAAGGCACACTCCAGAGTCATATGAGCAAAGCCAAAAAAAAAAAACCAGATTCACATGGGCCTCTAGAAGTCCATAATTATAACATTTTTAAAATTTATATAAAATAATTTAAAGTATGAAAAGAATAAATATACAATAACTTTGTTTTTTAAGTCCAAAAGTCCATAAGTTGTTCTTTTTATTTAATAAATTTTGTTTAATCAATATAAGAAGAAATGTAATTTAACTAATTTAATTTAGAATTTTGATCAATTATTTATTAGAACTTGGAAATATTGAAATAAAAATATTATTTCAAATATGTTATTACCACATTAAAATATTGTTTCACATTCAAATAAATATTGAATTGATCCTTTACCTTTTTGATAGGTTTTATTTTATTTTTAAAATTTTTAAAGTTTGGTTTTATTTATAATTTTGAATATAAAATCTAAAAATTTAGCTTAATGAATATTAATATGAATTATTTTTATTTTAAATATTTTATTTAAGTACGTTTCAATTTTTTAAATCTAATTTATTCCCCAATTTATAATATTTTTTAATTTTTAATATTAAGTTTATCTTTCAATTAATATTAATATTGTTTATAATTTATTAATTATATTTTTAAGTATATATTCTTTAAATATTTCAAATCGAAATTGGGGTGAAATTGGTGGTCTCCAAGTGGGAGGGTTGGCGCGCATCTCCAGGAACCTTCTGATAGTCGTACACCATTTTTGGGTTTGATCTCTGCCCCATGTCGCCCTCCTACCCTGGTCATTTTAGCGATAATGCTTTAGTATTCATCATTATTCTATATGTTATTGATTTTGCACCATTCCTTAGTTGTTTTTCCCTGGCTCTCCTGTGTGGGTCGAGGGCTAAGGCATCATTTTTCTAACACCTTTCCCCCTTTGGATCCGCCATTGTGTTTTGTGCAGTGTGGTGAATGTACGTCGAATGCAATGGATGATCTTGGTAACCATGGGGAGGACCCCTTGGTGTCGTGGATGCTAATCTTAAGAAACCTGTGGTGGAGGTCATGAGCGGCAGGCCATGCTTCTTCAAAGATATTATTGCAAGAGAAAACAAAACGGTCATTCCAAAATAAGCGGACTTCGTCAATGTGGTGGATGGAGCCATCTATGAAGAACTACAACCCGGAGGAGAAGGTACGCAACCATCCAAGTTCCTTAAAAAAAATCTTCTAATTCCTCATGATGACATGGTTGTGGCAATGAATGGTGAAGAGCATAAATATAGAAATATTTCCAATTTTTTCTTTGCTCTTGATGTAAATAGAACCCCATCGAGGAAGTTTTTTGATCAATGGCTAATCAATGTTTTGAATACGAAATTAGGAATTTAGCAAACCTTTTGTAGAATGATATAGAAAGATTTTTTTTTTAATGTTGTTTCAAATGAAGGAAATGCAAAGTAATGTTGTTTCAAACGAAGGAAATGCAAAGTAATGTTGTTAAAAAAGAATTATGTTTTGTGGTCAATGCAATTTTTAGGGCTATCCCGTGGTCCATGAATTTTCTCTACGATGAGGTGGTAGCCCTGGCCTACATGCGATGGATTACCCTTAAAAATATCCCTCTCCTTCTTTGGTCGTTCATCCCTTGTCTTATCGGCCAATTTGGAAGTGTCTTAAAAATAGAAGATACTAGAGCCCCTCTCCCACACATGGATGCAAGGGTTCTTGTTTCCATTTTGTTAGGTGTGGATATTCTAGAGGGGTTTGAGGTTGAAACTGAAATTTCCATTATGCCCTTTAAAAAAGAGCTCCTTGGAGGAATCAATGCTTGATTTATCTACAAAAGAGAGGGACACTTGAGGAAGAACTATCCAATCTTACAAAGCCACAGGAAAGAGAAAAAAATAATTGAGGGAAAGGGTTTGTTGTTAATCCTAGTCCATCCCACCCCCCGTGTTGGTCGTCAACTACAATATTTGAAAAGGAAATGACACCTCTATTTTGAATGTGGCGGTTGACGAGATTCTTAATGAATTTGAAACAAGTAACAATGATAGAGATGGGAGTTCCCTATCCATGGGTGACAAAGGATTCAACGAGTCTAACCTTGACCATTTTCCTTAAGGAAGAAACCCTAGTATTGGGAAAAGGCAATCTCTTTGATGACTTTTCTATTAAGGAAATACCCATGGAACCTGTTCCTGAACCATCCCTTGTGACTATGCCTAATTTAGTTATGCCTGAAAAAATAATCCAACAGATTAGGTTGGAGGCACCCAAAGAACCACCCCCAGTAATCTTTGCCAAAAAAGAATTCTCAAGGGCTAGTCATGGATATAATTAAAAAGAGTATTGAAGATAATAAAAAGATTAAAAATAGAATTGGAGCCTTGTTGAGGGATGGAGGTGAGGTGGATACTGTGATAGATTTAGAAAATTCAACTATGGTAAGCATACCCCCCCTTGGTCCAAGCCAGGAAAATAATAATAATGCTAAGTTAAAAGAAGATGACAAGAATAGTCTACCAAATAAAAATGCTAACTCCAAGGAACTTGTTCCCACTGGAGCAACCTACACTATAAATATTGAACTTAAAAATAAAGATTGTCCCCTGACCTCAATCTCAGAATCTCAAAGGGAAGGATTTCAACCTAGAGTTTACCCTCAACGAAGATGATTTAGAATAGTTAAAACAAGTTCTTAATAGAGATGGAAACCCTTCAGGAGGTGACGGGGAAATAGTTGAATAGAAGGCCGACATAGGGGTAGATATCCAATGGAAGCCTTCTCCTAAATATGACACTAAAATTGGGTTGAAGGCACCCAAAGAAGAGTCTATCCCTTATCTTCGAGGCAATGCTAAAAAGATAGAACTAGCTAAAGGGTAAAAGAAAGAAGTTGGGTACACGAAGAGAGAAAGTTTCGTCCAAAACAAAAAATTTCACACGAAACGCGTATGTGTTTTCAAAAAATGCTTATGTGTTGCGGATTGGGTATCCAAGCCTAAATCTGAATGCGTATGCGTTCCGCTTTGGGTATGCAAGCCGCAAAAGCATATGCATTTCTTAGATGTATTTATTTTTTTAAATTAGCAACTGTGTATTAAATTTAACTCCAAGTTTTATCCGTGCCAGAGAAGAGGAGACTAGATTGCATAGGCGTTTCAAAGGGCCTGATTGAAGAAAATTTTCACTGCCACCTAATGTCGACACAACTAACCTTAGGGACCTCCAGGTTGGCTGAATTCTACCCTTTTTTTGCTTTATATCTTGCGTTTTTGTTTTGTAATTGGTATTTAGTTTTTGTTTGTTTAGTTTGTTTTTGTTCAATATTTTATAGTTATTAAATTGCATTTAAAAAACTATAAACATTAACAAAACAAAGAACATTAAATTGTAAATCAAAAACCATAAAAACTAAACTTAAATTGGACACATTTAACCTAGAAATAAAAACCCTAGAAATCCTAGGTTCCAAAACAGTAGGTCCCTAAAAACTAATTTACCCAGGTTAATCCTTGGACCTAAACCCTAAAACATAAACCTAAAACCCTATTTACCCTAAACGTAAACCTTAAACCATAATAGTTCAGATTCAGGGCAGTTTTCATTGAGATTGAGATTGAGATTGAGGCTACGAATAATTCACATTAGGATTTTGCAGTTATTGCTACACTTCAATGACCAATTTATAGAACATCCTTGTCACATTGTGTAGTGTCATAAATTAGGGCTCCTTGGAGCTTTCTTACATTTTTTATTTGACATAGATAAATAGCAATGTGAACTGCAGCTGAGTGGATAGCAGTCTCAATTGTAGAAGGAAAGGAATGCCCAATTTCTTTCTCTTCCGAATCAAGAAATGCCCGTATTCCTAAGTCCTTAAGGGAAGCGTGGAGCGGAAGAGCCAGAATTTGTTTGGAATCAGGGCCCCTGTGATTGATGAAGACATCATACAATCTTGTTGATTCGGAAACCTCTCTCCTTGTGCTTTTAGGTTCAATTCCTGAGAAAGCATGATATTTATCTTTCGGTTGGGGGGACGATGAAGATGATGCCATTGATCGCACTCAAACCAAAGAGCAGACCAAGAGCAGAGACAATTGCGCAAGATCAGAGTTAGGCTGAACTCTTCTGCAGAGGTTCAGGAATTATATTATGGAGCAGGGGTCTTAAGAGGTTTAAAAAATGCCACAGAATTAATTCCAATCTTTTTCTCGTCCTAGTTAGAAAATTGTAGGACTAGAAATTTCTCCCACAAGTTCTAAGACTGTCATTTATTAGTCATTTGAAGTTTTTAAATTTGAATCAATTAATTTTTTTATCAATTCAATTTGATGTGTAAATTAATAAAATTCATTAAACCATCATTCTTAAATTTTAAAAATTAAAATGTTAACTTTAAACTTCACTACAAAATTCATAAAAATCAGAGCGGTTGCAGGAAGGTTTATTCCTTCAAAGAAAAAGGAAAACGTATTTAGAATATAGAAATTGCACCGAACTTGTACAAACAGTAAATTGGATTTGGTCTAAAGTGGAAACGAAATATCACAGAACTACTACAAACAGTAAGTTGGATCTGGTCAAAAGTAGAAACGAAATACAACTGAACTTGTGGTACAAACAGTAAATTGGAATTGGTCTAAAGTAGAAAGGAAGGGACAACGTTTGTCGGTGGGAAAGTCTTGGCTGTGTTGACCACTCGCATATAGTGATAACAATGAATTTCCAAGTACTGCAATAGGAGTTTCCGTGTAATATAGACAAAATAAAAGTCAGAGCTGTTGCAGGGATGTTTATTCCTTCTTGGAAAGAACGAGGAAAACGTCGTTTAGAAAATAGAAACATCGCAGAAGTTGCACAAACAATTATTAATCAAAGAATCTTTACTCTTGATTCGTAATAATTGTTTTTGTTTCATTATTGGACTTTATTTATACTTTGAGAGGAAAAATTTCCACCGTCTTTATTAATATCTATAATAATAATCATTTAAGATAATATAAACAAATATTTATAAAAAGAAATATACAAATAAAGATTTATTATCAAATATCACATCTGAATCCATGTCATTGAACAAATAAAAGAATGTGAATTGATGACAGCAGGCATATAAAAATAATCTCTCTTCAGTGCATTTCATTTTCAAACTAATGATGGCGTATATGGTTTACCAGGACTTTTTAGATAGCCCATCCATTAGTAAAAGTTAAATACTTTTTTAACATAATAAGACAACCAGAAAAAGCTTCAAAAAATTTGTTCGCTGCGTTAAATACTGAAAATTTGAAGTATAATATATGCCATCCTGATGATTCCCAATCGAATTGTATTTTCCAGCGCCATTGACGTAAACAGTCATTGAATATAATGAATTTGTTTCAATAGAGATAAATTGTACACATAAAACGGTATCTTCTTCAACTGATGTTCCCGTGCAGGCCTAATTGTCTTTGTTAAATGACAAATGAGAGATGGAGATTACTTCCGTGTGTTATACGTGAGCAATGTAATTACAAATTAATTCCGTCGTCTCCCACACGGAGTAAGTCAAGTCAAGTGTCTTCGTCCTCTTGGTCGACTTTGAATGCAATAAATAATATAGTTGTGAATACGGATGACACCAAATTTGAAAGTCTGTATAATAGATCAATGTTTTTTTTACCATCAAAACAATTTAAGAATTCTAGCAATTTGAGGTCGCTCTCCAATGCCTGTGGGGAAATCCAGAGGCATGGTTGCAAGGGGTCGGCAAGTGGATAATATTGTAAGATTGATTTTTTTTAAATGTAAGAATCTATATTCTTTATCTAATTTGACAACAACTTATTATTCTGATATTCATCATTTGTTTGGGACTCAAAAAAATAGGCCGCAATTGGGTTGATCCAACACTTCATGTAGATTAGTGATTTCTTCTAGATCTCATATCTACCCAATGTAAGTCCTCACACATTGTCATAAACAAACTTGGTTGCTTCCTCTTTCCAACTCCATGCCCTTGTAATCTCTTACCATATGGCATATAATTTGTCCCTATGTTCCATTTATCATTATACTAGATGTTGCTTGTGCTTGTGTTAGCCCGATTTCCATTTATTCTCTTTGATTATTCATGATAACATATACTTTTCTCACTCGTGTGAGGTGTATCAATTGCTTCATTTTGCAAATATTCTACCTTTTTGTTACCATCTCTAAAGATATGGAAATATATAGGCATGGGCACCAAAATGGGGGACCAAAAAGTGGCCACTCCACTTTCTAGGCCCATTAAAGAGGAAACATAAGAAACCTATAATAAAATGTGCTCATGTAATGGGATTGCATTTACATAACATGGGCATGTTGTAAAGATCTTGCATTATTGTTTGATTTTGAACTTTTTATCTCTTTCTCTTTATCTTTCTCTTTCTCTTCCAATAAAACTATACACATGAGATAAATATTTATATATGCACATTTATATATGGACATTTAATTTCATGTATATAGTTTCATGATGTTTGAGAATAGTTTCAAATTTTTCAGAAGTATAATGCAAATTCTAAGTTTTGTAAGATCTTATAATATTTAGACTAAGTAAAAATTTACTAATCAATAGGTCAAATTTCAGTAATTAGGAGGTCAAATTTTAGTAATCAGTAAGCTCTATCATCTTTCTCTATTTTTATCCCACTCTTTATATATCCGTTGCACTCTAGACCTATCTCTCACTATCTTCATACCTATCTTTCTCTCTCACTCTCTCACACCCTCCCTCCCTCCTTTCCATTCTACTCCCTATATCCCCTCTCTTCTCTCTCTCTCTCTACTTCTTTCTATCTCCCCCTCTCACTCCCCCTCCCTCTCTATTTCTCTTGTCTCACCTCTCTCTCCCTCCCTCTATCCTTCCCTCTCTACTTCTCTCTATCTCCCCTCTCCCACTTTCTACCTACCACTCCCTCCATCACTCCCTACCACTCTCTTTCCCTTCCTCTCTTTGTCTCTCTGCCTATGTATTTCTCTCTCCTATGCTCTCTACTTTTGTCTATATCACCTCTTTCTCTCTCCCTACATCTCCTTCTCTCCTTCCCTCTTTCTCTCTCCCTATTCTTTCCTCTCTAATTTTCTCTATCTCACCACTCTCTTCCTCCTTACCTCTCACTCCCTCCTTTCTCTCTCTACTTCTCTCTATTACTCCTCTCGCTATGTCTCTCTCTTCATGTATGTGTGTTTTACTTACCTCTCACTCCATCCTGCCATACCTTTTCCCCTATTTTAGTATATCATCATATCTCTCTCTACTTCCCTCCCTTCTTCCCTCTACTTCTCTCTATTTCAACTCTCTTTCTCTCTCACCTTTACCTCTCTCTCATTCAACCTCTTTCTTTCTCCCTCCATGTGTTAATCTCTCTCTGTGTTTCTCTATCTATCTATCTATCTATCTATCTATCGATCGATCTATCTATTTGTACCTACCTCTCACTCCCTCCCTCTATTTCATTATCACTCTCTTTATATCTATCTCCTGATCTCATCACCTCTCTCTGCTTCCCTCCCTTCTTCTCTCTCTACTTCTTTCTATCTCCCCCTCTGCCCTTTCCTCTCTCCATTATTTTTCCATCCCTCCCTCATTTCTTGTATACTTATATATATATAGATATCTCTTCCACCTTCCCTATCTACTTCTCTCTAACTTATGCATCCAATTCTCTCTCCCCCTCTCCCTAACAATCTTCGCACCTTCCTCCTTTCCTCTCTTCTTCTCTTTGTATCACCTCCTCTCTCTCTCTACCTCTCTCTCAGTCTCCTCACCTCCCTACCTTTCCCTCTCTCTTGATTTCTCACTTTTGCCTTCCTTATCTAATTTTATCTATCTCAACTATCTCCCCCCCTCTCTCTCTCTCTCTCCATATCTACTCTCTATCTCTCACTCATTCTCTACCTCTCCATCCCTTCTTCCCTCCATCCCCCTTTATCTCTCAATATTTCCATCTTCCTCCTTCCCTCTCTACATTTGTGTTCATTACCTCTCTCTCTATCTATCTCTCTCTTCTTCCCTCTCTAGTTCTATATCACCTCTCTTTATCCCTCCCTACCTCTCCCTCACTCCCTCATTCCACTCTCTCTCCCTCCCCTTTATTGTTTTATCTCACCTCTCTCTATCCCTTCCTACCTCTCCCTCCCTCCCTCACTCCACTCTCCCTCCCTCCCCTCTCATGTTCTATCCCACCTCTCTCTATCCCTCCCTACCTCCCCCTCCCTCCCCCCACTCTCTCTCACTCTCTCCACTTCTATGTATCTCAGTTATCACTCTTTACCTCTGAGTTAAACTACAATAGTGGTTTACAAATTATATGAGGAAGCAAATTTCATTTTTTTCCTTTTCCCCAAACTAAGTGGGTTCGGTCGAAGTCAATGGTTTGACAGAACCCAAAAACCCTAAATAAAAATTTTCTTATTTAAAGGGGTTCATTCTAACATGGGTTCGACCGAACCCCCTTAAATTAGACAAGAAAACAAAAACATTGTCAATTTTTACTGTCATTTTCACTTTCTTTTTACCAGTTGCTTTCCCTGTGCTTGTACATGCGACACACTGAGACCATGATCTATAAACAATGAGCAAACTAACTTCATCTCTCCAGCGAATGCAAACTCAACTTCACGTCTCTAAAGTTCATCAACCCGACTTGTATATTGAGCACCAAGTATGTGAAATTCAAATTTTGTAGAGTTCAAAATCCATTTGTTTGTTAAATTTTGAAACCCTAAATGCAAAATTTTTCAAATTTGTTGAATTCAAACATCATTTGTTTGAAAGTTTTTAAAGCATTTTCAACATACACTATTTTGCTTCCACATTTTGCATACATTTTTACCAAGGCACCTCTAATTTATTTGAGGCATTATATCAAACAGTTCATGGTAATTTTTGATGGAATATGATAGAAATAGTATTTGCATTGTATGCACCCTATATCAAACAGTTCATGGTAATTTTTGATGGAGTATGATAGAAATAGTGTTTCCATTGTATGCATCCTATATCTAACAGTTCATTAACAAATTTATTTGAGTAATTATATTAAAAACACTATTTCTATCATACTCCATCAAAAACACTATTGGAAATTTATTTGAGCCATTATATCAAACAGTTCATTAACAAATTTATTTGAGAAATTATATCAAATAGTTCATGATATAAAGTTTCTAGGGTGCATACAATGGAAACTTGGATAAAATTCTTCATATTTTTCCTTTGAGTCTTATGACATTACTCCAAAAATGGTTGGTGAACTAAATGTATGAATCGAAGAATAAATTTAGATGAAAGAAACTAGATTGTTTGAATGAAATGTATAATAAATTACCCCTTAACTTAAAATTTAAATTCAAATTCACAAGTTGAATTTACCTATCTTTATGATCATTTATTCTAATTCAAATTTTTAAATAATTTTGTTTTACTCTTAATTTTATATAAAAGGGACAACCCTAGTTCAATTAGGATTATTTAATTATTATCACCTACATCCATTCATTACATGTTATTAGTTTTTAGTTGCACACATTATTAGGAAATATGCATTGTCCAAGCAATTGGGGTATATTGCATGTTTGAGAGTGTTTTCCTTGATCTTTTATCTAGTTAAATTAATATCCTCTAAAATCTTGTTTTATGGAGTTTTCATCTTAACTCTAATATGGCTAGCAAATAAAATGATGATTGAATCATTTTTTGATATAATAGATAATGACAACCATATAAAGAGCCACATTGAAGAAGATGAAAAATAATGATCAAGACTATGATTTAGATACATATGTTGCTAAACAAGATATTTTCCTAAATTGATAATTATGTATTGATGCACCTCTCTACCATAAATATCCTCACTCATTGGCTAGTATACTTGGTGGAATTCTTAGTTGAGACTCTCAATTACAAAAAGATTGATTTTGAATTTCTTTTTCTTCTTCACAAAGGTTCTCTCTTCTTATGTAATTTGGAGACACATTGAGTTTCATTGGTTCATGTGAGCTATCAATTTAATCATTGTTATCAACAAGTCGATTATTGAGTGCAATTTCAATGTCATAGGGTTCATATCCACATTAGTCAAGAAATTGTTGATGTATCTTCTTCTTCTTCTTCTATGATGCTACTCTTATCAATAGGTGTTCCATCAAAGTTTACAATATTTTCACATTCATGTTCAACATTTTTATTTTCAATATTATTGTCACTTTCATTTTTTAAACATTTCTTTATATTGAACATTAAAATATTCAATTTAAATGTAATTTAAGGGTAAATAAGGACCTTCACCTTCTTTCAATAATTAACATTAGAAATTAATACTTGGTTCATATTGTATACCCACCTCCCAATGGTCTTCAAATGGATGCATTTAAACAGAGAAGGATTTCAAAAGGCTCATGGTACTTGTGGACCCCTCAAAGCCATGATATATAACACATGAACTTTATTTATGAAATTTGGTCTTTTGTTGTTGGCTTATAGTATCAATGTTATCTATACTTGGTGGAATTCTTACTTGAGACTCTCAATCTTCCATTGTTGGTTTCCAGTGTGATTATACAATATGCTCGCCAAACTGTATTAATTTCTAATGTTAACTATTCAAAGAAGGTTTTGTTTCATAAGAAGAGACCTCTGTTCACATATTCCAAGGCATGTTATTATCCACAATGCATGACACTTCTTTGTTCATCTCTACCAAGTTCTAAATATATACAGATCTACCATTTCCATGGAGGAGATTGATGATTTTTTACTGATGTATTTACAACAAATGTGCTTTTGTAACATGTTGTAATTAGACAATTGGTCATTTGTACTAGGACCTCATTGGTCTTTTTGATATTTTGTAAAATTTGTTACTCAAACTGCAATTGGGGGTTTTCTTACTAGTTCTTTCCTGCCATTATGTCTGCTTGAACCAGCTATATGTAAATATTATTTATAAATAAAATTATAAGTGGTCTCCCACTTTTTCTTTTAAAAAAATTTCTTGTAAATGTCCACATCTTTTTCCTTCACACAATTACTATTTCTTAAAATATTTCTTATGATTTTTCATAATGTTGACCAATCAATACTTTACTATAAATATTCTATAGTCATGCTCTTAAATTTCATAAGAATATGTCATAATTGTAAGTTTTAATGATTAGATTTTATGCACATAAATTAATTAAAATCAGACACAATAACACAATAGATACCTTGGGAAAACCCTCCTCCTAAGGGAGAAAAACCCAACCATAAAATAACACTTATATATTGAATCTCAATAAGGAGAGTGCCTTTTTACAATAGGCCAATCTGAAGGCCAAATATGAGCATCAACTAAGAATGCAACACAGCCAAAACAAAACTATATTTCGCTGATACAAGATACAGTCACAAGAGATATCGCTCCACCTTGAAGAACACACACTTGACAATAATCAATCTGAATCAATAACTTCACCTTTTGTACTTGGACTAAACTCACATGTATGTGATATGAATTGAATGCTAATGAATGAGTCACAATGAAATAATCGAATGAATATATATACAATATGAAGAACGGTGTCACTCCAAATCATATCAGGTCAACCTCAAAAGAATTATATCTTTTACTAATTTTAATAAGTCGACCACCTCAAAGTCATGCCTCTTTATTAAATTTGCATCTCTTTATTAAATACATCTTTTATCAAAGGGAGTGACTCTTCATTAAGAAGCATATAAAAATTAAATAGACAATGGCTATATTTAATTATTATCTTCATGCGCACTGGACTGGAAGGTATTCGCCTAAAGCTACCACGATCTTTAACAATAATCTAGGGTTTCATCTTATAAAGCTATAAAAATATTATATGCATTTAGAACATCTTAGACACCTCCCTTGAAGCATTCAACAAATGAAAAATAACTACCAACACAAAGTGAGATGCCTCATTTCCTAATATGAGGAAAAAATAATAAATCAAAATATTAGGATGCAACGTTGACCCACCTTTCCCAATACTTGGCTAAGTTTATCATCTATTGAGGAGTGGATCCCAAAAAAAAATGTGCTTTGTGCTTACTACTAATGCAACGAATTTACCTATTCATTTTTTCTTTATTGTAATATGCCTAATGACTCCTCATCTCAAGTTAAATTGTGGGAATGGATTTTTATGCCCTCCCTATGAGTAAATGGCTACAAGGAGGTGAATATGATATGGTGAAAAAACCAAGATACGAGTTGGTTTAGTTCTCATAAACTCTCTAAAAAATAATTGAATTCCTACATCCTAACTAGAAATACCATGAGGGGTCTAGATCCCATTTTAGATAAAAAAATATTCTTATACTCATCACTAGTTCACTTGGACCAACTAAAGAGATGGTGAACTAAGGGAAACTTAGTTGTATTGATAGATTAAAACTTAGTTATTTCTCTTTCCATTGTCCCCTCTCCACAAAACACCCTTATTTAAGTAGATTCTATTAAACCTATCTCACATATCACCTCCCAATTCTTTAAACTTTTCAAACTTCTTATTCCTCATACCTAATAATCTATCCTTCAAGCTCAACACTTCCCACCTCAATCAAATTGATCACCTTGCTTGCCTAATATCCCTTTGGTTGATGTTCCTAGACCTCATCAAAATGGTAAGTGGATACAATTGTGGAATGATGCGATTAAATCTATTGCACTACCTTACTATGATCTTACAATAAGAATATGGCTAGAAAGAGATCTAGAATGGAAAAAAATTATGGATCCAAATAGAAAAAAAAAACTTGTTTTGGCTTTATCACTTACTAATAACTTTTCTACAATGAGTTGTTGCTTTCGTTGAAATAAAGCTTAGAAGATTTGAACTTAATTGTGGTAGAGGATCTTAATTATGAAATAGGCTACATTGGATGAAAGGATATAAGGGATACAAATTATTTTTTAGTTATCTCGAACATATTTACATTCTTGAGAGTGGATAATATCTATCATTGATCAAGAGAGGTAGTTCCATGACAATTCTAATGATATTAAATCCATTTTCCTCCTTGAACATTACAAATAATTTTTAATTGATCTAGTTGAAGGAGATCCACATTAACATATAGTGAAAAATTATGGGCATAACAATTATATATTTTTTAACATATATAATATGTATGGTTGGTTAGTAAGATATTTATAACAATTATGCAATGAAGTAAAACTTTATTAGATTTTATTCATAATAAATTAGTTTTAATGATTCAATTTATAGATTTATGCAATCTATAAGTTTAAATAGTTTGATGGTATCTAAACTTTATAATTTACATATAAAAATATGATAAATGTCTAATTATTTTGCTTTCCAATCTATAATTTTTTTATGTTCTTGGATATATAATTGAAGTTCATTTATGTTAACAGCTATTAGATTAAATAATTTTATCCCAAATTATTTTCAAATAATTTTATACTAATCTTTGTATTCTTATTCTTTCTTTCATCATTTCATTTAAAATTTGAACCATTTAGGGATGCTATGTTATAGATTATAGTTGTCTTCCAATACTTTTTAAATTGTTAATGGTATGAAAATATTATTGATGAGTAGATGAATTATTACAAGTTCTATTTTAGATTTGTATTCCATTTATCTAGATATATTATTTACCAAAGTCTCATTGCTCTTTTAGGTGTGTGAGTGTGTGTATACATATATATAACATGGAAAATGCAGATCATGTTCCACCTGTGCTAGATTCATTTTTTGCAAATACTAGTAATGATATTAAAAAATTGAGAGATTCATTAGCACAGGGTGCAAACTCGGAGATATATAGTGAACGATGCATGTTAATATTGCATAATCTAGAAGAACTAAAAGATGAACTTGAGAGGACTAGTGCATATTCCCCAGATAGAGTGATTGTTATTCTTTCCCGCATGTGGGAAGAAGTACATGGTGATGTTCCCCTTAAACAAATATATGATAGTGTCACCAAAGAAATGATAAAAGCCACTTGTTTTCCATTTTATCAAAATGTGTGTAAGGTTAGGGGATACCAGGTCACTAGGTCTGTCGATCATGCTATGACCTCATTGATCTACCCATGATTTTTCACAGCACATGGTCTATACCCAAACAATGACCAAATTCCATTATATTTTGTTCAAAAGTTGTATTCTGAGGTCCATTTAGGCCTCAAAGTTAACTACCTAGACATTCCACCATATGTTGGTTAGGGGCATGGTAAGATTGCTGATAAGCCCACCTATCGTCAAGCAAATAGACCACCCCTAGTGTTTAGGGCATTGGTTGGTGGCAGGTCTCCTGCTCTCAACCCAACTCTAGCCCCCATAGCAGATGAGGTTGTCATTACTTCCCAAAAGGAAGCAATTGACACTGTAGGTGACATTATGGCTACCACCACCAGGATATCTGATGATCATGTAGGTTAGAATTTTATGTCCAGACATTCCTAATCCACACCATTTTCAGCATAGTGGACCACCATGGATCCTTTTACAGTGGTCAACATCCCTACTCCTACACAACTTGATGCTCTTACAAGAGATATGGCACGCATGACTCTACATTGTTTGGCTAAGGATCTATTGGAGGCATATTCCCACATTGCATCATATAATGGGATTGGTATAAAGCATGTTAGAGATCATTTGAGATGCAGAGGTCAATTAGTTCTAGGATCCCATCACTCTCAGCCGAGCATTAGTGCGCATCAAGATCCACCTATAGTCCATACAGTAGCTGCACATACTATGGGTTTTATTGAATGTTGCTTAGTTCTAGTTCATCATCATCAATGCCATCTCACCTTCATAGTCCTCTACATTCATCATTTATGGTACAACATGGGATAGATTAGATGGATGCAGATGTTGATTTGTCACTTGATCGTTTGGTGGATATGGTGGAGGCGACTGTTTTAGAGGACTTAGGTCATCCAATATTAGATGATGTCTATGCATGTGTTCATGTACATGTTTCAATTCTTTTTTCATTATTTTTTAATAATTTTTTCAACTAGATATTCATGTAAGTTGATATATATGTGTATATATATTTTTATAGGTGGACATACCTCATATCACTCCTAGCCTTGGTCCATATCATGTGCATGATTGATGTGACTCTTTGGATGAATTTGTTGTCAGTGGACATGTGATTGTATAATCACCTGTGTATATGTACATGCAATATATTTATGTACACATAGATCTAGATTGATATTTAAAAATACAAGTTCATTTAAAAATAGCTTTCATAAAATTTATTTAATATAAATTATATGTATTTAACACATCTTGTACACAATTTTATTTGTAGGGCTCAGCACATCCATTAGAGTGGGACCATTCTCATTCAGATGGCCATTCGTCTAGGAGTAGACATTCATATTAGGCCATGCATTCTAGATTTATGATCTTTACCACATGTATTTGATTATATGATGATCTTTAATAGTATTTATATTTGTTGATCTCTAACTTACATTTGCTTATATGATATACATACATTTGCTTATTTGTTGATCTTTAGTATTTGACATTTGATGATCTTTAATTTACATTTTTCTTTTATGATATGTACATATATTTTCTTATATGATATATACATACATTTTCCTCTTGCTTATAATATGTGGTATTTTATATGTATTGAATCCCTTTACATGTATGTACATGTGTTTGCTTATGGTTTAAACATGTTTACACATAATATGTGTGCATTGCTTTAAATATTCAATATACATACATGTTTTCTTATTTTATGATCTCTTACAACTTACATTTCCTTATATTCAATACACATTTGATCTCTAGTAGAATTTTAGGGAAATAAATGCCACTTTATAATTAAGTTCATTCATGTTGATCACAATAAATATTTTTTTAAAAATGACTTAAGCAACATGAACCATTGAGTTGAGAACAAGATATAATATTTTTGACAAGTAACTTGAAATTCAATTCAAATATAATTAAGAAAATTTAATTCAAATTATACCTCTATTATACATTTTTGACAACTAACTTGAAATTCAATTCAAATATAATTAAAAAAATTCAATTCAAATTATACCTCTAATATACATTTTTTACACTTTAACAAAATTCTAAAATTACTAGATATGTTGTGCATACCTATGAATTAAACAACGAAAAAACTCCACAATGAAATAACTTGTTTGTTTATTACTTGATTCATTTAAACTAGGATCTAGTGATTCCATGTACACTAAAATAATTTTGATTCACTTGGAGCACAAATTTTGGAGAAGTTTTTGCACATTTATCAAGGAGGAAAATATTGGAGCTCTACAACTTTTCATTTTTATCAATCAAGGAAAAATTTGGAGGATAATTTAACTAAGTTGGTAGAGAACTTGTTTAGAGTCATCTTTAAGTTGAAGAATAAAATGGGACAACAAAGAAAAACAAAAAATGTGTCTCAATGAAAATTGTCAAAAGAAGAAGAACAAAAGAGGCGTGAACAAAACTTAGAAAATTATCATAGAAATAAAAAAGGTACATGGTTGTTTCTTCTCTCTCTCACT